>CM071567.1:264265975-264347686 GCA_036426205.1 Ascaphus truei | reverse complement strand
TTCCTTAGGAAAGTCCATAGGAATGTTGTTTTCAAGACTTTCCCACTGGTGATGTCACAATGTGAATGTTTATTGTGTAACTCTCGTTCTGTACAAAATGTATGTGTGTCTTTATTTATATAGCACCACTAATGTACATAGTGCTTCGCAGCAATAATACATGTCACAATCATAAGTAACAAATAACACAAATAACACAAAGGAGAGAAGTGCTTCAGACATAAAAGTAACATTTGGGAAAAAGAGTCCCTGCTCCGAAGAGCTTACAATCTAATTCCCAAACTAGAAGATATTTGGAAGATTGATTTATTGAAAATGGAATGATTATATTTTTGGGGAATTATTTTTTGCGTTTTGTTATTTCTTTGACTAATATCCTCTACTTGTCTTTTTAGTCTTTCACACTTTGTATTTTACCTTTCAAACATGCAGTAATCCGAAGCCTTTGTCTCTAGAATATCATGTGCCTTGTTGAAAAAATGTTTGCTAAATTATATTTTATCGCTGCTGTGACTTGCAAAATGATGCATCAGCTATGTCCTAGGCAGCTGCTCGTTTTCTAGGGGGAGATCGGGCTGGCTGCTCCTATGGAAACCTGCGCCCCCCCTCCACCCATTTCTGTGTGTGGCATCCTGGGTCTGTTCGCGTCATGGGATCATCTCCCCGCGCTGAATCTCGCTTTTGCTAGCTCCAGACACGCCTCAGTCCTCAAGATATTTACCTCCTTAATGTGCTAAAGATGAAAGTAAATTTAAGGATGGCTGCCGGAGTTGTCCAATCGAAAGCCACGATTTCATGGCGTGACAGAGCAGCTCCCTGTTTGCCTGTGGGAGTGAGGCCTGGACGGTAGTCATATTGACTTAAAAAAAACTGTAGCACATTAAAAGTTTAATATGGCAAAAACCAGGGAGCGGATGCCAGAGTTAAAAATAGCTTGGTTCAGCTCTGGGGACCCACAGTTGCATTTCTTTTGTGTAATGAAAGACAAGCAACGGAGTTGTGTGTTTTTTTTTTTTTTATTGATAGTAATTCCATGGTAGCCAACTGTGTTGGAAGGTTTTTACAATCCTCTGTTTTTGACTCTTAAACTCAGATAAGCGCCTAATAAAGAATATTTCAAGTTTTTTTTTATTTCCATACCAGAACCCTCTGCCTCCCCCCACCCCTCAACTATTTGGTTAAACCCTTGTCTTTTTATATTTTTCCTGCAGATCGAAGTATTTTAGAACTTGTTCCAGAGGAGAGCACTTTACTATTGAGGTTAGTGCCTGCACATTCTATCCTGCCGATTTGTCCAGTTGCGGAGGAATAGTTTGTTGTAAGCATAGAAAAAGCTGCATTCTACCGTACACCGTATAAAACATTCAGTTGAAACCCACTCAACTGCAGATCGCAGGAGCAAACTGCAGTCAGGCTAACATAAGTGTTTCCTATAAAGTGTGGCACGAGTAGGTTTTGATTTAAAACAATGTAAATGTGATTTACTTAATGAACCCAGCAAGAGTAAATAATAGTGTAAGGTTCATCCAAAAGTAATGTGCATGTGCTGGTAACGAGAAGAAAGGGTTAACTGCTGCACACCATATGGTCAAAAGACTTTCATAATTACCGGTGCTCTTGTACTGAGGGGTAGCCTGCTGGAGACCCGAATAGTATCAGGAAACAAGAATGACACAAGGCACTTTGGATTTTGGCAAGCCATTTATCACTTGAAAAAGACCATCTTAGGTCGAAACGTAGTCTCTTTGGCTCATTAAATTCAGCATTAGACAATCCGAAGTGCCTTGTGTCATTCTTGTTTCCTCATGTGCTGGTAACAACAGAAATTATATACAGCGCAAACTAGGATAACACCTTAATCAATCAAATGTGAATTGAACACATAGTGTAAAGTTAAGTGAAGGAATCGCCATACAGGAGAGCTGCTGCTGCTTCAGATGTTACTCATCCTCACATAGAATAGATAACCCAGGGAGCATCCAGCACAAGGAGCTCTGTGGTGTATGATAAAGAGAACAAAGCATACAGTAGTGCAGACGTGCTGAAAAGCAAACATTTTAAATAAATCAGACTTCCAAATGCCTACTCTTATAGGGTCGGTTTAATGAAGCGTGTATCAGATAAATCTGATCAAAGGCTGTAGGTGGTGGTAGAATTAGTCTGGACTTCCCAATGATACAAGAGAGAAGAGAGAGGTGGATGGTGCAGATCAATTTTATAGTTAAAATAACATGAGCAGTGAGCTCCAAACCACTCGCATGCTCCCAGACAAAGTAAAGCAGTTTGACCACTCTGGGTCCTGTAGCGGCGGCGCTCCGATCAGTCCCTCAGGCAGGAAGGGGTTCACCGGCGATTATTCCCCGCCTTTACCTGCCTGCTGTGGAGTGATCGCCGTTTGTTGCGGGCCCCCTTCTGTCGTGCCGCTGAGATCTCTCCGTTTTGTGCTTCTGCTGCCGGGACGCGTCTTGTGTGTAGAAGCCGGAGAGACAGAAAAGGCCGGTGAACCCCTTCCTGCCTGAGGGACTGATCGGAGCGCCGCCGCTACAGGACCCAGAGTGGTCAAACTGCTTTACTTTCTCTGGGAGCATGCGAGTGGTTTGGAATAGTGTTGGACCGGATCCTCATTTAAAAAAAAAAAAAAACGGGTAACGGGTACCAGGCCAAAATTAAAGGTTCTGCCCGGTTGGGTACCCGGTTTGGCACTTAACTGCAGGGTGGCGGCGACATCTAGGATCAGCAGCAGTCCTGTGACGGTGGCAGCATCGGAGGTGTCTTCAGCCGGCGGGGGAGCTGCAGGAATCACTTCCACAGCACCGGAGCAGGTAAGCAGTGTCTGTGTGAGCCTCCGGGGAACCACGTGACCGGAGCAGGAGACGGAGCGTTCCTATTGGACAGCCGTTTGTCACGTGGTTCCCCGGCGGCTCACACAGGCACTGTTTACCTGCTCCGGTGCTGTGGAAGTGATTCCTGCAGCTCCCCCGCCGGCTGAAGATACCTCTGATGCTGTCACAGGACTGCTGCTGCTGGTCCTAGATGTCGTCGGAAAGGTAAGTAATTAGATTATTTCCAGCTACCCTGACATTACCCGACGCATGCCCACTTCTCAGTTGCCGGGTCCGAGTAATGTCCGGGTAGCTGGAAATGTGCCGGGTAATTCCGGGTACTCGGGACACCACTAGTTTGGAGCTCACGGCTCATGCTATTTTAACTATAAATTTGATCTGCACCATGCACATCTCTCTTCTCTTTTGTATAATTGGGAAGTCCACCACCTACAGCCTTTGATCAGATTTATCTCAGACACGCTTAATTAGACCGACCCTATGTGAGTAGACATTTGGAAGTCTGATTTATTTAAAATTTTTGCTTTTAGCACGTCTGCACTATTGTATGCTTTCTATTTTTTTCATATACCACTGTCCGCATGTGCTGGTAAGTAGGAATACATTTTCAGCAAAGACAATGAATTAAAGCATTTGAAAAAACATGACTTATAAATGCATGTGATTTTATAAAATTAAATGGATACCTTTCTTCTTCCCAACAGTTTGAAAATCTTGTAGAAAGTGATGAGGTGAGTAGTTGCAGATTTTTTTTTTTTTAACACTGCTGTAACCCTAGTTTTTTATGTGAACATCAAATTAAAGCTCAACCTCCCTTATAACGCTGTGCTTGGGGTCCAAAGAATCACATCGCGTTATAAGCGGATCGCGTTAGAAATAATGTACAACTGTATGCATTGTACAATAAAGTATTTGATATCAATAATCGTGTTGTAAAGTATTCATAAATACGAAAATTGGGAGCCACGCTTGCATCGCGTTATAAGCGGATTCGCCTTGTAACGGATCGCGTTATAACGGGGTTGAGCTGTATGTATATAATACACATGTCAGATAACCTGCTGTCGCTTTAATGGCACAAGCTGTGCATTTTGGTACAATATTGTATCTTCCACTGTTGCTTAAAGTGCAACCTCGCCATACTGGCCCCAATACAACCTTCTTCCTTCCTTTAAAATTTTTTTTTTTTTTAAAGAATTTAAGTCTAAGGCTACGCTGACGGTGACGTCAGGCTGCGGTCGCTGGAAAAATCAAATTGAGATGACTTCCAGCAATTGCGACCAAGCCGTCGCGCCTACTATAAGCGCATGCGACGGCGGCTATGCATTTGTTTTGCCGCAACGTCACCATTGCCGGCACTATAAGCGCAGCCTAAATGGAAAGATTTGGCTGTTTTTGTGTTTCTTTGGTAATTATTGTTAAATTGTATTTTGTAGGGGGCTCTTTAGTGGGAAATGTTTCTCTATCAAGAGATCTCATGCGTTTTTTTTTTTTTAATGGTTTTAGTACAATGCTAAATGTTTTTTAACAGACTGCTCATGACGCCAGCTCTTTCCTGGCACTTGCTTATCAGGATAACTACTTAGTGCAGCTGCTTTGTCTTATCGATCAAGGTTGGACTTGTTTCTGAGTAGTTTGTTCTATATCTTCCCCAGTTTTTGAAGATTGGTATAATCTGAGAATGTATCCTTGTGCTCGATCATGTGTGTTTTTCATGCTAAACTCTGACTTCTTGATTTTGCTTTCCATGTGCTGCGTTAATTTTGTAAAGGTCTACGTACACTCTGGGTGCTATGTATGTAACACACACAGAAAACCCCAAAAAGCTCCAGCACACACTGATTAATAGAGAAAACGAAGATTCTCGGAATAAGCCAAAATTTTATAGCGATAATAATAGAACAATAGGTATCACAAATGGAAATGCTTAACGACTATAATAGCAGAATATATGGTTCTTAAAAAGCACAAGAGTAGGGGGGGGGAACACAGCAAAGGGGAGTAGGGGGGGAAGGTGGGAAACACAGCAAAGGGGAGTAGGGGGGGGGAAGGGGGGAAACTGCTAACAAAAAAACATAAAGACAATGGGGGAGTGTAAGAGGGGCAACGTTTCAGGATAACGACCCTTGACCCCCCCTACAAGACACAAAATAGCCAACTCAGAATAAGCTTAGAATAAAGTCCTGAGCAAACATCTGCAGTATAAGCAATAGTACATGTCACACAACTGTCCTTTTTCAATATGATTATCAGGCTGCTCGCTCTTCCTCTCTTTCAAAGTAAACGTGGCCACTTTTGCTTTGGAAGAGAGGAAGAGAGAATCCGTGACAGGTGTGGATTCCTATTGGCCCGTGTGACCGGGGGGTTTAAACTGCAGGAAATGCCGGGACCCCCTTCGGAGGTAAGTATCTTTGGAAGCAGGGGATTCCTGGAGCTGAAATTAACTGGGTTCAGCTCCGGAGACCCCCTGATTCAAACCTGTACTACACTTTTTTTTTTTTTTAAAGAATTGAAGAAAAGAGAAAAACTGCCTGGATTGCTCCTTTTTTAAATAGTAGTACAGTAGTAGTAGTAGTATACAGCTGCATCCTTGGCATCTCATAAGTATGTTGATGACTGGGGCTGCACCTCCAAGTCTTGCAGGCCCCCCTGTGTATCCAGGTGTAATTAGGTTTTACCTTTGGAAAGCTATTTGGTGGAGTTGCCATGCTCATACATTTGTACAGGACTCCATGCATATACATGCTAATTATTTCTTTTTCATTGCTTTGAACAGGGGGAAAGCCCAGCGAGTAGTCAAAGGTAAGACATCCCTATTTTGCATTGATTTTGTCCAAGCCTTAACTTAGGTGGCTTTGTTTAGCACTTTGCAGACCCATATTTTCTGTGCCATATTTCTCCTCGTACAGCTGGCAGTAAGATTCTCCTCTGAACAGGTGTTAAAGAAATGGCTGTATATACATTATAGGAGCAGTTCCATGTAACAACATATATAATAATTATTTTATTTCATATAGCACTTTTTTCCCAATGGGACTCAAAGCAAGTTACAATATAGTGTGCGGTAAGCCACATTGTACATAGGATTGTTACAGACACATAATCTGTTTTTGATGCCTGAGGTACAGGGAGATAGTGACTTTCACGAGGAGCTGACACCAGGATTTGAACCTGTTTACCCTGCTTTAAACTCTGTTTCCTTGTTTTGAATCAGTGCCTTTACTCTCTGAGCCACTCCCTTCAGCTATACCTACCTACGTCTACTTATACCTACATATATATCTACATACTTCTATTTCTGCATACGTCTACATACTTCTACTTCTATATAATATACTAAAATAATCAAAATAAAAAACTGTTAACCCCCAGCAACCTAACCAATTCTCTACAATTTTACTATTACAGCTACAGGTGTAGGTAACTATATTAGGAAACCTTATGAACTTTGCTGACCGAAACGTTTTTCAGCGAAAACCATCAAGTAACATGAAATATGCTGTTGCTGGAACTATTCGTTTATATCACGTGTTTTGAGGAATAGCACACAGACTACAAATATGTATTAGACTTCGGGGGTCCTTATAGCTACATGTGCTTCAAGGGATTTGTTTTGGCCACATCTGCCTTCAAACAATCTAAAATACTGCACAAATAAAGGAATAACGATGATGATACAGCATGCCTTGAATGAAAAGATCTGCCTATGAGAACATTTTTCAGATTATTCCTTTCCCTGCTCAGACATGATCCTGGTAAAATATACTGTTACCTGTTGTGACAGGGTGAATGAACGTCACAAGCCCTATGTCTGGAAGACCTATATTTAGGTCTGCAGTGCAGCAGTCACCAGGTTAATATTCAGCTGGGAAGCTCTTGGCAATTAGTCTAGTCCCAGCTGCCTCATCAAAGAGCTTTAAAAAACCCCAGGCTGCACACACATACATGCAGCCTGTCTGGTCCAGTGAGAGAGACTGCTTATAAGGTCTGTCTTCCCTGTACTGTTTTTGCTGTACTGTTACCCTGGACTTTGAACAGCCCTTGTTGGGAAAGGGCAAGCCCTGCTCAGGACTTATTTTCTGTTTTGTTTTTGCATGCTGAAAAGAAGCTATTTGGTTTTGCGTGCCATATTTTTAAGGCTCAATAAATAAGCCTTCTCAAGAAAACCCACGTGTGGTTGCATGTACTCTGCAACACCTGTATACATAGTTTAGCCACATGAGCTGCCCTTGTTATGTACAGTTTCCAATTTGCTGAAATATTGCAACTAACCTGCTTTGTGTCCTTTATTTACCATTTCTATATTTAATGGATTTAATTTACCTGGCGTAACCCCAGTCTGTTGTCCATCTGTTCTACTTGTGCTGCGGGCAATTATTTTGAAGATTATTTAAATGAAGTAAAAGCTAGAAGCAGCATTGGTAAAATATAATGCACACCAATTTGCATGGGTTTGTGTCCTCGGATGTACTATAACTATGAACTAGCTATCATTGTTGGCCTGCTCATGGCCACACAATAGATAATTTATTAAATATCGTGTAATCCAAAGGACATCCAGATGTGCAGATCAGTCAGCCTCAGGGATCCTTCTGACACTCCACTGGCATCTTCACAAGATGATTCCTATCATAACATGACGCACACAGATATTTGTCTCTAACCATCCTTACAGTTACCCCCCCCCCGCCCCCCACTCCCAGAAATGTTAGACCATTGTTGCTAGAGGGTCCTGCAACTGTAGTCTGCAGCAAGAGGTGTTAGACCTATAGTGTTGACTATGCTCAGGTGACCTACACGTGCTGGGGTCTGTTTCAGGCATGTGATTTGTCTGCTTCCCCCCCCCCCCTTCTTTTTTTTTTTTTTTTTTTGAAGTATGTAGAATATTATGCTCTGTAGGATGGGCCACTTATTCTCTTTTAATATGCAAAATACAGTAAGTACTCTTTGCCACCAAAATAGAATTATAGCTTCTTAGGTGTAAATGATGAATATGTACGGTTAATGCAGAACGCCATGTTTGCTATCATAATTCTTTTACGTTACGTAGTGGTACAGACCAAATCTCTGAATGGCAAGAGTATCCTGTATACTTTAATCTGCTGTATTTACCGCCAGCTCAATTGAAACCCATAAGAAGCTACTCACTATTTTCCACATCAATGATTAGAAGTACCTTCCAGTAATGATTACAACAGGTCCAACATTAGACCTTTCCCTTGCTGGATTTCATTTTGGCTGCATGTCTTGTTTCTGAGCCCTACTCCCAACTTTCGTTGTTCATTACTGCATCCTATGACTGGAGACTGAAAAACTCCACAAATAATGTCAAACCCACAGATGCCATATTTACGAAATAGTCTGCTTCCATAGTGCACCTTCCTGCTCTGCGAGACGCCTTGAGTCCATTCAAGTCAAATGACTGTGAGGTAAGGTATTCCAGCACTGGAAGGAGTCCTATGGCAGAAGACTGCTTGGTAAATATGGGCCAAGGTCCTTGGAAGTTTGGCCTGGGCCTTTTATTGGTGTAGCCACACTGTGTCTATTCCGGATGTGGGTAGATCTCGGCTGAAGAGACCTTTGCAAGCTATTGCAGTTTTCAGGTTATATGATCGTGGTCTTTTTGGGTCCCGCAGTAAAAAAAAACAAACGTAATAATGACAAAGACTGTGTTATCTTTAAAATAATGAAAATACAAATGAATGATTAAACCAGAGCATCAGTGGGCGCCCACCCAATTGTTGCAACCAGCCAAGTTACACATATATTAAAGGCATATTTAGTAAGTGGTGCTATCCCGTACGCATCCTCCTGCTCCAGCACACCCCTTGCAGCCCATTCAAGTGCGAGAGCCATTGTGGCTTCCAGCATAGCACTGCTTGGTAAATATGATCCTAAACGTTAGATCATACATTCATACCATGCATCTTAATTAAACTTACATGTGAAGGTCTCACATTGCTGAAAATACCATGCTGACCAAAACTGACATTGCCCTTTAAATAAGTTTGAATAAAATCCATGTTGTACTTTGGTAAGTGTAGTGTATTTATTTATCCACTATTCTGCACAGGCAGATTGGTTGTCCCCGGCTAAGCTCACCTGCCTCAACCTGTGCCTCATGTTCACTCACAATTGACTTTTCTCGAAAGGTACTGACCTGTTTGGAATACCAGAGCGTCAATGTTCCCCATGTTTTCCTATTTACAGACCTTTGAGTGAGGATGAAATATCCGATTTAAAGGAAAGGCATTATACTTCTATTGCCAACCGACAGAGGGCTGAAGATGTAAAGTTACAAACTGAGGTAAGGGAAATTTGTTCTGGTAATTATCAATATCCCCATTCTCAACCTTTGAGTTCATTTCTACTCCATTTTCCTAGGGTTTGAACAATTTATTGTCAATATTAAATAGGCAAAATGTAATTCAAATGTACAAATTATACATCTGATTGCACCAATATTGCACCATTTTGGTTTGGCAACCGTATGAAGAATTTTTATTTTTTTGACGGGAAAAAGATGCATGTTTGTGGTGAAAATTGATGTGAAAATACGTTGTACCTGGTACGTTTCTACAATCCCTTGGCCAAGATAAAAAGCCCTTAAAGATTTGTGACCGAGTAATATTTCTTTCTTCAAGGCATTCTGCAGTCGGCTGTTGTACATGGCAGCATGTCTAAACATGCAACATGCACCTGTTGCTCCCACGGATGTGCTCTTCAATGCAATTGCAATTTTTAATGGTGCTGTAATGTTTCGTGTCACCAGAATCGCTGAAAATATATCTCCTCCATATTTTGCATTGCCGTAGTTGCGCTATTTCACTGCTGAAAATGGTGCAGGCTTACCTATGTATGATAGATCGAGATGTCCCATCTAAGGAAATGTTGGTGGAGAAGCTTCAAAGCCATTCTCCATTCTCCATTACTCCATTGTCAGGGAGTAAAGAGCCTGGGTGCTAAACTTTAACACTTCCACTCAACATTTTCAATGCTGCGTGCTTGAGAAAAATAATAATGCTTAGTATCATTGTACATTTGGACCGGGAAACTAGACCTACTAACCACTTGATGATTTAATATTAGTCCTGAAGGTGAGGGACAGGTGATAAATTGGTTCTTCTTTGAAATTTCACAGGAGGTTATAATTTTTAAACGGCCCTTAAATATTTCACCTAATTTCTCCAATGGAGAACAGAGCATCACGTTTGCTGAGCATACTAATGCACCACTCTTAACAGATTTGCTGTTACCCGTGTTGTAACCTTTCATCTAGAACAGAGGTGGGCAACCTATTTTTCAATGTAGCCACAGGTGTGGCTTATCCAAAATTACTGGACCCCCCACGCCCCCCCCCCCCCCCCCGAATACATATAAAAAATACCCCCACACCTCCCTAATACATATAAAAAAATACCCCCATGACCCAGAATACATATAAAAAATACCCCCACGCCCCCCGAATACATACAAAAAAATACCCCCACGCTCCCCAATTCATAAAAAAATACCCTCACCTCCCCAATACATATTAAATATACCCCCACCTCACCAATACATAAGATATACCCCCATCATCATGATTTCATCTCCCCAGGCTAGCCCCCATCACAATCTTATCCCCCGGCTCCCTATCATCTCCCACTCCCCCCATCCTCTCCCCCCCGCCCCCCCCCCCCCCCCCCCCCCCCATCATCTCACCCTGGCTCCCCATATCCCCCCCACATACCTTTCCTGCAGGACGCAGACATCACAGCACCTGTCTCTGGGCTGCCGGGGTGTGTGCTCCGCCACCCTGCTGTCCTCCGATTGGCTGACTTCTCCAGTCAGGCCACGACTCACGAGTCTTCTCCTCCTGTCTCAGCACAGGCTTCCTTCTAGCCGCCCTCGCCGCTGCCCGCCTTCGCCGCTCTTGCGCTGCCCGCCTTCCGCCGCTCTTGCGCTGCCCGACTTCCAGCCGCCCTTGCGCTGCCCGCCTTCCGCCGCTCTTGCGCTGCCCGCCTTCCGCCGCTCTTGCGCTGCCCGCCTTCCGCCGCTCTTGCGCTGCCCGCCTTGCGCAAGTTATAATGGGAATACCGGACACATAGGTTTCCGGTATTACCTCCAATTTTATACCGGACAGGCAGCAGAATTACCGGCCTGTCCGGGTGAAAAACGGACACCTGACAACCCTAGGTGTGGTGAATGAGAAGTTAAAATCGCCACACCTTGCTTTTTGCTTACTTGCCACACTACAAATTTTAGCTCACATAAAAAATAACTGTTCACGGTCGGGTCTAGACTCCAACTGAAGGCCGAGGGGAGTATTGGGTGGCTGTGTTGGGTCAATGACTCATTCAGAAAGCGGAAACCAGCACACGCAGTCAGGAAAAAGTTTTATTTTACTGTGGGAGCTGGCAAACACATTGGCCACTTGTGGCGATTGGCGACAGGGTTGCCCACCTCGGATCTAGAACCTCTGTGTACTGTATATACAGATTTTAAAAAGGTGTCAAAAGCCCCCAATACCGGTAATATCGAATAGTGTTGGGTAAACAAGAAAATTAAAATTGCAGAAAGGATGCATGGTGCAAGCAAGGCTGCAAAATCCTGAAGCACTCCGGATAAAGACTGGTCTGTACACTGCACACCTTAACCTGTGCAGGCAGCGACTTCTTCTGCAAACAATATGTGGAGTTTCTCCAATATATGATATTGTGACTGGTGTCATTAAGCCTTTCGCTGCCGGGGGGTCTGCAGTGCTGCAATGCATTACAGGTCACTCTGGCAGCGCCGAGGTTAAGGCAAAATGAAGCCAATTGGTAACAAAAATAACTGACGTGTGCTTGTAGAGTCTCTGTTTTTCCCTCGGCATAACCTGACTTTGTCTCATTTGCAGCCTTCTCGCCACTTCACAATGCAGAGAAGCCCAAGTTCAATGTCCAAAAAGGACAAAACTGCTGCCTTTGAGTAGGTTGCTGGCAATGCCCTGGCTTGGCTGAAATAAAGCTGTTTAAAACAGCAAACTGAAGATTTAGGAAATGTTCTGTTCATAGCCGACTGAAAGCCAAAATGTGACATATTTGCTATGTGCATTTGCATGTTAAGAATATATCTGCAGTGTACAGTAGGTACTGTATGAAGTTGGCAGGGCTGGATCGTGCTTTGTGTGAGTTATGCGGAAGCACTTCAGTGTCTAATCTGTACAATCAAATAACATTGGGACAGGTTAAGTGTAATGTTTGTAGTCACACAGCTGAATGAATCATGCTATATCTAAAATGAAGATAACCTGGTGTTATACTGACAAACTGCTTCCATTATAGGTAACTTCCATAGATCTGCTGTATGTCTCAATTGTATCTGCCAAGTATCATTTGTCTTGTCTTCAATGTTTTAATTTAAAGGTTTTTGTTTGCATGCCTTTTTTTTATTATTATTTATTTATTTAATTTTTGTTTTCCAATTTTAGAGGGCAGCTAGACAGGTTCTGATTTTGTTAACCCTTATTGTTCTGTTCATGCGCAGTTAGCCATACAAGAGGAGAAGTTAAAACTAGAAGAGGAGACTTTATATGCTGCACAGCGTGAAGCAGCCAGGGCAGCCAATCAAAGAAAGCTTTTGGAGGTGAGGGGATGGAAACCCCAATGTACAGTATATCTGAGCTGTAGAGTTTACTGTGTCTGTGCCATGTTTCCTTTAATGCCATCTGTACGAGGTTTTCTTTCTTGTTTGTTTTTCCCTATGTTGCTGGAAGGGCACGCACAGTAATGCATTGCTTGCTTTTGTGGTAGCAAAGGGCTCAATGTTCATTTGTTTTTTTTTTTTTGTTTTTTTTATAGCAATAATACTCGTACCGTAGTACATACTCATACATACTCGTACACTAGTACATACTCATACATACTAGTACATACTCATACATACTCGTACACTAGTACATACTCATACATACTCGTACACTAGTACATACTCATACATTTTCTAAGTTTGATTTCATGAATCAAGATTAAAATATGACGACACCAAAATCATCCTCTGGGTTAATGCAGTGGTCCAATATAATTTGTTGTGAAAGATTCACTCCGACTTAACTCGCAAGACATCACTTAACCCCTTTAGTGCCACAGTTGTCTTCACATTTTTTTGCAATAAACATCCTAAAGGGGCAGTGCAACCAACCTGCCAAGTTATTTTTTTTTAATTAAATAACAGAAATCATGTATTTAAAAATAATTTAAAATAACGCGCCACCTACCTGCACTTCTGTATAGTGGAGGATTATCCTGTAATCAATGCCTTCTCCGTTGCAAATAGAATATTAACACGCCGACAGACGTGTGTGCAGGGCAGAATCTTTTCAATAAACATGAGTTGGTTGCAAACGTTCTGTCTTGTGACACGGAAACCTAGTTGAGGTCCATGAAATTAGTGCTAAAAAGGATTGACTCACTCAGAATGAGCGAGGCTTCACAGGATTGTACCTCAAAGATCTTACTGTCTCAATCTTAGTATGACCCCTCTATCCTCTGACATTGTCCATCTGCCTGTATTTATTTACCTATTCTTTTGTCTAAAATCTGTCTTGATTCCTACAGTTTCCTTTTCCGTGCTGGGCTTTTCAGCTGTTGCTGGCACAGGTCCCTGTCTTAGTGAGCGAGAACACTGCAGCTCTAATCTCAAAGTAAAGACCCCATCTGGGAAACACTCATTTTTAGAAAATAATTTTTTTTTTAAATGACTTGCCGATTTGAATTATTATTTAAAGCAAACCGTTCATTTATTGCGCACAAAGCATGCCATGCCACCGTTTCACATTAATAAGAAAACAATTGTGAGGTTGTCAAATAGTAGTAGTACATCCAGTGGTGACAGTCAAACCACAAGATTCAATCCTTCTTAATTAGAAATATAATGAGAATGAAATGCAAAAGTAATCGGTTAAAGGACAGGGAGTCTTGCAGCTTCTCAGGGGTCACTTTTAAACTTATCTGGAGACTATGCGTTTATTTGAGATGCCCAAACATCTTCACAATTTAGCTTTTTATTATAAATAGATTGGGCGTGAAGTTCCCTTCATAACAAAAATGGTGTGTTAAATGTAACTTGGTGGTTAAAATGTGAAGTGGTTATCTCAATGATGCAGCAGAAATATTGCTCCCCATATTAATATTGCTCTGTTATTGACATCATGTAAATCAGAGGTGGGCAACCTATTTTTCAGTGTAGCCACAGGTGTGGCGAATGAGAAGTGAAAATTGCCACACCTTGTAAAAATTGAGAAATTAGGTTGCTCAATCAAACATTAAAACACACACTGTTTGTCTGCTTCACTCACCTCAGCACTACCACCTGTTACTGCTTCACTACGTTGACTCATTCAGAAAGCGGAAACCAGCACAAGCCATGAGGATAAAGTTTATTTTACTGTGGGAGCTAGCAAACGCATATTTGCCACCCTTTCATGGCCTATTCGCCACTTGTGCCGATTGGCGACAGGGTTGCCCACCTCGGATGTAAATGGTCTTACTCTAGGTGATGCTGTTCTTACAATTCATGGGGTTTATACTGTACCGTTCAGTTCAAAATACATTTTTTTTTTTTTTTAAATCTCCGTTCTACATTTGAAGTACTGTATATGACACTTGTTGTTTTAGCAACACAGGTTGCAGTGGATAAGACAAAGAGCTCAAGCGGCTAAGAATGGAGAAAACCCCAAAAGGTAATAAATTGCCCTCAAACGTTCCATTCTTTCTGAATGTCGGCTTCTGTGGTGGAATAGATGAGTATGTTTACATAGCTTTGCTGCTGCTTGGTGTATAAGTATACAGGGCAATATTTGCTAGCCCAGCTTTAGTAAAGCCCATTAAGCTGTGAAGGGTTAATCTGAATTACACTTTTGTGAAGAACTGTTATCTTCACTGGTAAGAAGTATATATTATTTATGCTGAAAAGTGAAGGATGCTTCTACCCAACAATAGTACGTTCTTTTACAGTATATAGTTGTTGCTCTCATTCCTTATAAGCATTTGGCTTTTAAATGTGTAGGTAGCAAAAGCCAGTAAAATACGGTTGGATAACCATTAGAGAAACGTGTTGATTCTGCTGTGCTGGCATTTAGACGTTATCCTTAAGCGAGGCAGATTCTGAGGCTGGATCTCTTTAAGCCATTGTTATTATGGATTTGCAGATTGTTCCTGACCTGGGAATCGAGAGTACTAGTAAATAATTCTGCGTTCTAATTTAAACCCTAGTCAAATTAAATTGCCTTCTCGACATGCGTTATAGTCCTTCTCATCCAGATGGCAGTTTGCATCAGCGATGTGAGCAAGCTTCTCTGCATGCACATTTCATGCTAGTATTTCTCCTGTACTCTTATATTTTGTATTGCTACCTACCAATAAGTGGTTTCTCAACCAGATAATTAATCACTTTTTTTATTTTTTTTTTAAATAAAATGTTTGTTTTTTTATTGATTTATTACAGCTCCGTAGCAGAAGATTTTGAAACCTATTTGCAGAATGTGAAGGCCCAGTATGAAGCTGTTAGGAGTAGCAGTAAGTTACAATAAGATTCAATTATTCGTAGGAGCTGTTGACCTCTACTCTTGCGTTTCACTCCGGGCTTCTTACATTAAAGAGTTTGCACAGCCTAACAAGCTTTCAAGACCTGCATAAATAAGTCTGCTTTATAAATCCATGGTAAATCCACACCTTTAATACAGTGTACAGTGTTGGTCAGTTCAGCTCTAGCATGTCACAAGGCTGCTTGAAAGGCTACAAAGAAAAGGAAAGTATGACGGTAAAAGGCATGTATATAACTTGAGAATATTCTGAAACTGTTTACGCTCTTTAGCCAGGAAAGAGACAGCTGAGGGGAGGCAATATATTAGAAACGTATGAAATTGAGTGAGCTGTTCTCAAACGTTTCCTTGTAACATACCATTTAATGTTGGTTGTTTAGAGGACCACCGTGTATACTTGGCTCTGTGGATCAAAATATTTCTATTTGTGTAGAACATGTAATTGGTAAATACTGGAGCTTTTATATAGAAGGCAGACTTCAACACTGATGTGCTGGCAGATTTCTGTAAAAGAGACTGCAGGAGGGAACTCATGGAAATTCATTTTTAATGACTTTGTTGTTGAGGACAACTACCGTAATAATATCTCTGGGTACCACTGATGGTCCAAGGACCACAGTTTAAGAACCACCAGCTAATTGGATGACACAAGGTTTAGGGGCCAGTAACTTATGCTCTAAAGCTACGTATATAATAAATAACAGGAAACCCTACTTTGTTGGTGCAACTTGTGGAACTCCTTACAACTGGATTTTTAATAAAGAGGTCTGTAAAAGTCTACATGTGTAGAGGTGCGCTGTATCGCCCTTGGAGATACCTTGTACTCCCCCCTACAGACTTCCAGAGTGAACTTGCTGGGCTACATGCTCTACCTCACCTGGCAGTTACTATGAAATTTTAGTGTTTATGTACAAAATTTCATTCAAATCACTGTAATTCTTTACAGCTTTGCCATTTAAAAGTTATTTACTTTATTGACTTGGCATGAGATATCAGACCCCATCTGCCAATTTCAGGTTAATTGTAGTCACGTGCAAGCTGACTTGCTACAGTACCTCTGTAATGTCCTGCCTGCAAAGCCGCCAGGGAACAGCGTTCATGTTCGATTCTTCAGGCAAGGAAGAATGTGTGCTGCACACTGAAAGAGTCACGCACAATTTATGCTACAAAATGCATTTGCTTAGAACTTCGTTCAGGACAAGAAACAGAACTGATAACGTCTCAGGGCAGCAGCCCTTTCGTCAGATCCCCCTCACTGCAGCCTCGGACACCTTTGAAGCAGGTGCCTCTCTAATTGTTACACAGGCAGGCAAACCAATGTTTGTTGGATGATACTTTGTGTGTGAGGGGAAACTGATTACACCGCTTAATTGCTTCATTTATGTTTTTATTTTTTCATTTGCTAAAAGTTAATGCAATAACTGAAAACTACAAATTAGCTGTCACTTTCTCCCCAACCCCCCCCCCCTCCGAGATCAAAAACAAACCACAACAAAAGCAGGTAAATTGACCTGACATAACTGCCCTGATAGTGTCTGTAGGTCACACACACACACACATTATATTTTTCGCTGTTCAGTGATAACTGCTGGGGCCCTCATCACATTTATCGGGTGATTTTGTATGATGACATTTTCCAACCAAAGAATCTGCAGATCTGTGCATTTTCTTTGAGTGCCCTGTGACTTTCCCTGTATGTAGGTAGATCTTTATTTATATAGCGGCATCTATGTGCACAGCGCTTCACAGCAGTAATACACGTGACATAATATAACACACAATGGAAATACGCATTTAAGACATAAAAATAACAATAGGAACATGTACGTAATGTGTGTCGGCACTCTAGGGCAGCGGTGCGCAAACTGGGGGGCGCGACCCCCAGGGGGGGCGCGAGACTGCCGACGGGGGGCGCGGGGTTTACAGAGGCCCCGCGCGCTTCCCGAAGGCACTTAAATTAAGTGCTGGGGGAGCTGCAGGGCCTCTGTAAACCTAACTTACCGTGGCTCCGGCGGCTTCCTCCCTGCGTCGCCATGGCAACGCGGCGTCAAAATGACGCTGCGAGGTCATGTTACGTCACGTTGCTATGGCAACGTGACGTCATTACGCCGGAGCGCGGGTAAGTTGGGGTTGGGGGGGGGGCGCGGGAGTGAGGGGACAGCCGCAAGGGGGGCGCAGGGAAAAAAAGTTTGCGCCCCCCTGCTCTAGGGGGCCCTAAAACATACAGGAAACCTCGTGTCATTATTGCCTCTTTGTTTTTTTTGGTGGGAGTCCCCTCCACTTTCATTGACATTGTGACCACATGATTGCTTGTAGCAGAGCAGCGATCTTGTGGTCGCGATCCTGTAAGACCGGGCGGCATCCGGCATAGGTTTAATGGTACATTTGTGCTTTTGCTTTAGGGCTTTCTTCGGAAGCCACCGTTTTGACGCCCAACACTGAGAGCAGCTGTGACTTAACAACCAAAACAAAGTCAACTAGTGGGAATGATGACAACACGTCCCTGGATCTAGAGTGGGAGGATGAAGAAGGTGGGTGATGGCTTTTAGATGCTGCAATCCATAAGTGGTGCTTCTCCACAAGACACCACCTGGCACTGGATGACCCCTCACCGCCCATTCACACTTAGCGGGCCACAATGTGTCTTCTAGTGGGAGAAGGTGTTTTACAGAATAAATATGGTCCTTTGTATCATGCAGAACAGTTATCTGTAAGAAAGGTGCTTGGCAAGGGGAAAGAAGATGTATTACCTCAGACTGTGATTTTGAGGGAAATGGTGCGTGTGCAAATAAATACATGTGTATAAACACACGAGGTTTGGAAGTATAAAAATATGAATATATATTCTTTGATCACTGCTAATAATGCAACACGAGTATACAGAATGACTCGCTCCATCCTAAATTCAGGGGTGTTCTCTTGCCATATTAATAACAGACTGTTCCCCTACTGACCTAGGAATGAACAGGATGATCCCAATGAGGGAACGCTCGAAAACAGAAGAGGACATTCTGCGAGCAGCCTTAAAATACAGCGGCAAAAAACCCGGCAGCCACACCGCCTCTGCCTCCGATGATTCAAACGGGCTGGAGTGGGAGAATGATTTTGTGAGTGCAGAAATGGATGATAACGGCAACTCTGAGTATGCAGGATTTGTGAACCCAGTCACAGAACACTCTGCAGAGCCCCAGGACAGGTAGAAGAGAAGGTGGAACAAGGATCTTTTGAGGAACGATGACCAAACACATAACCCTTTTCCCCCCACATGGCTTAAAACGAATGTACAGGGTGTTTGTTTGTTTTTCTTTTCTGAGCCTTCATTTTTATTTTATTTTTTTTACTGCGGGATGAGACCATTCTGTATAAGTAAAAAGGGAAAAAAAACGTTTAAGTGGCTAAAGTTGAAACGCGTAACTGGAAAAATTCAGAAATAAGTGCAATTTCATTGGTTATCTTTCGCTAACTTTTTAAAGGAGTAGTTATGAGGGCAAGCTAGCTAGGATTTTCTGCACTTGTCGCGGTTCATTAATACATTATCTGCACTAATTGAAAACTTGATATTTTGGTAAATTGTTTTGCACTTCTCATGCCTTCTTTTGAGGATACTGATTGTATTGATTCAACATTTTGCGCAGGTGGCATGCTTTATAGTAAATGTTAAAATGAAGGAGTGTATGTATATGTTCAGACACTCGCTCTCTCTGACATGTATCTGTATGGTTATATATACTCTAGCAGCGATTCCCAACTTCAGTCCTCAAGAACGCCCCAACCGGACAGGTTTTAAGGATATCTCTGCTTCAGCCAAGGTGGTTCAGTCCAAATGACTAAGCCAATGATTGAGCCACATGTGCTGAAGCAGGGATATCCTTCAAGCCTGACCTGTATGGGTTCTTAAGGCCGGAGTTGGGAACCACTGCTCTATAGAATGGACTCCAGAACCTGCGTCGCTCATGCTCCACATATGCATTCACACTTATAAATACATGGATGAAGAAGCCACATTTAGAAACAGTTTTCAATTCTGTCTGTTCCAGTGCTGTCTTCTACACACACACACACACACTACAATATTTCACTGAAATGTTCATACTTGATGGTATTTGAGTCTGTCATTGAGACCTTTCCATGGTTTATTGAGAGGCTGTATTGCCCCCACTTCTCACTCTGGCTCTCCTGCTTTGTGGGGGATTACTTCTTTTTGTATTATTCATTTAAGAAGCTTCCAACCACTACAATGGTCAGACAGGTATTTACATATATTTTTTTTTTATTTACTGCAAGTCACAATCACTGCACCTTTTTAGTTTGAGTTCTCAAGAGCTACACTGGCTAGATATAATGTATTAGAAATATAAATGGCCCAATAAAAAAAAATTCATCTGTGTTTTTCTGAATTGCTGAAATTTTATTTAACGGTCATAGCACTTTCTTGTATAATTGAATAAAGATCTAAATATGAAGAAACTTTGAACTTTTACATTTGGAGCGCCTGGAGGTATTTTCCTATATTTGCTACGTTTTGAACAAAAGTGTGTTTGTTCACGCTGTTCATGATCTAAGTGCTTTGACTAGAATTCTCACTCAGTATGGCCCGTAACATCCATTTTAAATAGTTTCATATAGCTTTCTATGTTGTGGTGAGCCATTGGGGCGCCTTACAACCTATTCAAGTGACTGGACCGTCAGGGGCCGCTAGTGTTTAACTGGTTACAACCTAATAATTACGTTTTTTAAAACCCCAATATAGATGGACAGTACAGATCCAATCTTACAACAGGATTGACTGCTGGGAGAGCAGAAATAAAACCACTGACATTAGTTCGTTCCCGGCTAACTAATTTAGGTTGACCTTTGGAAATGCCATGATGACAGAAAGTCATGTGCTAAGATTATTGTGCAACAGTAAAATATATACGTACGTACGTCGACAAATCACCAAAAAAAAAAAAAAAAATCTACTCGCCACCTAGTACCAAACGTGTGCTGCTTGGGCCAATAGGAGTATATACACAGAAAGATTTTACCAGATGGAGATCCAGGAAAAACGATACAGCACACAGGCAGGGGAATCCAAAGCCGTTGTATTCAAGATAAATACATAGGCACTGCATCCAACGTTTCGGTCATCAGAATGTGACCTTCCTCAGGGACGTGCATGACCAGGGAGGCTGCGAGGGTCCCCCTCCCCCTCCCACTTGGAACCGGTACCCACATATAAACAGACAAGTAATGACAGACTCAGTTTGGAGGTATAAAAGGCCGCGGCTTTGTTTATTAACAAACATAATACTGGAGTAAGCGCTAGTCCAAGCCAGAGTGGGGTCAGAGGGTCATCCAGGCCTTGGCCTGCTGCCCCGTACCCGGCCGACCCCTAAAGAGCCGGCCGTTGTCGCGAGTGGGTTCCCGGGTGTCACGTTAGCTTGACCCCGCCCAATCACTCCTACCCCCGGGCGACGCCCGCCCCGAGCCCATCTGGCAAGGACAAGCACTTACCCCCGAACTGCCGCCGTGACAGTGGCAAAACGACCAACTGGAGCCTCCTGAAGGAACTTTGTTTCTCGGGAGGTCTTCGGACTCTGCCCTGTAAAATATGATGGTACATGTTACAGCTTACAGGTAGTACAGACAGCTTATCAACCAAGGGAATGGTAAATACTCCACGGCGTGGCCGGGGGCAAGCGTCTGCCCCCGACTGTCTTGCTAATGGGGTGGGTGGGAACTTCACGGCAGACCGGGAGCAGAATGGAAGATTCAGCTCCCGGCTGCCTCTTTTGTACTGACCTGGGCCTGCCCCCCCCCCAAAGGGGGGGGGCACGACGGCGGCCCAGAGCTCCCACGAAAAAAAAAAAAAATTCACACTATTATCATGTCGTCTTTCTGGAATTCTTTTACTATTCTGGGTACTTCTTTAGTGCTTGCTTTGTTTCTATTTATATATACAGTATACAACATTTTCCTTCCAAGATCCTACTATGCTTACAGCAGTCCCAGGGGTTCCGCTAGGACCGCGGGCCACCAGCACTTACTGTGCGGCCCGCAGCGGCTTTCCTCGCTCTCCCCCTCTCCCCCGCATGCAGGCAAGGAGAGAGACTTCCGCGTCATGTGAGGGCGGGAGCTGTAATCCCTGCCCCCCTGCACTTGCCGTACTCCAGTGACTGTCCCTGTGCACTCTGGGAGAGGAGATGTGCGGCTGTGATCACACTGAGTGTCTGAGGGGCACCTCACCCTCTCCTCACCACCCCTCTTCTCACACCTCACCCCTCTCCTCCTCAATCAACCCCCCCTTCACCCCCCCCTCTCCTCACTCACCCCTCTCCTCACTCACCCTTCTCACTCATTGGCCCCTTTGTATTCAGGCAGAAATGGGGTAACCATTTGCAGTATGGATAGCAAAGAAAAAAACCTGGGTTTTTTTAATGGGATTTGTTTCTCTTATAGAGCTTTTTTATTTATTTTTTTACCCTGGTATTGCACCATAATTTGCAATAAACAGATGTTCAGCATCAAGGACAAAATCACAGGTTATTCACTAGAAGCCAATAGCACCAATAATTAACAGCGAATATCCCCCATTGTCAGCGAGCGCATCTGGGCTGTTCCGCCGCCTCCTCACCTCGCCTCGCCAACCACAGGTAACCAACCCTCTTTCCTCCCGCCTGAGGCAGGCATATGGGGGGTGCCGGAGAGGAAGATGTGAGATTCAGGGAGGGGGGGCGATCAGAAGGGAAATGTGAGATCCAGTGTGGCGGAGGATGATGTGAGATACAGGGGGGGGGGGGGGAGTGATGTGTCGGCCAGATAGGGGTTCCCTGAGATTGTTCAAAATACTTCAAGGGTTCCTCCAAACAAAAAAGGTAGGGAATCACTGTGTTAGGCACTCAGTTCCCTGGCTGCATAGATACCAGCACTGCTACGGAGGTTACCATCTCTGGAAGCAGAGGGTTCACGGGGCAAAAATGGACACAGTTCAGTTCCGGAGACCCCCTGCTTCAAATATGTAATTAAATGAAACCTGTATTGCCGCTTTTAAATGCCTCTCTTAGCACCAACTTTATGGCAAAACTTAATTGAGTTCCTTTTATATGTAGCCAGCTTGGTCTCATTTTATGGTTACCCTGAATTTAAAAATGAAAAATGGTTAAATAGCCTGTAAACTGGAATTGACCAGGGCTGTAATTTGGAAAGAATGAAATCGATGCAATAATACGGTTACATGTGTAATATGAAGATAAGGCCACAACGCTCAAATAATTGCTGCATTTAACAGCTCAGTACAATGAGGCAGGGAGATGAATATGATATCGCTGTGTGGAAGCACTAAATGTGGTCACGTAAACCACAAATTACTGCTGCGTATTCTCTTGTTTCTAATCTCACACACATGGAAATTTACCAAAGTATAATTTAAAGAACTGAAAACAAATAATGGCAAGAGTAGAGACCCATATTGATGACGCTATCTTGTGTGTGGACGGGTAATGTTTATCTGTTGGTGAGCTTTAACCTTTTGGCTAGTGTAGCCCCCTTTCCCTGTGACTAAGGGAGCTACGCGTGCTGGGTACCTGTCTGGCGTCCAGGAGGCTTGATCCTCCGCAACAGGGAGCCTGGGGTGATCACGTTCTTTGGTACACAGCGCCTCCACCTGGGAGGGATCCTTGCGCAGCAGGATAACCCCTCGCAGGAACAATACCGTCAGTTATTAAAGGCACACACACACAGGTATAACCAACTATATTTACTGACACAGATATAACCTTAACATACAATAACAGCACAGGCCCCACAATGCAATAACCCAACACCACAATAATGAGTCCCCCAAAGAACTTATGGTGCACTGGGCAACTGTAACCTGATGTCCACAAGAGCAGGCCCACCCACATGTGAGTAGCACTATCCCCTTGTGTGCGTGGCCATCGGTGCACATTGGGTACCTTTCCTGGTTTCCGGTCCAGACCAGGACAACCTGAAGATGGTGATCCTTCAGACCGCACTGTGATCCCACGACGCGTCTACCGGATCCTCTTCATCCGCCAAGGGTCCGCTTCTGGAGGGCTCTCCTGTTGGAGTGTGTCCCTGTAAATGTCTCTGAGTATATGCCTGTGGTCCGGTCCCAGACCGCACACCGCGTGGCGTCTGTCACTGGTGCACTAACACTAACTGTGGTGAGCTAAGGGGAAGCGTCCATATCTGTGGGCCTTCCCTGTAGTACCACAAGCTGGAAGGGACTCAGGGCCTAACTGGGGCCTGCAGTGCAACTCTAGAGCCACGCGGAGGTAAACGGGGGCCAGGGCTACATTAGCACAAAGTCAAATCAATTAGGTTTGTACAATGTGAATCCTAGCACTCAAATGATCATAATACACAAAGTATTTTGCAATGCATGAAAGCAGCAGTCCAAGCTGCTAGTTTTTATTTATTTATTTTTCCCTTTAATATGTGCTTCAATACAATTCACACAATGACAAGTAATTAGCCAAGTTGCCAATTGATCTGCGAAGATTCGGCTCGGGGTTCACTAAATGGTTGCAAAGGAGCATTCTGCAGTCAGTGGAATGCATTTGCATATTAATATGACAAAGTTCTGTGAGGAAGATCATGTGACCAGGCAGTCACTAGATACAATTGGTGCACTACTAGAGAAAGGGCAGGACTCAAAAGGGGGTTTGCCAGAGCCTGTTTCAGAAGAGGAAGGGGATGTGACTTTGTAAATAGTTGTTATAGAAACAAAAATGCTTATTACATTATGCGCACTGCATCCTACCCCTCCCCCCCCCTCTGGGATATTTTGCCTAGGCTACAGGTATGTGTGGTGCTGGTTACCTGTGAGGGTCCAGGAGAGATGAACTTCTGCGATGTTGTGGGGAACAGGACAGGCTTCCTCAGGTCCTTTCGTGTGGTGACAGCGCCTCCAGTCACAGCAGGCTACAGCAGACCTGCAGGCAGTCCTTACCATGACAGTCTTACTCCTGTACTTCTGTCCAATAGACTGCAACTTAGCCAGAAGTGTATAAAAGGGTCTTTATTTGATGCAACCACTGCAGATGGTATAAGTGTTTGCATAGAGTGGAGAATAGGTTTCAAGCCCTTGGATGGTGCGGGCCAGCAGATAATGTTGAGGCCGTGTGCTATGCACAGATCTTGGTTCAATCAGCCTTAGGAGGGGCTGAGCTCCTCTTCGTTCCCCGGGTGGGAAGGCAACGACTCTATAATTTGGAAGACATCCTCCTTAATGCAAAAGGGGAGGGCACAGGGTCTGCACCATGATTGGCTGTAACACAGACCCAGTGTCACCACCTCTCCTGGCATTCAAGGAGGCTACGTGAGGGGGTGTAAACCCCACAGGATAGCCTGTCACCTCTTGTAGCTACTAGGACTTACGTGACAGGAGGACAGAAAGATAGTCTGGACCAGCCATGGCTATAATTATAATACATTAAAAATGTAATCTAGAGCAGGGGTGCGCAAACTGAGGGCACAAGATTTTTTTGGGGCGGGCGCAGTGGTTACAGAGGCCCTGCACTCTTCAGCGCAAGGCCTCTGTAACTAACCTGAATTCACCATTGACCTGAAGTCGCCATGGCGACGCGCTGCGGGGTCACGTAACATGACGTCACATGACCCCGCGGCATAATTTGATGCCGGATTAAAGGTAAGGGTGGGCGCAACACTGGGGGATAGCAGGCATGGCGGTGCAGCGCAGAAAGTTGGCGCACCCTGATCTAGAGTGTTTTTTATTTATTTAAAAATGCTACAAGTATTTTCTCATAGTACAGAACTAATTTATTTAAAAAAAAACACTTGCAAGATATTGCTTAGACTGCAACTTTAACAACTCCGTATTGGATGCTGCATCGTGTGGGGACTCTGCAATATGACACAGAGAATTCAGTCAGCAGCTGAGCTTGACTCATAGTTATTTCCCAAACAATTTCCCCCTCTATTTGTCATGTGAATCGGAAACATTTTAGATTCCCATTTTTGTGTTCTGAATATTGCTATGTACAGTGATACTTAAGCTGGGCTTTTATGCGATAATATACAATCAGGCTAACTGGCTACTGTAAAACACAAAAAAGTACAACTAACACTATCTGAGTTTTATATGTAGGGGTGTCTGTTCTCTCTGTACCTCCGCTGCAGGGTACTATCGTGAGTGGTGCTATGAGGGAGTGTTCGGATTTTCCGCGGCGGCCCGATAGCACAGGGCGCCGCCATGTTGTTGGGTGTTGAGCAATAAATCAGGCGCGACTAGGAGTGGAGAGAGGTCGCGCATGCGCAGTGTAAAGCGCGCGAACGAGTGGCCAATCACCAGGAGGCTCTGAAGTTAAACTACAAGTCCCATGAGCCTCAGCAGAGCCACCTGATTCCAGGGAACGAATAGGAGTGCAGGGATTGCTGGCAGGCAGGAAAGGGAAGTGTGGAGGAGAGACCACGCTAGCCAGAGGAGCAAGGGGAGAGGTTGTGTGTGTGCAGGGTGTCAGTGACCCACCTGCGTAGGCCAGATTTCCCCTCAGGCCCAGTGCAGACCCTGAATCACCATTAGCTTGTGGTGCTGCAGGGAACGCCCTATAGAGAGAGATACATTCATTCCCTTACTGTAGTAGCAGATAGGGACACAGTGTTCGCGGAGCTGCGGTGTGAACAGCGGTTTGGGCTCAAGCTGCTGGACATCACCAACTCGTGAGAGACTACGCTGGATCGGCGGATCCTTTTCGAAGTCTGTTGCCGGCTGCAGGAGTAGCCGGAAGGTATTTAATAAGTGCACCAACACCGGTACCAATAGGCGCTATCCCGCCTTGGGGGAGGGTTCTTTGGGGACACTGGGTTGAGTGACAAAGGGACTGAGCACATATTGGACATGGTGTGGTGTGCACGCGGTGGTGGGAAGTGACATTACTCTATAGGAGAGTGGCCGAGCCACAGGTGTATATTACTGCATGTCCGCCATTCATATACGGTCTTATATGTGTGTTATCCCTAATAGGTATAATCTAAGGTTAGGCAATTACGTATTAGTAAATGGTTACAAAGTTGAAGTGTGTTATCATTATTCTTACATAGGGGACTCTCACTTATTGGGGATCCTGGGTAAGTGGAGGCGCTGCCAAGACTCTAATATTTCCCCAGACTCCCAGCTAGCGGAGGCTGAGGTCTCGCTGAGCCAGCAGGTACATGCAGCACTAGTAGTCGCTCTAGATCAGCAGGAAAGAGGGCTACATATATTTGGCATTTATGTTTAACAGAGAATGTACAACAGACAAGGTGATAAATAGGCGCTGCCACTGAATCCATGTGATAAGTATAAAGTGAATCAAGTGAAAAAATTATATTTATAAATCAATGGCAATTGTATATTATAACTGTGCCTACATAAGAATAAAATAGTGCATACAGTGAATATGTGAAATAAACAACAACAAAAAAGTGAAGTTGTATCCCTCTGGTGGGGGCTCTCTTCACTGGTCCCTAATATGCTGAAACGGTCTTCAAAATCCAGGGAGAGCATGGGGCAAAATCAACAGGAGAGTAGAAAACATGTGGCATCTAAGTGCAGGTGTCTTGTAATAGTTGTAGATCATATGAATATCTTGGCGCATATAGAATGCTACTCACAGTGTGGTAGATATAAATGGACAGATCCAAAACTGTGGCTATGTTGTTTTTGTGTAGGGGACTCAGATGATTTGTGCTTCAGTAGAAAGTGACGAAGCTAACACGCATTGAGTGGTAGCTCGCCGAGTGACTGCAGCACCGGAAAGAAACCGGAAGTGACGTTGCGGTGCCGGCGAGAGACTCAGGCAAGGCAGGAGCAGCCAGAAAAGGCATCCCAGATCACTGGTGGCAAACGGAGACGGTGGCGGTGAGGTGGTCACAACTCACGACGTCTAATAGAATATTTGCTATGTTTCATGCTTTTAAACATCGTTTTAAACATAACGTTTTTTTTTTTGTTTGTTTTTTTTACTATTTGACCTGCGCTATGGTTCCTATCTCTTTTCCACTGAGGCACCAATCATCGTCCCCTACACAAGAGCAACATAGCCAAAGATTTGGATCTGTCCATTTATATCTACCACACTGTGAGTAGCATTCTATATGCGCCAAGATATTCATATGATCTACAACTATTACAAGGCACCTGCACTTAGATGCCACATGTTTTCTTCTCTCCTGTTGATTTTGTCCCACGCTCCCCCTGGATTTTGAAGACCATTAATAGAGAATGTATCCTGCAAAAATAACAGGAAGTTTCCCTTCCGCTATAATGAGTGCATGATTTTGTTTGTTAACAATCGATGAAGCCCTAGAATTTTTGATGGATTAATAGGTAACAATCAGATCATTTATGATTATGATTTTAAGAATAACAAATCGCTCCCAGGCATATTGGGGTTGATTATTCATAGGTTGTGATTCGGTTTCCTTAACCAACACAAGTTATCTTCGTTAACTGTGTAAGTCATGGAGGGGCCGGCAATGTATGTTAGAAGGAATGTGTCGCTGGCACTGAACGGGTTAATAGTAAAAGTTATCACAACCTATGACAAATGAGGAACAACCCCTAGTTCAGATTGTCAGAATCAAATCCATACCAATTGAAGCAGAGTGCAAGCAATCACCATGCTCCATTCCAATCAGGATGTGGACATAGAGCCAAACGTACTCAAGCACTGCAATATGTGGCCAAATGAGGATGATACTTATTGAAGATTTAAGTGTTCATTTGAAAGTCCAAACTCTACCATACTTGTCGTTTTTGATTTGCACACTACGCTGAAGGTAACTGGTTGATACTGTGATGGATCTAAAATACTCAGTCGGATAAGAAGGAATTTACTGCCACATACCTGGAAATTCATAAGCCGTCCGTCACGTACTGCACACCTGTGAGTCCGTGACCTGCATATAGGACGAGGGTTAATACACACAGCTCTGTAGCCAAGTTACTTTTCTCCACGCATTGACCCTCAAATCACTAGTATCTCCCCACAATGCGTCCCCATATACCATCTGGCCTGAACAGCACACTAGTGAGCATGTGACAAGGCTATTCTAGCCAACTCAACCTTCTCCTGCGCAAGGTACTTTCAATGAGTTAATATTAACCCCTTGACTCGATTTGTGTGAGGATTGTCCGTCGGCCCCGCCCGTGACGGGACGGGTGACGCGCACCACGTTACCAGGTTGGGGGACACTGCATGTCCTGTGCTTAGGCCCCGCCCCCGTGATGTGTCCCGTGATGAAGTGGCTGACGGGCGCCGCTCTACCAGGCTGGGGGATACCGCACAGATCTTGCTCAGGCTCCGCCCCCGTGATGGGTAAGTGACACCACACGCAAGCTACGCGCAGGTGCTGCACTACCATGGGCACACGAGGGGTTAACTGCATCAGTAATCATTTCACACCTGCCCTCCTCCCCGCCCCTGCCTACCAGTGGACTGAATATGTCATGGGGTGGTTCTCATTCGTTACTCTGCAGCTGAGTGCTGTCCTACCATTGGCTGCCTGTTCCTTAAAAACTCAGCCAGACCTACTGCAAACTGGCTGAGCATAAACTCTGTTTATGTATCGTAGTGTTTGCCTCAAACACCCTGCTGCCGCCTTGTCTGACCTTGTTCCTGTTTTGACCTCGGCTTGTACCTGGACCTCCACCTTCTCTGACCCTTGACCTCGGCTTGCTATTGGACTTCTACCTTCTCTACCCCTGGACCCCGGCACAGCACGACTATCTGACTTCTCCAATCCCTAACCACGGCAAGTGTATACAACCATTCTGATCTCTCCTATCCTGACCCAGCTACACGACCTTTACTCTGCACTTCAGACGCGGTCTCGTGGTTGGAGGTCAGTGATTCCAACATCCCCACCTCAGCTTCGCGATCCGGTCTTGTTTGGGGTGAGCACTCGTTACAATTTGCAATCATATTTATCCGCTGCACCACCCCCAAGAAATATGCAAAAATATGTAATTAATATAGATCTGCCAGTGACTCAGGTCCCTGTTTATTAATGAAAAAATGTACACAACGCACACATCTGTTGATCTGTTGTAGCAAAAGGTTTCCGAAAATGTAAATATTCTCTACAATGCTTGCAAACAGTTCATTCATGGCCTGAAATATTACCTTTTAAAGGTGTGTGTGTGTGTGTATGTATATATATATATACATACATATACACACACACACACACACACACACACACACCTTTAAAAGGTAATATTTCAGGCCCTGAATGAACTATTTGCAAGCATTGTAGAGAATATTTACATTTTCGGAAACCTTTTGCTACAACAGATCAACAGATGTGTGCGTTGTGTACATTTTTTCATTAATAAACAGGGACCTGAGTCACTGGCAGATCTATATTAATGACATATTTTTGCATATTTCTTGGGGGTGGTGCAGCGGATAAATATGATTGCAAATTCTAACGAGTGCTCACCCCAAACAAGACCGGATCGCGAAGCTGAGGTGGGGATGTTGGAATCACTGACCTCCAACCACGAGACCGCGTCTGAAGTGCAGAGTAAAGGTCGTGTAGCTGGGTCAGGATAGGAGAGATCAGAATGGTTGTATACACTTGCCGTGGTTAGGGATTGGAGAAGTCAGATAGTCGTGCTGTGCCGTATATATATATATATATATACAGTGGTTGACAAATCACCAAAAAATCTACTCGCACACACAACAAATCTACTCGCCACTATTCCCAACGTGTGCTTTGGCCCAGATTACGGATAGAAAAAAGAAACAAGGAAAGAGGAGAGAGAGTCAAATGAAAAAAAGTGATAATGACAGCCTTAAAAGGGAAAGGGTTCCGTGAAGAAGGGGGGGTAGAGTAGGTGCAAGTTGTTACCAATCTCATCCTGGGGGGGTGTTAAATCCACTCGCCCGGGCGGCAAATGTATAGGTTTGTCGAACACCTGTATACATATATTATATATATTATATATATATATATATATAATCTCTATATATATATATATATATATATATATAGGTGCTTAGGTTAGAAAAAGATTATTACAAGAACATAGTTAGAACAGTTTCTTGAAATAAGAAATAAAAAAAACAGAAATCCCGATACAGTATGTTACCATATGACATAGGTCTTTCCTAGAGAGGTCACTGAAGCAGAAGATGAAAATTCAAGTGTCTTATCCCAGCTTTCTTGAATTCTAACTTATAATTAAAAAGTAGGGCTCTTTTTTTCTAATTTCCCTTCATTGAGAATGCCATAAGTCCACCCTTGTCATAAATCAGTTACTGGGTTTACAGTTTTATGACTTAAAATAAAAAAAACTTTTCTTGACGTTTAAAGTCTGCGTAAATATAGAAACACACTCATATAGTAACTTTGTTTCCCTAATACTTTGGAACGTTGCTGACGGCAGAACAGGATACTGAACCACATGGCAGAGGTAGGGAGTAATACACAGAACTTGGTCTGGGATCAGAAGCATGAGATGCAGGGATAGTCAAGTACGGTTCCGGTGTTGCGGCAGGTAAAGAGTAGTCAGGTGCGGTTCCGAGGTCGAGAGAGGCAGCAGGCAAAACAAAGGCAAGGCAGAGCTCAGACAGGACAAGGTAACAAGTACTTTGCACGAGCAAGGTTAGAAAAGCAACTGCCTGCTACTTAAAGGCCAGAGGCAACTGCTGGCAATGAAAGTTCAAAGTGAGGCTTACTTCCTTTGAGGGCAGGGATTGCCAGGAGGCAAGATGGCCATGGTAGCTTCAGATTAGGTGATGTCACTTCCTGCAAGCATTTATCCTGAATGTTCGGACAGATCAATTATATACTTCAACAGACGCCATCTTCACGGTTGCGTCTGTGCTCCCCACATATGTACACGCCTTCACCTAAAATTTGACAGCCTAACGTCTATTTTAGCAGGAGAAACAGTGATCTATGTTTGGCACCTCTTACTCATGCGTGTGTACTATGCTTTGATTTGTCTGATCGCAACAGTCTGATCACATATCCATTGGTTACTCTTATGAATTGCTGTCGGGTCCATAATTTCTCAGATTTAATATAGTCCTCCAACTAAGTGGTGACCTGTTTGTCACCTCTCTCTGATGCACATTCGGTAACTCAAGAATGTTTGTTTTCCTTGAGGCTGACAGCCCAGGATCTGGCGATCGTCACCCCAACTTCTAAACTACACACATTTCCCTTGTAGTGGGCGATTAGTGATAGTCCACCCGATTAAGCTGATTAACCCGATTATTTTGTAGACCAGCACAGATACAGGATGGGTCTTGGTCTGACATAAACCCAATTTATTGTATGTTTAAGACAAATGGTAACCACATTAGCCCCTGTAGCACCAGATTAAAATACTTAATATTCCCCGCCATTTTTATTACAGTCCCTATAATGTATGTCATATGTATTTAAATAAATGCATAAAACAGACAACACAAAAGTGTGTTCTTTTTTTATAAGAATTGTATGTGCCAAAATGATGTATTATAGTGCTGTGAACTAGAAATTTGTTGCTACAGACAGCTGAAATGTGCCAAATGGTTTTGGTCCCAATTCAATATGGGCTAACGCAGCTTCTCACAGTTAGAAAAAGTGAGCTCCATTTTAAGGAATGATATGGAGAACCAGCGTTACAGCATATTTAATAGTAATAGGGACCTTTGTAAAAACCTCGATAGCAGGCAAGTCCTTATGTGTTCATTGTCTTTTTTATATGCCTTATAATTTACTTTAAAGCACTTCCAGGGGGAAGATTCAGTATGCATGATTAGGTGTAAACATATATGTATTTTAATGCCCATTTTACTGTGATCATTTGTATTACATGTTCATAGGTCTACCCCTACATTTCATGTTTGGAAAATCTCAATAAAAATTAGCATTTTACACTGTAAAGCGGTTCTGCGTACAACTGTACACTTCCAGAAACAATTATTGGTGCACCCCGTATAATTACAGATGTTTTTAAACACTAATAGAGATGTGTTTAGGAGGCCTCTCCAAGTGGGTAGTAGTCGGGATAAAAACGGCCGAGGAATGCACTGCTAAAACTGACCATGACAGGCTTGGCTCTACTTTCTCTAACTGGGATATATGGAAGTGAAACAAAAAGGCTACCTCTAGCACACTCGCAGGATGACTTATGTAGATCATTTTGATAGTCTCCCCATGCTAGTCCGCTGTGGTCATCCTCTCCGCCGACCACTTCACATATACAATATCATAGAAAAAGGACAGCTGCACACGGGATTCACACTTCAGCGCTGATGTACCACACTTATTTTATCATGTGTGCACAAATGTGCTGCCACAACATTTGGGGGTGGGGAGTAGACAACCCACCCTTCTCTCAAACCTGACGAAGGGTGGGTTGTCCCACCGACATGTTTTTGCACAGATGTTAAAATAAAACATACATTACCGCTTACGCATGAATCCTCTGTGTGCAGCTGTTCATTTTCTAGGCTATGGTAGATATGGAAGTGAACAAGGACACCATGTATCATTACATGGCCTATCAGTTACATTTTCAAGGTCAAAAATATAAACCCCCCAATTTGAAACAGTTGTTCATCACCAAGATCACACACTGTATTTAAGTAATCCTATTTGTACCAATGTAGCCAGTGACAATATCCCACCCAACATATCACAGTCAAACTCACATTATCACTGGAATCAATGGTAATGCTGGTGGAATACATCAACATTTATCCCAACTCATTAAAGCCGAATCTGGGTACATACATATACTGTATATACAGAAAGACAGAGAAATCCCAACACAAGCACTCTGATCATGTAAAGTGATAATAACCAAAAAAGTTTATTTTGTCATGGACTGAAGCAACAACGAAAACAAGGTGAAAAATAACATACAATAAAAACAACACAAGGCAAACAGGGAAAATACAGTGAGGAGCTCTTAACCTTGCAGAATGTGTGAAAAAGGAACCCTTAACACAGTGGAGATGCAGTTATAATGCAAATGAGTAGAGAGTAAGCCTAACACTCACAGTGGAGATCAAAAGATCCCACATAGAGTCATGACCGGCCGGTCCCCAAAATAAACCACTGAAGGGTAAGATGAAGCTCAAATAGGCATATGACATATAATAATGCCACAGTAATAATCAAAGTGAGGGATGTGCTCAGCATAACAACATCCTAAACTTAAATATACACACAAAAGCCAAAACATGGATGGTAAAATACAACCAGTGAGCAGTCTATCTGCACATAAAGTATAATGTACAAATACCATACATATACTCCTCTAATAGGTAGTGCAGAAAAAGAACTGCTCAAAGGTAAATGGACCAATCCACGAAGGGTAAGAGAAACATTCAATAAGTCATCTCACACAGGTCAAGATACAACCCTCCCATGAACTGCAAGAAACTGGACATGAGGGGAAAAAAGCATAATGCAAACAAGGTATATGGAATGCATGTATGGAAGGAATCCAACTCCCAATGATGTAATAGCCTGTCTCAAGGCTGAGCAGCAGATAGTAAAAGGCAGTCAGGGTAGAGAACTACTCTAGATGGTGATATTAACTTGATTCTCTAAGTGATCTCCTGCTCCTCTGTTCCGGTCATCAGGATTCATTCCACAATGTCACAGCAGCTAAGTAGCCTCCATAAAGAACCTTGTCGAACTGTGTGGGGAACAAAGAAAAATCAGCTCCAAACCTGCATCCCTGTCAGGCACCTCAGACAGCCGTTTCGTCACTGCTGGCTTCTTCCGGAAGTCACATACATACACACTTTTTATTTATTTTTTTCAAACACTCTCCTGCTCTGTAGTAACATATATACCAACTATCCATTATGCGCGTATATCACATGCATGGATACAAGACAAAAGCATGCCAAAGTCAACAGCACAGTTTGTTTGGCAAGAATATTTATTTATAAAATGTTTTACCAGGAATACATTGTGAGTTACCTTTCATTTCCAAGTATGTCCTGGACACAGAGTTATAACAATACATCGTTACTTTAAATGAACAGAGGTTATACAGTTAATTCACAGACATTTCATGGACAGATAAGAGTTGGGAAATTGGGTACAGGGGATAAAGGGCTGGTGAGTTTCAGATTGCAATAAAGAAGCTTTAACATCAGCAAACAGCTCACACCCTTTAACTGCCTTTCCACTGCACCAAAGGCTGTTCGCCTTTGGGGTGATGCAGATGTACACCTTTGCGAAAGTGAAGAGTGGGGCAGCTTGTGAGCTGTGTATTAATCCTTGTCCTTTAGGGGAGATATTGTCCATTTGAGGGACCTCTGCGGAGGTGCAAAGTGGAAGCGCTTGCGAGTGTGTGTATTAACCCTGGTTGCATATCTAAGTCACGTGCGCACTTGTGTGCTGTTCGTGACGGTGGTATATTGGGACGGATTTAGTGGAGATGTTAACTCATCTGAGGGACCTTTGTGAAGGTGAAGGGTGGGGCAGCTTGCGAGCGTGAGTATTAACCCTTGTCCTGTAGAGGAGATATTGTCCATTTGAGGGACCTCTGCGGAGGTGAAAAGCAGGAGCGAGCATCAATATTAACCCTTGTCCCGTATGCAGGTCATGTACTCAAAGGAGTGACGTACATGACAGAATAATCAGTTAAGAAACTCAGTGCAATACAATAAACAAGGCAACACAAAAATACCCCACAATGAAATGTATTTAATATTACTACATAGCTTGAAAGAACATGATAGATATACATTCAGAATTATATTGGTAATCTGAAATGATTGTAATATTTGTGCAAACTTCATAGTGTAAAATATAAAAAAACAAGTGTTAAATAATTAATTTTCTATAGAAGCTACAACATACATTTACATACAGTTTATATATTACATTATTCTGAGAGGGGCTCTGCACCAGTAATTGGCAAATTCCTAGTGAACATGACATGGCAGGACAGAACATTTCACTCCCGGGGAAGACTGTTCTATAATAGACTTTTCCGTTTTTTCCCTCACACATTAGAAAAGAGGTTCTAAGCTCTCTGGTCTTTGGCCCAGACAAAACAGTTGGCAATCCTTCAAAAAAGTTCACACTCACCCAGATCTGTCCTTATGGTCCCTGTGGATTAGGGATTCATGTGCAAGAGCTTTTTGGCTCTTTTATCAGCGTTTATTGTCAAGTTCAGATAAATTAAAAAAAAAGCTCTTGTATAGACATTATTTTATACTATATGGAATGTGCGTCATCCATTCACATTTTTTGGCATTATTCACTTATAGGTATGAAGAATTCAACAATTAAAATGTATTTTGTGGGTAGAACTTCAATAAAAATGTGACTTCACATTACTAGCAATAAGTTTGTTCAAGAAAGTACAATGCAGGAAATCAGTACAGAAAAACAGGTTTTCTTGTGTGTGTTTTCATGTTTCCTGGCCAACAGTTAAGCAACAAAGGGATCATTTTCCTGCGATGTTTAATTACAGTATTCCTTTTATTTTATGAATCAGTACTGTATGTACTATTCTGCTTATAATTTGAAATTACACTGTGTATTGTGGGGCAGGAGTGTTACTTGTGATACAAAGATAAGTAATCATCACTTTCAATCACAGTTTGCAAGGGCTTTACCAAACCTACATTTTACATTAATTTCTATTATAACCCAGCTCTCAATTTCATTGGGATACCAATAACAATTGTGCTAGATACTGTACATAAATAATAAACCACAATGGGTCATTTCTTCACTTTCAGGTTTATGAATGCAAACCACGTGTTAAAGAGACATTGTGGGATAGTTCTTCAAATCATCCTCCATAGATCATGTTAGTTCTTCAGTGACATTCTGTTCGTCACAATTCATTTTCGTCTACTTCAACCGGGCTTACATAGATATTCAGTATGCCATTTTCTGGTATGGGCACCATTGTTGGCTCAAAAGTTTCTTGAAGGAGGGAGATGTTGGACACCTCACAGCATATCTCAAACTGATCATCTGACTCCCCTTCTTCTTTCTCTACCAAAATCTGAAACTCTCCAAAGCGGACAATACACTTGGGTGGAAGCTCAATTTTGTTCAGGTAGTCCAGTTCCTGGTTGTCGACATAAAGTTTGTTTTTCTTGCTCATGTTTTTGATCTCGAAACTGGTCTTGGTAGAGCCAAAGTTTTTGAAAAACTCCAAAAGAAACTGAATCCGGGAAGCTCTATTACTTAAGAACACGTACTTGCAAGATCTGAAGTCGCGCCCAAAGGCCACCGGTGCATCGGCCTTAATCTCTTCTCTTCTGCTCAAGTTAATGGAGCTGAAGATTTTCTTGTCCATATGTTGATTGGGATGATACATCCTCAAGTGTAAGCATGTCAGCGTCTGCTCGGTCTCCACGTCATTAGTCGACATTGCTGCACAGACTATTCCTAAAGGAAATGCAGACAAAGCCCATAATATTAGATACCAGATCCTTTACACTTAGGAGGTATACAATATTTTAAAAGTGATTAAAAAAAAAATGAATTCTCATAACATTTGCTGTACCATTTCAATATTTATGTTGAGACAGAAGGTATTTTGAAGTTTAGGCCTCTTTACATATGCTGTGAAGCCCCCGTCCCTGTGCTGATGAAGAGTTTAGCTCCACCTCACTGAATGGAACATCTTTTGCAGCACAGGGCAGGTGGCGTCACAGCCATTTTGTTTCCCCGGGATGTGGAAGAATCTTTGCTACGAAAGCTGTAGTTACCTGGTGCAACGTTTCAGCTGCGGCTCACCCTGGTTCAAACATTGTCAAAAGTTTAATAATAAAAAACAAGCAGCTGTGAATGCTGCTTTAAAGGGGCACCAGGTTCCCTCCAAGGCCCAAAGTGTACAAATACCAGTGACATGTTTATGGGGTTACATCTGGGTGCCTGATGCATTTTTTTTAAACCACATTTGAAACCTGTAAGTAATACTAAATCCTTTGTTTAAGTTAGTTTGTAAACATGATGAACTGAGGGATGGGGTATGATTTTATCAAGCTACTTACTCCCCATCGTCTGATGACACGGTGTTCAACATGAGATTGAATAGACAACCCCCTCTCTTTAATGTATCCCCTTTTCTTCCTGGGATGTCTGATATGGACATGGTGGAAGAAGGGTAACGAAAACACTTGATTGACACACACACACTCCCCCAATCTACCCACTAAAAAGACCATTTGTAATTTATTTCTAAAGAAAGAACATTAGCCAGATATTTGCTTTTAGGGCAGTTATAGTTAGGGACTGTTACATTATGTGTACACACATTTTTTTTGGCTGGCTATGTTCAGTTAAAAAAGGATACATTGACAATGGCTGATGTATCAAAATAGGATTTTACTCATCCCACTCATTTTATTGAAAATTGTAATGAAACAAAAAAATTCCCATTAACATACTGTAAGCTGCTGATCGGACTCCTCAGTTACCAAAGAGACCCACAATATATTGTATTGCAGGGTGTTATGACAGATAAAACGGTTACTCTCTTTATCTTTCAAGCGCCGGGGGTTCAGTGGCACTAGTGTCCCAGACCTCCGGGTCATGCGATCGCTCCAGGAGTGATCACATGACACGACCAGGCTCACTTGCTGGAAAAGGAAGTGGAGGTTTCACTTTCGTTTTGATCGTGATGCCCACTTCTTTGGGGCAGTTGGCCCGATCACCCCCTAGAAAACGAACAAGTGCCCACGACGTACCTGCACATCATGAGTATGGTTGCCAGGTGGCGTTTTCAAAAATACTGGATACAATGGTGAAATACACAACGCACTCGAGGCACACACACACCTCCCCTCTCCATGCTGTTTCCTCCTCTTCTTGGCCCCACCCCCAGGCTCCTGACACCTCCTCCTGATTGGCTGCATTACCCAGCAGCAGCCAATCAAGATGGTGGAAGCTGCCCAGCTCCCTAGCCGATTACTATGTCCAGAAAAGTAATACCGGACACATACATGTCCAGTATTACCTCTGACAGAGTGTGCAAATACAGGACTGTCCGGTTCAATACTGGACACCTGGCAACCCTAGCTGAGCATTGTTAGGCTGCGCTTATAGTGCCGGTGACAGCGACATCAAAACAAATGCATTGCCGCCGTTGCGTGCGTTTATAGTAAGTGCGACGGCTTGGTCTCGATCACTGGAAGTCATCTCAATGTAATTTTTCTGGCGACTGTAGCCTGACGTCGCCGTCGCTAGAAACGTAGCCTTAAGGTCACTACATCCCACTCAATAGGTTGAGAAGCTGTTACTAAACGGTTAACCATATAGAAACAGTCAGTGAATTTAGTAGACTGGGGGATAAAATACTATAGTGAAAACTCGGAATGAGACTTTAATGGGAGTTTCACTGCAATAGTGCCCCGCCCGGTGCGATCACAGTTTAATGAATCCCCTCCCCCTGCCCCCCGTGTTGTTGTTAATAGCTTCTCATCGTATGGAATACGTCATTTTTAGGACTCCTTCACATGCCTTATTGAAAGCAGCATGTCAGGCCTATTCGGGAGCGTGTCGCGGTTTTTTCATTAATAAAAGGTTTCAGCATTTCTTCAAATCCATTTTTCAAAAACAATAAAGAAAAAAAAAACATGAAAAATGCCAAACAGAGCATTACGTGCGTTCCCTTTTCCACGGCTAGAGGAAGACTTCCCCAGCCTCTCCATACAAAGGATGGCCTGTTTCCTGCAGTACTTCAGTCACAGAGGTTTCAGATGAAAATACAGGAGATTTATAAAACGCCCACTGTCTTGTAATACATGTTTTCAACCAACTATCAACTGAATAGCAAACATCTGTCACTATGTACTCCATACCAGTTACACCACAACCCAAGCAACATTAAAAACATGGTCATGTGCTCTACAAACATGACCAAACCCTCTCATTGAATGGGGTCTGAGTGACTCCCCCTCCCCCCAGGCTGCAGACTGGAAATTCCCCCTACAGCTTTCATTTAAAGGTATGCCGGTTTCTGGGACGGGGGAAGGGCGAGATGGCGTCTTTAACACACTAAGAAATGTGCTGAATCGTTCAGAAAAAGGAGAAACTGCTCTACTCACTTCTCCAAACTCTTCGAGAAAAGTGTGCACCCAAGTGTTTTCCGGTTGTCTTTATAATGATGAGCAGATACTATGTGGTTATTTCTGTACATGTTACCCAGCAGATGTTTTTCTCGGTTCATAGACCCTCCTCCTGCTCCCCAAGCTCTATTTTTTTGTTTGTAGCAAAGTCTTACTTATTGCCCCGAGCTTGTGTCACCCTTGTGTCCTGAGACGCTTTACATAGAAACAGAATTCTCCTAGCTCCCTAAGGGGATATTGGTAAATAATAGTAAAAACCTATGTAATTATATATAAAGTAATGTTTTTTTTTTCTTGTATAGAGCCGACAGTGTACGCAGCACGGCACATAGAACTTTTGCAGGCACAATCCCTGCCCCACAGAGCTTACAATCGATGTATTTAAGTTACAGTATATAGTACGGTCTTCATGTTATGCACAATAAATACATCAGAAACGACATTCCCCGATTACAACTCTCCCGGTAAGAAATATTATCCTCGCCTGCAGCATGGTTATAACTGGGAGAGCTGGTTGTGGAGAGGGAGAGAGGGTGGGGGGGAGAGGGAGAGAGGGAGGGAGAGGGGGTGGGGGGGGGGAGGGAGAGAGGGTGTGGGGGGGAGAGGGAGAGAGGGTGGGGAGGGGGGGGTTACGGAGAGAGTGGGGAGAGGGAAAAATGTGAAGAACTTCTAGGCATTCTAGCATCACATACTACCCCAAAGCAAGAAATCCCAGTGCCGATCAATCACACACCATAACACGTGTACTTGTGACTGAGACCGAGTTCTTATATCTGTGCACGATAAGCATTGGGGCTGGAATAAGTGATGTACCCCCCAACCCTGGTTTATATATTATCAGTTTGTAAAGCGCCAGCATATTCTGCAGCGCAGTACAATGGGGATACGGTACGTCGTGATGTAAATAATAAAAAATATCTATACCAAATAAGGGCAAACAGATACAAAGGATAATGAGAGCCCTGCTCGGGAGTTTACAGTCTACGATACGGTTTTGTACAGAAATGACTGTTTTTGTATGTTCAGCACCCAAAACATTGTTCCTGCCCTCCTGCTGATAAGGTAATAACAGGCTCTCACCTGGCTTGGAGAGGATCCGGGTTCTTGTTGTTGTCTGCTGATCACACAGTCAGGCTTCAGTTGTTTATATATATATACTGTAGATAGTGCTGCTGCCAAACTACTCACAGACTGATGATATCTCTGTTCTGCTAGGCAGAGAGAGGAGCAGACGCTGTAAATATCAATCCTGCCTCTCAGTCCCTCCTCTAGCTCCAGTCTCTATCTCTTAGCCCCTCCTTTTCTGAGCACAGCTATTTGTGGTGCAGTGGGAAACTACTATTTCATCACCCAGAGCCACATAGCAGAAAAAGCTTAGTGCGGAGTTAGTGAGAGTTCTCACTCTTCCTCAGGATTAGCAATAGGAAGAGGAGAGAACTCCCACAAGTTTGTCTTGTTATATCAATTGTTAGTCAAACTAAAAAAAGGTATCACCTAATACTGAAGTACTCATTTACTCTGCACTATCGCAACTGGACAAACACGGCTATTTGTATTTATTAGGGGGGAAAAAGGTTACAAATGCAATGTTTTTTTTATATACAATATTCATCCTTCTCTTTACAAATTGAATTCAGATTGTGCTTGAGTTGCATGTCTCTTCCAGCATTAATCTATGTGTAACTGAGCGGAAACTTTGTCAAATTAACTCCAATTAGGAATTTTCACATTCATCGCATTTTTTTTCTTCTTAATTATCTTTTTATTAAGTTTTCCAATAGATAGAATAGCACGGTGCCATAATATAAAAAGTGACGTATAGCCTACATAATGAAATAAAGCATAGTGACGATCGGTCAAATTACAGTTCACATGGTAAATAAGCATCTGAATATATAACCCTTCAATAATGAATGTTGAAAAGATAAAGGAAAATGATAGAGCAGAACAAGACAGAAATACATCTGAATAATTCTCGTTTCATCGTTTTTTTATTCTCTCTTAGTACTATTGGATCAGTGAAGTGACTTCTCTCTGTTACTAGCTATCTTCATAGGTTAAAGCCGAGTTCAGACAGGCTAATACAGATTCGCACGTTCACGCGTCCTCTGTGTGCTGGGCGATGTGTGCTCATGCCCACAAGACAGAATGAGGTGTGACTACTCAGCCATTTGGAGGTGGGCATTTATTAAAAAAAAGAAACAAAGTGTGTGTGTTTGTGATTGGCTGGCGAAGTACACGTGACGCGGCTGCCGCTTGAAATCACAACTTCATTTGTCTCCTTCAAATGCAGCAGCGTCAACGCTGTACTTCGCCGCCGGGTGTCGTTTTCTGTTTGAAAACTCACACACACCAAAGCGTAAGAGAGTGGCGAACGTGCACGCGCACATAAGTGCGTTTGAATGCAGCCTAACTCAAGGGCCAGTCCTCAACCACCTCCCCCCCCCCCCCAAACAGGTCAGGTTTACGGGACATCCCAATTTCAAAGTCTGAGCCACCAGGACTGATTGAGCCACCTGTGCTGAAGCAGGGCTATCCTGAAAACCTGACCTGTTAGGGGGTCTTGAGGACTGGAGTTGAGAACCCCTAGCTTAACTAGTTGTCTCTGTCCTTCTAGCAGGTAGGGTTTTAAAGGCTGCCCAGGTACTGTATTTTTAAAGATTTTTGTTGTCCAGGCCCTGTGTTCTGCTGGGATTGACTCAAGGTATTTTCTCAATTTTATATAGAATATCTGTGCACCCTTTTCGATGTCTGAAATCATGTCTCTTCAGTCATAACCTGTTACGGATACTACCTCTGATTTTAATTAATGAACTGTATCCTGAGTATGTGATTTGATCCAATATTTGAATATTAACTTTGTTTGCTATTGCAATAATCAGTACTGCCACTTGCGGGATATGGCATCCTAGCTCATCTTGCCAGTCCGTGAAGTCCCCTAATAACCTTGTGTAGCCATGTCCCTTCTGGTGTGTGTGTGTGCCCCCACCCCCCCTCACTGTGCTTACCTCCGCTGCGACCGGGAGGGATGCGGCCGTTTGCGGGGCATATAGAGATCGGGCGCGAGTGCGTGCACCTGCCCGTGTTCCGGAAGGGGGGCGTGCGGGTGCCAGGCGTGCGGGTGCCGGGCGGCGGTCACATCGCTGGGGATGCCCGGCGGCTCCTGCGGAGGGGGTCGCCATCTTCTGTGAGCGCGCGCATGCGCAGTATCACGGAGCGACAGGAGGCACTGAGGCAGGTCGCGCATGCACAGTGAGAAGCGCGCGAAGCACTAGCCTACCAGGGAAGGCTCTTGGACGGGACTACAAGTCCCATGAGCCTAAGGAGCGCCCCACATGACGCCAGGGAGCCAATAGGAGGGCAGGGATCTCGGCAGGATAGAAAGGATACATTTCGCGCGCTGGGAGACACGTCAGTCGGCGCCAGGAGAGTCTATGGAAGGAGGTGAGGGTGCAGGGGTCAGTGACCCACTGCACTAGGCCAGCAGCCCCCTAGGTCCTAGTTAGCCCCTGAGCCACTTAGTAAGATTGTGTTACTGCAGGGACAGGCCCTAAGTTAGGGATCCTGCCCCTTTAGTGTCAGCAGTACAGTTAGGGACACAGCGGACGCTGCGCTTCTCATTCCGAGGCTTGGGATCAGGCCCACTCTGCAGAGAGCGCGGAACCATACTCCGGTGGACAGTCCTGACTGAGCACCACGCTGGTGGAACGGGACGTCGCCCAGGATGTCGTCGGATCCTTTTTGAAGATCCTTTGAACACCCAGGTGCAGCCGCACTGGGCAGGTATTGTTAATCACGTGCACCAACTACAGAGTACTCACACAAAGTGGCAGCGCTGACCACGAGACAAGGGTTATACTGGGGACACGGTGTGGGGGTACATGGTGGTGGGCAAGGGGTGTACACTCATAAGTGGGAGTGAATGACATTGGGACTTAGAGTATACGATATAATTATACAGTAAAGTTCATTATTGCTGTATCATACTAATTGTGTGTTATTGGGTCGTGTCCCTTGAGGGCCCTCTCCCGCCCTGTCGGGATCCCTCTCAGGTGGAGGCGTTGCACCATGAGATTGCGAAATACATATGTACCCCAGGCTCTCCGAGTGGAGGCTTAGGCTCCTGAGGGCCACACAGGTAATATACAGCATTAGTAGCGTCTGTATTCACCGAGGAATAATAAATAAATTTAAAAATAATACATTTGGAGGCGCTGCTGGGATCAGCCCTGGGGTGCCCTACTCAGTAGTTCACGTAGTATCGTATCAGTCAACATGTTTACGCTTACGCCACAACAAGTGGAATGGGCCGAAACACTCGAAGAACCCCTGCGACACGTGGTCGCCGTAGATGGGGTGCCCGCCCATGTACCCATGTTCACTGTCTGCAGTGTAGTAAGGACATTACCTGGTCTGGCGGGAGCCCGCCTCATCAGTAAGCGCTACCACATTGACCAGCAAGAGAACACCCTACTACTGGTCGTAGAACAAGCCCTACGCCCTGATAGAGCCCCACAAGTAGTGTATCTACCCGAGACTTTACCGCAAGGGTGTCCTCTCATTCACCCTGGAACAGCCTCTAATTACGCAACTTCCCCTTCCAGACATGCGGGTTGGGGAGGCAAAAATATGGCCGCCAGAACTCCCATCAGATCGGACGTATCCCTACCACGACTGACTTTCCTTTCTGATGCTAGGCAAGGGGCCACCAGCTGGGCCGGTAGTCCACCAACGTCACCGGCCCCTGACAGAATAACGAGCAGCTTTACACCAACCCCTAGCATCGGGCCGGGGACCGCTAGTCACTCAGCTAGTGCCGGCTCCATACTGGGCGTGACATTCCCGCAGCTTGTGGAAGCTATAACAAGTCAGCGCAAGCTCAGAATTATAGGAAGCTGAAGGCGTTTTCAGGAACGGTTCCTGTCCCCGCCGGTGAAGAAGGAATCGAGCCCTGGAAGGAACACACCCTCAAGGTGATCGATGAATGGCCCTGCTCTGAAGCGGTAAGACGACAGAGAATCCTGGAGAGCCTCAGACCTCCGGCATCCACCATGGTCAGTGCACAGCGTGACCAAGACCCTGATCTCTCCGCTCATCAGATGGTAGAGCTGTTAGTCCAGATCTATGGCAAAGATGAAGAGGAAAGTGAGCTGTGGTTCAAATATTATGGTCTCAGACAAAAAGAGAAAGAAGATTTATCCGATTTCCTTCAACGGATTCAACTGGTACGTTGGAAACTGTGAACGTGCGACCTCATTCCCGCCTCGGCTATGGACGAATACCGGCGCAAGCAGTGCCTTCGAGGGGCCATTCCCACTCATCACATGGTGATCATGATTATGTGCTCCCTATTACAGGGCCTCCCCCTACATTCATGGACATTTTGGGTTTAGTGAAGGGGCATGAAGCATACACAAAGCTACATACGTCCACAAAGGTCAAAGAGCAGCTTACGAGCGACATTCAGGGAGCATCCACTCGCAGGGTCAAGAAACCTGCCAAAGAAGAAGAGGAGCCACCCAAGTCGTCCTCAGTGAAAGGCCGAACTTCCGGGAAATCATCCCCCACCTACCAACGAAGGTTTGAGCCCAAGGATATTGTCTGCTATGGCTGTGGGCAGAAGGGCCATTTCTCCAGGGAGTGCCCCGAAGGGGGCGATCTCGAGAAAAAGACTCCAAGTAAAGGAAGCTCCGCTAGGTCTATGATCTGCTGCGTGGAGACCGCAGGAGCCAAGACATCCGAAGCCGCCCCTGAGTCTCCCGAAACCCCTACTGAACCAAGCTCCGACGATGGAACTACACCATTGGATGCTTACAGTCAGGTAGGCCCATCTGCCATCGTGTGTGTTGTACTAGAAGGGATCTATGCCTCTGCCCTACTGGACACCGGATCCCAAGTGACCATAATATACCGAAAATTCTATGACCAGCACCTCAAACACTGCCCCTTGCGGTCGGCGGAAATATGAAGGTGAGGGGGTTAAGTAACGAAGATTACCCCATCGATGGGATTGTAAGGGTTCAACTGGAGATACTCCAACTGAACACCGGAAAGAAACACCCCATGCATGTGGAAGCAATGGTATGTCCTGAGCCTCAAGAACAGTGCAAGTATCCGATCATCTTGGGAACGAATACTGACATAGTGTAAGCTGTAATCAGAGCATACTTGAAAGAGACCAACGAGTTACCGATGGCCAAACCGCTCCCCGACCCCGTCCTACGGGAGGAGTGCAACAGGGTATATGTCTTAGAGTGTCACGGGGACCTCTACAACCGTCAAGCTAGACTGACGACAATTTTACCAGGGGGAGTGCAACGTATGGCCGTCTGGTGCTGCTATCCCGATCGAGATGAGACCGACCATCTTTTCTCTCTGGAGAGTACCCCCGAGGAAGACGTTCACAGAGAGTATAGGGTAATACCCGAAGTGAGAGAATGAACGACTAAAATTCCTCTACGAACCTATGTATATGTTCAGAATATCTCCCCATTCCCGATGGACCTTGATGCAGGACGAAGTTTGGGCCGCATATATCCGGTCAGCCCTGTGGAAACAGTGCCACAGGTGAAGGCCGCTGCAGTGGGTGAGCAGTTAGTCGACCTGGACTTCAACTTTGGAGATTCAACGCTGCCAACTGAATGGAAAGGTCGACTGACAGCCAAGTTGAATGAACGACGGACTGTGTTTTCCACAAGTGAGATGGATGTGGGTTGCAGTCGCAGCGCCCAGCACACCATTAGATTGAGTGACGCCACTCCGTTCCGTGAACGCTCTCGTCGCATTGCCCCCAAGGATGTGGATGATGTAAGGAATGTCCTGAAAAAAATGGAGAACGCTGGGATTTTGACAGTCTCGGAGTCCTTACGCCTCACCCATAGTGATGGTAAGGAAGAAGAACGGATCCGTAAGACTGTGTGTCGATTATCGAACCCTGAAAAATCATACGGTACCCGACCAATACAACCTTCCTCGCATTGAAGAGATTCTGAATGCGCTAACCGGGAGCCAATGGTTCAGTATTCTCGACTTATGATCTGGGTATTATCAGGTACCTATCAGTGCAGAGGACCAGGAAAAGACAGCCTTCGTCTGCCCTCTGGGTTTCTACCAATTTACGCGTATGCCCCAAGACATATGTGGGGCCCCTGCTACCTTCCAGCGACTGATAGTTTTCTCCATCGGAGACATGAACCCTCGGGAGTGTCTCGTTTACCTGGACGACATCATTGTCTTCGGAAAGACCCTGGAAGACCATGAAGAGCGGCTGCTTAAAGTGATAGACCGTCTTGGTAAAGAAGGGTTGAAGTTGTCGCTCGACAAGTGTCGTTTCTGTCACACTTCGGTGACTTACGTGGGACACATCGTGTCTGCCCAAGGAATTGCCACAGATGCGGCCAAAGTATAAGCGGTAGTGAACTGGCCTCGTCCTGAGAATGTCACGGAGCTACGATCATTCCTGGTCTTCTGTGGATATTACCGTCGCTTCGTGGAGGGGTACTCCAGTCGAGCTAAACACCTCAACAATCTTTTGAAGATATATCCCAAAGATACGGGACGAAAGGCCACTGTGACGATAGTGAGGGTTTGGCTCGGGATTAACGGGGTTACTCCCTAAGGGCCCCCCTCTAACCTCGCCAGGGAGACAAGGGGTTAACTGGGCTGAGGCCCAGAAATGTGATTTAACCATTGTTATAACATGAAAATGCTTATTCCCCTGTGTAAATGATGTTGTTGCTGGATCAGGGTCTGCATAACCCACCCACTGGGACTTAAGGGGTTAATGAGCTACAGTTTAAGAAAATTCCACTGTATTATGTCTTTTCAGGAAATCTGGACTTCAAAGGGTTAATTGAAGTTGAATGTGAAAAGCAGAAGGGTTTTTAGTGCACCGTAGGTTAATACCTGTTTGCAGCCAGCCCCTGAGTCTGGGGGTGCAGCCTCCGGGGAAACCCCCCAAGTACCCACATATGAAACATATAACTTTGTCATAAGGGGGACATATAATTTTGATATTTGTGCCTCTCTGGGGCAGTCTTACAATGTACAGGCCAAATGCTAACTACCTCTGCCTGCCTTTGTAATGCATATCCAAAAAGGAGGTGTGAATTGGCCAGTTGGATGCTAAATAGGACATCCTGCTAGAATTTAGCCTGGCTTCACAGGGGAATTGCTATGCAAGACCAAGGAAGGATCAACAGGTAATTACCTAGTTGGTTATGCGAGAAGCTACAAGCCTACTTCAAAAGGTTTTATTGATGGGGGTAGGGGTGGAGCTACCCCAAGCAGGATATCAAAATGAGTAACCTTATTAAATATAAGAATATTATGAGATGTCCTTGGCTGACCAAGCTAAGAATTACATATTAGTATTAGTGGGATTTAGCATATCTTTGGGAGTCTAAACACTGTATATGTAACTGCTGCTAAATGCCAGATATTAATATCTCTATTAATTTTCATATTACACTGTAATGTTGGGTCTCTCTGCGAGCGTCAGGTGGGACGGGATGTATTAATAGGTCTCCTCTGCTTGTAGGTATTACGGAACGGGAGTTAGGCAATGTTTTGCAGTAAATATGACATTTTGGTTGAGTTCTGAGGAACACCTGTTGTGATGAGCAGGAAAGGCTAGAATTTACAAGCCTGGTCATCAAAGACCAATTTGCTAATTGCTTATGCTTGGCCCAACGGACAAAAGGAATTAACCAGAGTAAGTGTAACTTTTCACACGGGACTCTGAAAGCCCAAAGTCAGCTTCAAAAGCTTCAAAGGGGATTTTACTAGACGGCACGGCGCCGTAAGCTGGGATGCAAGGGTTAAAATGATATATAAGTCAGAGCCACCCTTTTATCTATGTTGTTCATGCAAATGTTCTTCATGCAAATGTCTTCATGCATGTGTCCTGCATGTATTGCTGTGATGTCAACTGAAATATGGGAGAAGTGGCAGTCTGTATCCTGATGGCCTTCTGTCCTAATCTTTAAGTAAGTGTCTATATTTTGCCTGTTATTTGTACATATTTGCTGTGTTCACCTTTATCAAGGAATAAAATCACTTTATTATATCTTAAGTCTCGTCCCAGTTCAAACCCAGGTATATATATATTAATATATAGTTTTGGTGTAAATTACAACCTGTCACAAGCTACCGTGACAGCCACTTCGGCCCGTCAACTGTTTGGCGATAAGTGGACCTCCGAATGTGAACAGGCTTTCCTGAATTTGAAGAAATGTCTGACGGAAGCCCCGGTGCTTGCATACGCTGATCCAGAACAACCCTACGTTCTGCACGTGGATGCCAGTCTCAATGGACTGGGTGCAGTCTTACATCAGAAGCACCCCGAGGGTCTTCGGCCCATAGCCTACATCAGCCGCAGTCTGACACCCAGTGAAAATACCCCGTACACAAGTTAGAGTTTCTGGCTCTCAAATGGGCGATCACGGAAAAACTCCACGATTATCTTTACGGTGTTACGTTCGAGGTAAGGACGGACAACAATCCCCTCACGTACATTCATACCTCCACCAAATTGGATGCATCAAGTCACCGATGGCTGGCAGCTCTATCCAATTACAAATTCTCTCTGAAGTATAAGCTGGGGCCTTTGAACATCGGAGATGACGCTCTATCCCGACGGCCAGAACTAAGTGCTACTCCAGATGATGAGTGGGAAGAAAGACCAGGGATGCGAGCTATGTGTAGCACAGCCGCCATCATCAACGATCAAGTGGCCTTCTCGGAACTACGGGTTGCAGACTCCTTAGGATGCCAGTCGCAGGCTATCTCAGCCGCCTACTGCGATCCAAAGGGGATGAATATAACTAATGACAAGGTAATACGATGGAAAGACCTGGTGGACTACCAAATGAGAGACCCGGTAGTCAGCATCATTCGGCAACCTGTTCAAAGAAAGAATCCAGCTCTACTGAAATGTGCTCCCAGAGACCTGATCGCTTTGCTAATGCCTGAGGTGGACAAGTTTGAAATTGAGAATTGCTTACTCTATCGGGTAGTACAATATCCCAACCACCATGATAGGCGACAATTGGTTCTACCCCAGAACTTAAGATATATGGTATTGAAGTCTCTACATGATGAACATGGACATCTTTGTGTAGAGAAGACCTTTGGATTGGTCAGAGACCGCTTCTTCTGGCTCAAGATGCGAGAAGCGGTAGAACAACACTGTCGCCGTTGTTCCCGGTGTATACAACGCAAGACCCTGCCTACAAGAGCAGTGACCATGGGCCACCTGAAGAGTTCTGGCCCAATGGACCTGGTGTGTATGGACTTTGTGTGCATTGAGCCCGATACCCGAGGAATATGCAACGTGTTGGTCATCACGGACCATTACACCCGGTATGCTCAGGCCTTCCCCACTAAAGACCACAAAGCCATCACAGTGGCAAAAATACTATGGGAGAAATACTTTGTTCACTACGGTCTTCCAAACCGGCTTCACTCAGACCAAGGTCGAGATTTTGAGAGCACTCTGATCCGTGAATTGCTCAAAATGCTGAACATTGCTAAATCGCGGACGACTCAGTACCATCCCGAAGGAGACGCTTTGCCAGAATGATTTAATCGGACCTTATTGGACATGCTCAGAACCCTGAAGGGTGCTCAGAAGACTGAATGGAGTCGACATGTGGAGGCCTTGGTACACACGTACAACTGTACCTGCCACGAGTCAACTGGATTCTCCCCATACTTCCTTATGTTTGGGCGAGAGGCGAGACTGGCAGTAGATGTAGGTCTTCGAGTTTCGACGGATGGGATACATAATGCTACCCATTTCAAATATGTGCAAAGACTTAAGGACAGTTTGCAACAGGCTTACCAACAAGCCGAGAAGTCTACAGCTAAAGTGAATGCCGGCAATAAAAGACGATACAACCATAAAGTCAAATATCGGGAGCTTCGTCCTGGGGACGCTGTGTTGCTTCGTAATCTGGGAGTCCCAGGAAAACATAAATTGGCGAACCGATGGAGGGATGGTGTATATGAGGTAGAGTCACAGATGCCTGGCCTCCCGGTCTATCGCATCAAAGACACTGAAGGCCGGGTAAAGGTTTGGCATCATAATCATCTTCTCCCCATTCTACAAGTGGGAGACGAGGAAGCAGAAATACTGGCCACACCGCTGAACGGTGAGTCCGATTCATCAGAGATTGGTCAAGAAACTGTAAATAATTATACCAACTCTGAAACTCCTGAAGATCCTATGGGAGGACCCTCTCAAAGGGACGATTCCACTGAAGGGGCATCTCCCGGAGGAGCTACGGGTAAAGGGCCCCGTAGGCCAATGCCTACCAAGGTGGCTCCAACAGGCCAGCCTTTGGATCCACAGAGCCGGTGCTTTGTGCCAATCAGAGACTGTTCAGAGACATTTCTCCCCTCAAGGGAAGAGGCTGAGCCTCAGGACTGTACCTACTACTCCCCAGAGGAAGTTGCTGAAGAACAGCTCCGTAGGAGCCAAAGAGTAAGGTACCCTCCAAACCGGGTAACCTATGATCAAATTGGGGCACCCCATTATGAGGCTCAGCAGTGGGCTCGCAGCAAAGTGCAATCGGTAATAGTGATGTTCAGTGAAATGTGCAATCTGATATAGAGCCGACAATGTGTAAGATTGTATTTGAGTTTTATTAACAGTCCGAATAGAGCAGCAACAGGACCGGTTTTCAGGTTACAATGATCTCTTCTTGTTACAGGCAAACATTTTACACTCAGGTTTCCTCAAACATGAGGTTTGTAGGTAGAGCAGCTCCTTTTCAAGCCTTTCCTCTGTTGCCAAAAACAGAGCTGGAACCTTTACCTACAATTCCTCAGCAGCTCTCCCAGGTCTCCGCAAAGAGCCCCTGTCTGAGGAACCCATTCCCTACTGTGGCAGGATCCTGATTTAGTGCAGTGTCTCTAGGGCCGCTATTGTCTGAGACTTGCACCAACCTAGAAAACATGAAAGGTTGCTCACCCCTATTACAGGGCTAGGAGCCCTGGAGATCCCCTCAATGTGGTTCCAATTAAGATCTGGGGAAGATATCCAGGTCCCAGATATTTAAAACCTTTCCCCTATAACTCTTGCTGGACAGAAAAAGAGAAGGCCTTAACCACTAAAGCAGGGGTGCGCAAACTGGGGGGCACGACTCCAGGGGGGGCAGGAGACTTTGCTGGGGGGTTGCGGGCCATTGCAGAGGCCCAGTGCTCTTTCCCACAGCATTTAAATTAAATGCCGGGGGATCGCGTGAGGCCTCTGCGACACTTTACTTACCCAGATTCAGCCGCTCTGTGACGCGTCGTCATGGCAACGCGGCGTCGGAGTCATGTGGCGTGATGTCACACGCGCCAAATGACGCTGCAGGTCACGTGGTGTGATGTCACACGCGCCAAATGACGCCGCAGGTCACGTGACATCACATGACCCCGCAACGTCATTTGACGCAGCTCTAAGGTAGGGAGGGGGCGCGGGCGACGCAGCAGGGAAGACAGGGGGGCGCAGCACAAAAAGTTTGCGCTCCCCTACACTAAAGCATCCCTAAAGGGTTAACCTTCTAGTACCTAATGGAAAGCATGAACTAGCCAATTACCATCTTAGGTGACTTGCATCATGGAATAAGTTACTTGGAATTGGTTGCTTAACTAGGGCCTGTAAGAGGAAGTAACCCCTAACTTCCCTGTAGGGACCAGGACTTACTAAGACATTTCTAGCACACACCAAGGGAAAAAATATATTTAAAAAAAACTGCACACCAGATTGTGTAATGATTAAAGACAAATAGTTAATATAAAATGTTATATAAAGTATGAGAATATCAATATATTCTCCTTAACAAAGTGCACCCAATAACCCTAATAATATAAGGTGATAAAGTGACCAAACAAACAGTTAACCTCATACATCAATAGTGTGAGAGTCTGCTGCTTGTCATTAAAGATTTAATTTAATAACCTCTGAAACATTTTTTTAAAAGGTGGATACAAATAATTTGCTTTTCGCCTCCAGCAATCACAAAAAATCATGGATTGAGAATATACCGAAAGGTCAAATCATGTGTTTTCAGAGGAATTTTAGCCAAGATGTAGATTTTGATGCACAATCCAGTGTTCTGTTTGATAAATTTATACAAAGGGGTAATGGTGTAGATTTATTGTCCACGGCCTTGATGAAAATTAGGGGGTTGGATAGGAAGTCCTTACTTTGTAACAATAAAACATTAAAAAGGAATACGTTTACACCTGATGATGGTATAGTTCAGGTGCCCTGTGTTACTAATTATAATTCTGGTAGCTATAAGATACAAGCTATTATCAAGAAGCACTGGAATATTCTATTTAATAATCCTATTCTACACTTAGGCCTCGCTTATAGTGCCGGTGATGGCGACGTCGCCCGAAAACAAATACATTGTGTGTGTGCTTATAGTGTGCGCGACGGCGACAAAGTGACGTCGCGGAAACGGGAAGCCGGCAAAATGTGATTTTTCTAGGGCTGTCGCGTCACGTGACGGCCCTTGAACAAATCAAATTGCCGGAATCCCGCGACCCGCCGTCCGGCAAAACATAACTTTCGCCGGTGGCGACGGTTGACGTCACCCGCCGTGTCGCCATCGACGGCACTATAGGCACAGCCTTAGGCAGCGCTTATAGTGCCGGCGACAGCAACACGACGTCGCGTTGAAACAAATTTATTGACGCCGTCACGTGCGCTTCTAGTAGTCATGAGGCGATCGCTGGAAGTCACTTCAATTTGATTTTTCCAGCGACCGCAGTGTGACGTCTGCGTCGCCGTCGACGGCACTATAAGCGCAGCCTTAGAAGGGAGACCAAAATGTATATAGAAAAGCCAAGAATTTGAAGAACATTTTGGTTCCTAGTGATATAGGACCTAGTATTGTTACACCATCTGGCAATATGTGGTTAGCTTCTAAATCTGTGGGTAATTTTGGTTGCAGTAATTGTAAAGCATGTAAACTTCTCCATGTTGATAGAAAATTTCTTATCTACAGTCCCTAATGAAAAGTTCCAAATTGAAGACTTTATTTCATGTAAATCCACACATGTGGTCTATATGTTGGAGTGTCCTTGTGGGCTCCAATACATAGGCCACATTAAACGTTTCTTGAAAACCAGGATTCTCAAGCATATGAGAAATAGTCAAATAGGCTTAGACAAACACAGTGTGTCCCGCCATATTAAGATTTATCCTCATAGAGATTCGAGTTTGATGAGATATAAAGGCATTCAAATTGTACAATCAAATAGGAGAGGAGGAGATAGACTGAAGGCTCTTTCTAAACAAGAAAGATTTTGGATTTACCAAGTGAAAACCTTGACCCCTAAAGGTCTGAACGAAGAATTAGATATATGGTCATTATATCAGAGTCAGACAATATCAGTTCTTTACTGTTGACATTAATACTATAACTGACAAATCAAGAGCTTGACTGTATCATTCAACTGATTTATAAGTCAAGTGCTTGAATTTAAAATGTAACATTTAATTCATTTTTTTATGTATCCCAGTAAATGTACTTTTATTTTTTTATTTATTATCTTTTAAATACAAACTGTATATACATCCAATCCATTTAGTATGTCTATTACAATTATCTTATGTTTGTGAGTTCCCACTTTCTGATTAGCTAATAGCCAATTAACCCTATATATTTAATTGATACTTTGTTGCTAACATTTTGTTTCTTTTATTTCAGCTGATTTATACCAATATTGGCTTTTGAATGGTGTGTTATACACTTTTTTAGATTTTTTTTCTTCAATTTTACTGATATTGTTTAATACATTTTATGTGTGTATTGTTACTTATTGTAAACATGTATACATCTGTGCAGACCCAGTGATCAAGCGGTGATTGGTCGAGTATATTTCCCCTGAGCGACCAATCATATGCTGGCACGGGATTTAAATACCATGTGTTTTGTACACTAATAATTAACCCTGATGAAGTAGATTTTATTTGACGAAACGCATAGGAGTAGTAAGTATGTGTATGCTGTGGGACATTTGCTCAATTCTCCACATCACTGTTACAACTCGGCACGGCACCTGCAGCTATATCCACTAAGTCCTAATTGGTATGTCGCTGTGATGCGGCACACCCGGTGACGTCAGTGGTGCTGCAATAGGTACCGGGAGTGTACGGCTATCAGTGTGGGTAGCAAGCCCCATAACCGGCAGTGCGGGAGTAATTTGTGTTCCAGTTTACCACATTAACCCTGGATCCAAACGACCGAGAAAAGGTGCTGCCGCTCCAGGGATTGAAATCATCTGACGACGACCCCACAGAGACGGTTGCATCCCAGACGAGAGCACGTTCCTCTCACACGATCTGGTTGAAAGACCTCGGTGGCGGTCGTTTACGGAGGAGGAACCAGCTGATTGGTGACAGTGGTAACATACCCCAAACATGGCCTGCTTGAAAGATCTTGTATTCTGTACGTGCAATACTTACCACATGTACTTGGTAACTTATTAATAATATGTTTACACGATGAGAGTGGTGCGCTGTCTCTTCTTTTCTTTGCATATACCCCTAGGGTGCTACATTCTCCCCTCAGTGGAATATCCTCGTCGTCCCCGTGCATAATGGACATGTGACAATTTAAACACATTTAATAAAATTGTAAACATTACATTTATGTGTACCCACTGTATACTAGGGAATAACCATAGTACTGTGTACACATTACGGCCATTTATTAGTGTTATACCGGGTAGTGATTTATAGAAAAAACGGGTAACGGGTACCCGGCCAAAATCAATAGTTCTACCCGGCCGGGTACCCGCTTACCACTTACCTGCAGGGTGGAGGAAGACCGCGGCGGCATCTATGAAGAGCAGCAGAGGTCCTGTGGCGGTGACAGTGGCAGCATCTGAAGTGTCTTCAGCTGGCATGGGACAGCAGGAATCCATTACACAGCACCGCAGTAGGTAAGCAGTGTGAGCCGGGAAACCAGGTGACAGGAGCAGGAGCGTTCCTATTGGATAGCCGGCTGTCCAATAGGAATGCTCCTGCTCCGGTCACAGGGTTCTCCGCTGAAGTCCTAAGCATTTAAAAAAAATAATAATAAATATATAATACCTACAGTACTGTCGGTTTTCGGGGGATCCAGTTTCTCCCCGAACTTTTCCTGTCAATTTTGTTATCGCCTACTACATTATGTTCAAATCTCCACCTAGGACCAAATAACCCTCATTACATTTTTCTACATATTTTATAAGGTTAAGGAAGACATTTTCACTGTACTTGTTTGGAGCATACCAATTACATTACATAGCACCTACCGTTCATTTTCCATTTTGACCTCCCAAATAACATATCTAGTGTGTTCATCAGATATGCTTTTCAAATGGTCTATTCCCAGGCCATTCTTCCCTAGGATCGCCACACCTCTTGATTTACTATTGAAGGATAACAATTTGCAATGATGTGCCCATCCTATTTTGAGTTTTTCATGATCCTTGTCTGTTAGGTGTTTCTTGGGTTTTGCAAAATGTCTTTTTATGTTTTTTTCATCATTATTTCAGCATAACAGACCTTGGTAATTCTGGTTCATCACATAAAAAGAAACGTTTATTTTGAAGATAATTACTTAAATAAAAATAGTACAAAATGGCGGTGACGTTCCAACTAAGTTATGGTATTCTTAAAAATGGTTGCGTAGTTTTCTAAGTGGGATCATTCTTACTATCATGATAAAACTTATGTTTCCTCAATCTTGGTTTTAACCCGTCTCTCTCTCCTCATGGTGGAATCACTACGTCCTCACATCCCTGTGGAATCAATCATTCTGTGCCTTTCCGCTTATCGCCTTCTTTTCCCTCACTCTGTGCTACAGTACATATTTATCCAAAGAAAACTACCCAGTCAGCTATTGAGAATAACTCACTCCACTTCCAACTAAGGTCCTACAGCTAACTTGGTATCATCTCATAAGAAACTGCCCACGCCTTCATACATAGAATAACCAAATATGGCATATGTACTGGAAGATTCTCACAGTTTTCATCATAGCCTTTTCTCTCAGCTGAGACCACAGTTGTCAATAATTACTTTTCACTTTATCAGATTTAGGTATCATCAGGAAGAGTTTACTACCCTAGTAATTTACAATCTAGCCCCATATCATCTTGAAACCTTTGAACTTTCTTAACAACCAAAGCAATAATAATCAGTTTCTTCCTTAGTGTATAGTGAAGCCTATTCTCCGTTCTCGCTGAAAGTTGAGTTTCCGCTCCTTGTTTATTACCATGACTGAGAAACACTAATGTGTTTTGCATATTAGGAGTGGAGAAGTGAGTAAGGTCACTGACTCTGTAAACAATGTCACAGAGTTTGAATCAGGGGAACCTGGTTCAAAGCTTGGTGCCAGCTACTTGTGACCTTGGGCAAGTTACTTTATCTCCTTGTGCCTCAGGCACCAAAAACATAGATTGTAAGATCATCTGGGCAGGGACTGTGTCTGTAACAATCTTATGTACAATGCTTCTTAGGCCGAGCTCACACTGCCTGCTATGGCTGTGCACTTCCGTGAGCGCCTCCGCCGCGCGCTCCTGCAGCCCAGCTATCTGTGAGCTAGCTGCAGGAGTTGGGTCACGGCGATTGGGGGCGACAACGCATCACAGAGCTGGTTCGCTTTTATTGGCTGACCCAGCTCACGTGACGTGACTGCAGCCCGAAATTTACATTTGGGTTGTGGTGGCAAAATGTTGCAGCGTCAACGCTGTACTTTGCTGCCACAAGCAGTTTCTAGTGTGACAACTCTCATCCACTAGCCTCAAAGAATGCCGAACGTAAGCACACACGTAAGCATGCGCATGTCGCTTAGCAGGCAGTGTTAGCTAGCCCTTACTGTGCACTATACAGTACTGTAATTGTGATGAGCTTTGTGTCCCAATGGAAGAAAAGTGCAGCATGAAATCAAGTTGTTATGGGAAAATAAAAATGTGGTATAAATGATGACTGGAAAATATTCTTAAATATTTTTAATGTTTAAAAATAATATATCTGCAGAGAGTGTTGCCACCACTCTGGGTTTGACCCGAAGACTACATGTTTTGGCCACGTATCTCCGGGCAATGGGTTTAGTTTGTTAATCTCCGGGTGGAGGCGTCGTCTCTGGCATTATCCTGCAACTCCCGTGAACATGGCTGCACGGCGTCAAATATACGCTGCGTTGATGACAACGGGACGCTATGTGAGGTCACAACGTCACGTGACACCCGTTCCCGTGGTAACTGGATGCTACGTGATGTCACGGCGCTACGCGGCATCTCATTGCCATGACAACATGACGCGGCATAACGTCGTGGCGTCATGTTGTCATGGCAACGCGGTATCATTTCACACCACGCAGCCATGTTTACGGGAGTTGCAGGGGGAGATGCAGGAGAATGCCGGGAAGACGCCGCCAGAAGACCCGCACCACACCGCCGGTAAGAGAGAAGAGTTTTTTACACTTATCTCTGGGTTAGCCTTCAATAGAAGGTGGCAACTTTGGATGTCAGCCTCCAGGACCCACATTTTGGTCATAGATTAAAATACACTCTTTAATTTTAATGGAAGAGTAATGGTTAATGGTACATTTAACATGACAATTAGGTAAACCGAAGGAAGAAGGAGGGATTAGGGGAAAAATGAGTAAGGGAAGGGAGAACATAAAGAAGTGGGAATCAGGGTTAGGTGTAGTTACAGAGCTTCTATGTCAGTAGTTGAAATAACGGCACTTTGATGGGAAAGTACAGATTTTGTTTTTTTAACACTGACATTGATATGAGACATCACAACACATGCTTAAATCAGTGAGAGAGATTCCAAACCAGTGAGCTACATAGAAAATATGTGAGCATTGTTATCTCTGTGTTTGTGAAACCTCAACTTCCACTGGCAACATGCCACGCCCTGTTCATTCCCCATATTCTTGTTATAATGAGATTATTGGGGAATCACAAACCGTGGAGAACAATGAGTGATCGGGAAGACCAAGAATAAAACAACAACAACATTATTGGGAATTTCCACCACCAGCAACTGGTTTAAATCTTTAAAAATAAACATTGTAAATTAAATTCACGAATTAATACTTTGGTGTGCTACTTACGTTTCCTCATTGTAGTACGTGAATGGAAATACTTTTTCATTTTGATCTTATTGGTGGAACCTGAGAGGTTTTTAGAAATGGTACTGCAGGTGAGCTTGCAGGCTCATGCTAACTCAGGTAATATGAATATATCTTTTGTACGTTTATTATTCTAAAACTTTATTACATTTAGATATTTAAATATAGAAATATTGTGATGCAGCTTTGGTTACCAAGCAGTTTTTTTCTTCTTCAGTACAGTAGGGTCCCGCTTTTTCTTTCTCCTTTCCTAATCTCTGTTTTAGCCATAGAATCCTTTGTAAATCAGTATTGCTGACCTGAGGAAGCGATGAGAACTCTCGAAAGCTTGTTCTATGATATGAATTGTTAGTCCAAATAAAAAACGTATCACCGAATACTGAAGTACTATTTATTCTGCACTATCGCAACTGGACAAACATGGCTATTTTTATATATATATATACTAGCTGAGAGACCCGGCGTTGCCCGGGATGTGAACCGTGCTCACACTGACACACACTGCTCATTGTTCACACTGCACACTGCACACACACACTGCACACTGCACACACACTGCTCATTGGTCGCACTGACGCACACTGCGCACACACAGCTCACAGTGACACACACTGCACACTGCACACACACTGGTCACACTGACACACACTGCACACTGCACACACACTGCTCACACTGCACACACACACATACACAGCTCATTGCTCACACTGACACATTGCACACTGCACACACACGGCTCACACTGCACACACTGACACACACTGCATACTGCACACACACTGCTCAATGGTCACACTGCACACACACTGCTCAGACTGACACACACTGCATACTGCTCATTGGTCACACTGCACACACTGACACACTGCTCATTGCTCACACACTGCACACAGTGCACACACACTCCGCTCATTGCTCACACTGCAACACCACACTGTCTCCCACTGACACCAAACTGCTCACACTGCACACACAGTGTTCATTGCCACACACTGCACACACTGACACACTGCTCATTGCCACACTGCACAGTGCACCACACACACACACACACACACACACACACACACCCACCCACACAACCAACCACACACACACACACTACACACACCACACACACACACACACACACACACACACACACAACATCAAAACACACACAACTACAGCACACACAGCACACAACAACCACACACACTTACACGACATACTTCAATTGTATTCCATTTAAACATTTTCACACAGTCATACACATTACACAGACTTACACACACACTCATCACACTCTCACATAATTGAAACACTTACACACATTCTCACACCAGTTCCACACTACACTTACACACATTTTTTTCACACAGTCCAGCACTCACCACTTACACACCTTACACACATCCTTACATACACTCACACACATCCTCACACATTACACCACCTCACAAACACCCAGCTCCTACACACCGCTGTCCCCCCCCATTCTCCTGCACAGGCTAGCGGGACAACTGTGGGACGAGAAGGTTGAAGTGGGACCGGTGGCATCCCCCTCCCATCTCACCTCCCGCGGCCTGTCAGCGGTGTACGGGGTGAGCCGGGAGCGGAGGGGATCACCCCCCTCTCCATCCACGTCCGCGTCTGTAGGGCAGGGGGAGCGGGAGCGGAGGGGCATCCCCTCCCATCTCAACGTCCGCGGGCCCTAGGGGGGAGGCCTGGACCGGAGGGGTCATCCCCTACCATACTCACGTCCCGGGCCCTGTCCAACGGTGACAGTGGGGGAGCCGGATCGGAGGGGGGCATCCATCCCCTCCAATCTCACGTCCCGGCCTGTCGCGTATGGTACAGTGGGGAGCCGGGAGCGGAGGGGCATCCCCCCTCCCATCTCACGTCCGCGCGGCCTGTCACGCGTGACAGGGGGGAGCCGGACGGAGGGCAATCCCCCCTCCCATCTCACGTCCCGGGCCTGTCACGCGGGTGACAGGGGGAGCCGGGACGCGTAGGGGCATCCCAACCCATCCCTCTCACACGTCCGCGGCCTGTGTCTGACGCGGTGGGACAGGGGGAGCCGGACGTAGGGCAAAGAGCGCACGTAGCATGTGGAGTGGGGGGGGGGCTCACCCGTCTCCGCTGCCTCACTGATGCGGCCGCTTGCATCACTGATCCGGCCGCTGCCTCACCATCCGGCAGGTCCACGTGGATGGATGGGGGAGGCCGTTTGTGGCGCTGCTCCCTGCGTTGTCCGGGGCGCTCGCTCGCTCCCCGATGACTGTAGCGGACGCCGGGGTGTGAGCTGGGGGGGGGTGGGGGGGGGTGGTGAGCTTGGGGGGGATGACTTGGGGGGGGGGTGTAGGGGTGTGTGAGCTGGGGGGGTGGGAATGTGTGGTGGTGTACACGGGACTCCGGGTAAGTTCGGGCACAGGGAGGGTGGGGGGGGGGTGTGTGTGAAGTTGAGGTGCGGTCCAGCTGACGGGGCAGAGTGAGGGGCACCGGGAGGGGATGTGTGGTGTCCCTGTGTTGTCCTTTGGCCCGTCACACTCCGCCTCAGGCCAATGAGAGGTGTGCGGGGAGCGGGCCAAGGGACCAATGAGATTTCCCCTAGGGACAACCGGACATCCGCAGGCAGGCAGGCAGGCATACAGTGCTTTCACTAATATGTATAAAGATATATATTATATATTATATAGACAATACACACCCATCACACACACAACACACAAAACACACACACACACACACACACACACACAACAACACCCACACACACACACACACACACACACACACACAGTTTTTGTGTGAAAAAGAAAGTACACCCTCTTTGAATTCTATGGTTTTACATATCAGGGCATAATAACAATCATCTGTTCCTTAGCAGGTCTTAAAATTAGGTAAATACAACCTCAGATGAACAACAACACATGACATATTACACCGTGTCATGATTTATTTAGCAAAAATAAAGCCAAAATGGAGAAGCTATGTGTGAAAAACTAAGTACACCCTTACTGCTTCCATAGGAATTAAGATGCTAAGTAGCAGACAGGTGCTGCTAATCAAATGCCCTTGATTAATTGATCATAAGCAAGTGTGACCACCTTTATAAAAGCTGAAGGTTTAGCAGCCCAGACAGGATCCCTAGCTTGGGAAATAGAAATGACGGATTTAAAGCTCCCGCGTCCTGCGGGCCAATAGGAAGCCATGACGTCAGGGCCGTCTTAACGTATGGGTACGCTGGGCAGTTGCCCGGGGGCCCCACAGCATAGGGGGGCCCCACGCGTGCCCACCAATGCTCTCCCCCCGCCCGGCACCCCGGCTCGCTCTTAGGGTTGCCAGGTGTCCGGTATTTGGTTACCCTGTCCGGTAAAATATGAGAGATAATACCGGACATGGGATAGAGCACGGCTGCTGCTGCTGCTAGGAGGCTGGGCAGCTTCTGATTGGTTGCTGCTGCGTAATTCAGCCAATCGGGAGGTGGCAGGAGCCTGGGGGGTGGGGCCAGAGAGCGGAGGAAAAGCATGCAGCAGAGAGGTGTGTCTGTGTCTCAGTGTCCTGCCTGTATATGTGTGTTTATCTGTGTGTTTGTCTCAGTGTGTCTGTCTTTCTGTCTGTGTGCTGTGTCCTGCCTGTATATGTGTATATGTGTGTGTGTTTGAGTGAGTGTGTGAGTGAGTGTATTCTGGAGGCCAGGGTCATGTATAGGATGATTAGCCCAGATAGGTTCAACTCAGCCCTCTTTCCAAAACACAAGTCCTGTATATTTTCTTCACTTTATTTAGGGAAAGCAGCATTAAAGACAGGCACTTGTGGAAGAGATGTCGGTGTTTGAATAATGTCTCTCTGTGGGTGATTTGTAGTAAGGGCAGGTGAAAAGGATAAATCCTGCCACTAGAGCAATTACAGAGGGTACTCACTCAGCCAGTGATGAAGGTGGAAAAAGGAAGTGTGAGTGTATTCTGGGTAACAAGATAGCCTGGGGACAGACCATCTGTCAGCAAAGCAGAGGGGGAAAAGGCAGACTAGCCCACTCTGAGGGAAAAGCTGAGGTTGCTGTAGCAACTCACTGGCATAAGGCAGAGACAGGGATTGCAACACTGTGTCTATCACACAGGCACTGTATGTGTGCATAGAGCAAAACACATGCAGCTGGAACTGAGAATCTGACAGGCAGAAACTGCAAAGGAAAGGGGGGGGGGGGGGGTGAAACAGAAATGTGATTCTTGTTCCATGACAGAGTGAATGTCTCAGTGTGTGTGTATATGTCTCAGTGTGTGTGTGTGTGTGGTGACAGACAGTACATACAGTACTGGCAACTTTGTTTAATTGCTCACTCACTCTTACTTTCTTTTACTATACTAACAGTCTTCCCATTTTCAAGATCTATTAAAAATAACCACCATTGTAAATTCTCAGAAAGGCTCCATAACTCAGCTCTCGTCACAGCAGCATTGCAATCTCTGCAGCACTCTTAGGCTGCGTCCATAGAAGGACAGGCCGTGCTGAGCCGTGCGGACGCTCCGCGCTGAGCCCCTGCATCCTCAATGAGGATGTCTTTAGAGGGGGCTCACGCGAGCGTCCGCAGGCGTGCTGACGAGTTGGATTTTTTAGCCGACAGCCAAGCTGTTTTTCAGCGCGCTGTCGGCTGAAAACATCCAATCAGCGCGAAGCAGCGTCAACGTCACTGCCCCGCCAAACCAACACCTCCCCCCGCCTCCCGATCGCGCCCGCTGGCTCGCCTGCATGTACATGAAATCGCACAGCTTCAGCAGGCGAGCCTCAGCGTCAGCGCGCCTCAGCACTGCTCCCCCCCTCTATGGCCCCAGCCTTACTTACAGATCATCCCCAAGAAGGCAGAGCAGGTTACTTATTCAATGGCATGATTTAATATGCAATTTAAAGCTGGATTTTGAAGTCTAAATTTGAAAGCTACTGTACTGATAATGACAGGGGGGATGGGGGTGAGAGGATGAAGGAAGGGGGGATGGGGGGATGAGAGAGGATGAAGGGAGGGGGTGAGCGGACAAGGGGGGGGGTGAGAGGACAAAGGGGGTGAGAGGGTGAGAGGACAAAGGGGGGGGGGGGGGGGTGAGAGGACAAGGGGGAGAGAGAGGATGAGGAGGGGGTGCAACAATCTTGGAATTTGTGGGAGGAGCAGTAAGATCAGTATTGCTCGCCATGTACAGTATGACTGCAGGTCAGTTATTTATGAATGATCTGACCATTATGTCATTTGTTCTAAATTTCACTCCAATCATGCACCAATTTGCACTATTTCATATTCTATTTCCTTAAACAATCCTCGGAAGGGTGCTCCTTCCCAAGACTCCTACCCAGATTTTTTACGAAATAGAATATAAATTGGGGCAAATTTGTGAATACTTGGAATGAAATTTAGAACAAATGACATAACAGTCAGGTCATTTATAAATAACATTCTTCCACCTGGCAACCCTACTCGCTCTCCCCCCGCCCGGCACCCCGGCGGCGCTCGCTCTCCCCCCACCCGTCGCCACGGCTCCGCTCGCTCTCCCCCCGCCCGGCACCCCGGGTCCACTCACTCTCCCCCCGCCCAGCACCCCGGCTCCGCTCGCTCTCCGCCCGCCGGGCACCCCGGCTCGCGTCACAACCGCTCGCAGCCTAGCAGTGCAACACTTCCGGTGCCTGCTGCTAGTGACCGCGTGGGAGGCTGGGAGCGACAGTGCAGGCAGGGCCCCGTGCACTGCTTTGCCCTGGGGCCCCTATTGTTGTTAAGATGGCCCTGCATGACATCATCACTTGTGACGTGGGAGCTGTAAACTGCGCAGAGATACCGGCAGCACCTAAGGAGGTAAGTATCTCGGAAAGCAGGGGTCCCCAGAGCTGGAATGAATGAGGTTCTGCTGCAGAGACCCCTACTTCAAGCCAATAAAATAAACAACACAATATGTCCCCAATATGTCCCCAATATGTACAACCACTAATAAACAACACAATATGTCCCCATAATGCTTTAACATTATATGGTTAACCAAGCACAAGTCCCACAGTGCAGTGGTGTGAGCTGGCTGTAGAGGGCAGTGTGGTTGCATTGTATAGTTCCCCACAGCAGGAAATCCCACAATTGAGCAATGTTTGGCAATTCTTCCTTGACAAGTCTGCAGTCGTTTCCTGCAAATGAATTGTTTACAAGAAGACACTGGATCATGTTTTCTCAGTATAGAACTGCCAATGATTTTCTAAACTCTATTGCTCTTGTGACACTGTCTGTGTGACCAGGTACGTTGTACTCTCGTATGGTTAATTAATAATAAAGGGAAGCGTGGAAGCATGATAACATTAGGTTCTGCTCCTGTTCAGAGAAGATTGGAAAAGTGCAGTGAAATGACAATGGAGTTTATTCTCAATAATTTACAATGTAAAATGAATAGGTGTTTACATTTGTTAAGCTCACACATAGACTATAGTGACATAGGGGTGGGCTGTCTCATTGCCTCTCTGCCTGGCAGAAGGGACACTGTAACGGTGGGTAGGATCTTCTCCCCGCCCCCTCCAGTCAGCTGCCTAATGCTGGCACTCTGATGATCACTGGGAACTAGTGATTAGCACAGGAGAGGGCAGTATTTGTCAGTGCACTGGTATAATGTCGTTCTGGGAGCAACAAACGACCCCCTGCCCTGGGGGGGGGGGGGGAGGGGGGGCACTGGTTCTGTGCCACAGGTGAAGCCCCCCCCCCCGGCAGCCTGTTGCCCACCAATGGTATACTTTACAGAACACAAGGTTTTCTGGACTTTGGAAAACTTACAACCACTAAATGAAACTAACTGCTGTTTAAATTTAAATCATAACTGAACAGTAACTGTCGGGGCAATCAGGCTCTTAAAGCCTAAAAGTTGATGTGAGGGGGCTGGATGTTTTCCTAGTCATCAAAGGAAATGAATAGAGGCTCAGACTCTCCCCCTTGGTTAACTGGGAAGTTGGAGGTCAGTGTTGCAAAGTCTCCCGGGAATGACTGGGGAAATACACAAATCTGGGGCAGACTCAGAGATGGGCTAAATATCCCATGGATATGTCTGTGCGTGTGGCTATAGGGAGGATGAGTTTGCGCTGTGTTTTTCATAGTATGTATGTCTCTATTGGACTCACTTTGCTCTGTCCATCACTGTGTATATGTATTTATATATCGGAGTGACCAGTAATATAATTATTTTGTCACTTATGGTCATGTAGTCCCTACAATCTATTTTCTCCCTGTATAAGCCCGTTATACACAAGCCAGTACAACACTGAACGGAGCTGACAGTGGAGGACAAGAATAGATTAGAAAATGCTAGCAGACCCTAAACGTCAGTGTATCGACCTTCTGGTGGGAATGGGACCTACTTTGTGGGAGTAGACTTTCTTAACCACTTTGAAGCCAAGGGTTAAAAAAAATATGTATATATCTCATTTGGACCCTTAGAGGGTCCTGTACGAGTGACCCCACTACCTTTTGTTGATCCAGTACCTGCAACTAACCTGCCGCTGGAGAGGACTGTTAATACAGACCTGTGGTTAGAGACGATCTGCCGGCACCCTGGAGTCCTCGTTGCTGAGACACTCGGTGGCATGCCGTTTGCATACGTCAAAGCTAATTATAGAGCCCCTCAGGCCGAGTTCAGGGTGGCTGCTACGGCTGCGAGCGCCCGTGCGCGCCTCCCTGCGTGCTCCTGCAGCCCAGCGATCTGTGTTCAGGCTGCAGGGTTTGTGGCGGGGCGTACGTGTCACGGAGCTGGTTCACTGAACCAGCTCACGTGACGCGCCTGCAGCCCCAAATATAATTTTTGGTTGTAGCAGCAAAATGTAGCAGCGTCAACGCTTCACTTTGCCGCCGGTGGAGTTTTTAGTTTGAACACTCCCACCGAACAACCTGAAATTGCGACTGACATGCGCGCGTCACGTAGCGGCCACCCTGAACACGGCCTTAATCTTCTTCTTGAGACCCTGACTTCTAGGGTACTGTCCCTACCTACAACTTAATAAACAGGGGGACCTGGTCGGTGCTATTACTTTATAAACATTAATTATCCACTCACTCCAAGGCGCCTCTACTCTTGACCTCCTGGAACCTAACCTTCTCAAACTTTCCCTTCCCATTATATACTCTCCATGATGTCACGATCCCATGACAACACATAGTGGGGCCCAGTACACGCTAACCATACTAGTAACCCTTTAGAGGTTACCATTGTTGAGTTCACCTTTTGTCAGTGATGCTGTAGCTGGAAGTATTCACAAAGTTCTGATAAGGGGTATCAGCTTGATCTGGTGTTTCCTGCCATTGATTGGTATACCCTGGATTGATCTGCAATAGCCTTTATCAGAGCTTGGTTAATCTCTGCCATATTTTCCTACAAAAATGTCCTCATCCGTATTTTAAAATGGCCACTGTTAAGTAAGCATGTTAGGTAGCATATATTATCAGGGTATGTTACTACTTTCATTTTATAGAGGGACTACTTGTGCCAAAAAAGATAAGGAGAGAGGGGGCTTTGCTTGTGCAAATTCCTGCACAGCACATTACACATCACACAAAAGGGGGTAGCTAGAGGTACTCAAACCCTCCCACCCTTCAGCTCACTAGATGAACAAACTAACTTTATTATTATTTATTTACAAATATTTACAGATGCCTTAAAAAAAAAAAGGTTTTAGTCACCCAGTTTTAAAGGATTCATTCAATTTTGTTACCAGTTAGGAAGCAGGGGGTCTCCGGAGCGGAACCATGTTAATTCCAGCTTTGAGGTATTGCCGGTACTTCCTGGTTCTAAAGTTTCCTATGGCACCTGATGTCATCTGATTGAAACCTCCATTTTTGTTTCCCCAGCAGGGGATGGTACTGGGGCACCTTCCGAGTAATTATCTAGGGACGCAGGGGATCCCCAGAGCTTAAATTAACGCGATTCAACTCGGAGAACACCGTGCTTACCACTTAAAGCTGCAGTTCAAGCTTCCGTTTTTTAAAAAGGTATTTTTAATTTTTTCGATTCAATATGTGCATCAATACAATCTGCACACTGACAAGTGATTAGCTAAATTGCAGATTGATCCGTTCTCCTGTAATCGATCGCTTGCTCCGTGTTATTTAATTCAGTTCTTGCACAGCATTGTGGGCAATGTAGTACAGCAATATCATGTAACTGGGCAGTTACTAAATACAATTGGTGCACTGCTAGAGAGATGGCGGGGCTCAAGAGCCAGAGCCTATCAGAAGGGGAAGGGGCTGTGACTTTGAAAATGGTTTCTATAGAAACAAAAATGCTTCCTACATTAGGAACATTAAAAATGTCTTAATTTTTTTTTTATTATTTTTTTTTTTAAATGCCTCAAGTATTTTCTCATAGTACAGAACTGAATTATTTAAAAAAACAAAAAACCACATATAGGATATTGCTTGAACTGCAGCTTTAATGTTGAACCTATTTGTCACTGCAATACATTGCTTGCCCCTGTGTCAGCGAAAGAGTTAAGCATGTCAGGGGTTATGTAATCCCCTGCCTCCAAAACTATAGAAAAACTGGAGCAAAAACAGTGCATTTGAATTTATCAAAGAAAAATGTCCCATCTCTAAAGAGGCCTGCAGCACACAACGCTGAGTATCCTTCTCTGGCAGTGTTGTGGTAAAACAGGTTTTTAAAAAAAAGTCACTGTTGAAACACTCAACAGTCTGTCTTTCCCAGCCGGAGGCAATGAACTGGTTAAAGCAGTAATGGGTGCGGGGGAGTTTCAGTCCCCGGGGTGCTGAACCACGGTACTCTGAGCTCCGGGTACCCCCTGTGGTTGCAGAGAAATGTAAGCCTTCATTGCATCTGGTGAATGGTGAAAAAAAATGAGGAGAGCTGCTGGGACACCCAATAGAAAGCTGCAGCATCATCTTCCCGTGGCATTATTGGGGTTAAAAAGTTAAATTTTTCTGCAACTGAGGACGGGTTCCTAGTGATTGGACTCCCTAAGTCAAATACGTTAAAAAAATGGTTACTATTTAAAGGATAAGTCCTTCTTTACTCAATATTTTGTGACCGAAGACTTGAGGAAGGCAGATGTACTCCCCATTTCACAGAGTTGAGCCGGGAAATGATGGAACTGTTAGCCTGACTTAGGCCGAGCTTATAGTCCTGGCGAAGGCGTGACGTCATCCGTCGCTGTTGTAGCAGCGATGTTTGCTTATAGTGTTAGAGACGAGACAGCGACTGTGGGGCGTGGCCGTGAGCGGTTCGCCCTCATTGGCTGAACCGCTCACGTGGTCGCTGACGTCACGCTGCGGTCGCTGAAAAATCAATTTTCATTGACTTCCAGCGATCATGACCAATGCGTCACTCCGTCGCGTCGCTCCTACTATAGGCGCACACGACGGATTCAATACACTTGTTTTGACACGACGTCGCTGGGACTATAAGCGCGGCCTTAGCAGGGGATTTTTGAAACCACAAAAGAATGATGACTTCTCTTGTACGTATATAACCTCCAGGATCCAAGGTAACATTGTTGAGAGGAGATCATGTCAAACAAGTCTTACAAGTCTGTCACAAGATCAATGAAGTAATAGACCCAGTTCCCCTAGATTCCACTGGAGCCTAAGCACTGTTCTGAGCAAGCTGAGCATTCTGGGAGTTGCTTCTAAAGTGGTCAGATAGATAAGGATCGGGGTGATGGACGACAAAGGCACCTTTCAATACATTACTAAGAGCTGAACAAATTTAGGCGAAGTAAATCTTTGGGCAGGACAATTCAATCAATTTAAATCCATTCTTAAAGGTTATGGAATAAATGATTGTAGGATAAATTGATCCTAAAATATTATCCATATGTAAAATAATATGGTGTAAAATGGATTAGATACAAAATATCTGACTGCTGAAAATGCCTTTGCTTTAAACTGGTGTCCTGATCATTTTTTTAAAATCGTACTTTGAAGATTATGGAAAATCTATAACTCCTTTTGAACTTCACAGCACTCTGTAATAATAATTTAATTTTGTCACCATTTTATAGGAAATAAAAATACCACTTGTGAGCACATTCACATGTCTACAACCCTGTCTTTCCCCATTATCTCTTAGCATGTATGTATGTCTTTATTTATATAGCGCCATTAATGTACATAGCGCCATTAATGTACATAGCGCTTCACAGTAGTAATACACGTGACAAGCATATAAGTAACAAATAATACAAATAACAGATCATGGGAATAAGTGCTTCAGACATAAAAGTAACATTAAGGAAGAGGAATCCCTGCTCCGAAGAGCTTACAGTCTAATTGGTAGGTAGGGAGAACGTACAGAAACAGTAGGAGGACATTCTGGTAAGTGCATCTGCAGGGGGCCAAGCTTGATGTATCATGTGTATAGTATTAGCCACGTTGCTACTCATTAACTTCTTTAAGCAAGTGTGTCTTAAGGTGGGTCTTAAAGGTGGATAGAGAGGGTGCTAGTCGGGTATTGAGGGGGAAGGGCATTCCAGAGGTGTGGGGCAGTCAGTGAGAAAGGTTTAAGGCGTGAGAGGGCTTTCGATACAAAGGGGGTAGAGAGAAGGCATCCTTGAGCAGAACGCAGGAGTCAGGATGGTGCACAGCGAGAAATTAGGGCTGAGATGTAGGGAGGGGCAGGAGTGTAAAGCTTTAAAAGTGAGGAGGAGAATTGAGTGTGAGATGCGGGATTTGATAGGAAGCCAGGAGAGTGATTTCAGCAGGGGAGACGCTGAGACAGATTTAGGAAAGAGTAGAGTGATTCTGGCAGCCACATTTAGGATAGATTGTAGGGGAGACAGGTGAGAGGCAGGAAGGCCAGACAGCAGGAGGTTACAGTTATCGAGATGGAAGAGAATGAGGGAATGAGTCAGAGTTTTAGTAGTCGAGCAACAGAGGGAGGGGCATATCTTTGTAATATTGTTGGGGGGGAAAGCAACAGGTTTTAGATACGTTTTGAATGTGAGAGAGGAGTCGAGTGTGACCCCCTAGGCAGCGTGTTTGGGCTACTGGGTGAATGATGGTACTTCCAACAGTAATGTGGAAGGAGGTAGTAGGGCCAGGTTTGGGAGGAAGTATGAGGAGCTCTGTTTTTGCCATGTTAAGTTTAAGTCGGCGGATGGCCATCCAGTTTGATATCGCAGAGAGACTTTCAGAAACTTTGGTCTGTACAGCAGGTTTAAGGTCAGGGGTTGAAAAGTAAATTTGTGTGTCGTCAGCATAGAGGTGATATTTAAACCCAAGAGATGTGATTAGGTCACCTAGAGAAAGTGTGTAGAGAGAAAAGAGAAGAGGTCCCAGGACAGAGCCCTGGGGTACCCCCACGGAGAGATCGATGGAGGAGGTGTTAGCAGAAGAGACACTGAAAGTACGATGGGAGAGGCAAGAGAAGATCCAGGAATGCTTCCATTGCAGCCAGGGATTCTGGGTAGGGACATGCAAATGAGCATGCACCTCTCCATTTATAGAGCTTCCGCGTTTTTAATGTACTGTTAGAAATGCTGTGCAAACAGTGAAAAATAAGGGTCAGCGTTACAGTAACAAGTCGTTTCTGAGATGGGCAGGCCGATTATTGGAGATAAGGAAAAAGCAGAGGCATTAAACAAATTCTTTGCCTCTGTGTTTACCGGGGAAGAATCCATTTCAATAGTAGTGCCGCAGGAGGAAGCCCCAACCTCTATATTAACCAACAATTGGTTAACTGAGGAAGAAGTTCATAGGCGGCTTGATAACATTAAAGTAAATAAGGCACCTGGCCCCGATGGCATACATCCAAGAGTTAAGTTCATTAATAGTCAAACCATTACATTTAATATTCAAGGACTCAATTTCCACAGGCTCAGTACCACAAGTAAAGCAGATGTGGTGCCTATATTGAAAAAGGGCCTACAGTATATTGAGCTAGATCACAACCGGGGAATTACAGATGTGTAAGCCTGACTTCAATAGTGGGGAAACTACTTGAATGTTTAATACAGGATAATATTCAGGAATAGCTAATGGAATTTTTTTTATTTCCAATGCCAAATTATTTATCGTGCCAAACTAACCATATTTGTTTCTGTGAGGAGGTAAGTAGGAATTTAGACCAGGCTAATGTTGTTGATGTGGTCTACTTAGATTTTGCAAAGGCTTTTGATACGGTTCCACACGAGGTTAGTGTACAAAATAAAGCAAATTGGACTCAGTAATAATATATGCACTTGGATTGAAAACTAATTGAATGATAGACAGAGAGTTGTCATAAATGGCACTTATTCAGGTTGGGCTAAAGTTGTGAGTGGAGTAACTTAGGGATCGGTACTGGGACCCCTGCTTTTTAACTTGTTTATTAATGACCTTGAGGTTGGCATGGAGAGCAAAGTCTCCATCTTTGCTGATGATACTAAATTGTGCAAGGTAGTAGAATCAGAGCAGAATGTAATTTCTCTCCAGAAGCACTTGGAGAGACTGGAAACTTGAGCAGGTAAATGGCAGATGAGATTTCATACAGATACATGTAAGGTTATGTATTTGGGAAGCAAGAATAAACAGGCGACTTACAAATTAAATGGGTATAAATTGGGGGAATCCTTAATGGAGAAGGATTTAGGAGTGTTTATGGACAGCAGTCTTAGCAATAGTGCTCAAAGTCATGCAGTAGCTGCGAAGGCAAACAAGATCTTATCTTGCATTAAACAGGCAATGGATGGAAGGGATGTAAACATAATTATGCCCCTTTTATAAAGCATTAGTAAAACCACACCTTGAATATGGAGTACAATTTTGGCCACCAATCCTTAGAAAAGATATTATGGAACTAGAGAGAGAGTGCAGAGAAGAGCCACTACATTAATAAAGGAGAAAAGAGGTGTCTAAGAGGGGATATGATAACTATGTACAAATATATTCTGGGACAGTACAAGGAGCTTTCTAAAGAACTATTCATCCCACGGGCAGTACAAAGGACTTGGGGTCATCCCTTAAGGTTGGAGGAAAGGAGATTTCACCAGCAACAAAGGAAAGGATTCTTTACAGTAAGGGCAATTAAAATGTGGAATTCATTACCCATGGAGACTGTGATGGCAGATATACGAGGACCCCGGGCATGCGGCAGGTTGTGTCCTAAGGGCCCGCCGAAAAGCGGAACCGGCGATTTTTGGCGTGTGCGCATGCGCCAACTGGCAATTTCCCGGATGATGATGACCAGAAATGAACAGAGTTTTTCTCTATGAGGTTTTGCAAAATCCGTCCCGGGTTTTCTGAGTCTGGACTGGGATTTTGCTCTAGCTTGCCCTCTGTGGCGGGATCCTCCATTTCTGCTCCTGGCAGCTTCCTTTAAAAGGAAAGCCCTGCAAGCAGGAAGTTGCCGAGCAAAGTTTCAGTTCATGCTGAGTACATGCAACGCACTTACCTTTTTGTCTTCCTCGATACCAGACCCGGCTAGGTACTTCGACCACCCCTGTCTTTCACCTACCTCACCGACTATGCAACTCTGCTGCCAGCCCTGACCTTCGGCTTACGACTCGCTACTCTATCAGGACTCTGTCCCTCGGCTCAGGTCTTTAATATTCCTACTTCAGCCCTGTGGTTCCGTTTCTTGCTTGAGACGAGCATCGTTACATTTTGCTCGGCCCAAACATGGACCCAGCTGAGGTAGGACGAGCCGTTACCCTGCAAGGACAATACTTGGGGGGATCTTGAGCAACGATGGGTGCCAAAGTGGGTAACTAAGTCCTGCACCGCTTCACACCTGTGCCAGTTGTTGATCGTGCAGGGCGAGGCGTTGCTCAAGATTCCCCAAGTATTGAAGGCTGCAGATGCGGTTCCAATACCGCTTCCGTTATCTCCTGTGATCAGAGAACCTCAGATCCTGACTCCTCTACGGTATGGGGGGGACCCTTTGGCATGCAGAGGATTCCTTTATCAATGCTCCAACCGTCCATGTTCACGACGCACCAAGTCCGGGTGGCCTACATAATTTCTCTTCTCACTGACGAGGCACTGGCTTGGGTCTCCCCACTCTGTGAGGGGGAATCGCCCCTGATCACCGACTCTCCTGCTTTCATCCATACGTTCAAATTGTTGTTTGACGCTCCTGGACGTGTATCTTCTGCTTCAGCTTCACTCCTGCGGATTCACCAGGGAACTCGCTCGGTATGCCAATACGCCATTGAATTTTGTACCCTTGCGGCTGAGACTGGATGGAATAATGAAGCTAATGTAGCGGCCTTTTGGCAGGGACTCTCGGAGCACTTAAAAGATGAGCTAGCCGGTCGGGACCTCCCTAAGGACATTGAGGAGTTAATTTCTCTTGGCATACAGATCGATCTCAGAATGCAGGAATGCCTGTCTGAGAAGTGCTGTGCTGTTAGGAGCTCGACGACGACTGGGTTGGCCCCAAATGTAGTTTCTCCGTCTCCTCCAGATGACAAGCCTATGCAGCTGGGTACTACCTGACTGTCAGAACAGGAGAGAAGGCGGAGGCGTACCATGTGATTTTGCCTGTATTGTGGGTCCCAGGACCACCGGATCCGTGACTGGGGCCGGGAAAATGCCTGTGTCCAGTGAAGGTGGAAGAACATTCGCTGGACATCGCTACCATCCCTCCTCCCTCTGTGCCTTTTCGGATTCTTCTACCGGTTTCCCTCTAATGGGGTTCGACCTCAGTCTATACTCAGGCCTTCATGGATTCCGGAGCAGCCGGTAACTTCCTTGATCTTTCGTTCGCCAAATAGCACGCAATTCCCCTTTGCTCTTTGGTGATTCCGTTAGAAATTGCAGCGATCGACGGAACACCCCTAGGACCCGGTACCATCATTCAGGAGTCCCTTTCCCTGGTAGTGAACATCGCATGCTCACCACCCTATTGTCGACTGGTTAACGGGGCAAGTGACCACCTGGGGCCAGCGATGTCATGGGACTTTCTTGTCTGTACCTCATCCCAGCTCTGACTTACCACTGTCGTCTGTATCTCTCCCCGATTGCCTTACCCTTGCACACCAGGATTTGGGGGAAGTTTTCAACAAGAAGCAAACCGAGGGGTTACCACCGCATCAAGCATTCAATGAACCAATTTACTTGTTTCCAGGTGCTATTCCACCGTCTCACACTATTTCGTCAGTTTCTTCTACTCTTTCATCGTCCACCTCCTTATCTGGAAGTCCCGTGGCGGAAGACAAGGTCCAGGAGCTAACGTCTCTCTGGAGTCTCTTCCTCATTACCAGACCTGGCTACGTACCTCGACCACCCCTGTCTTCCGCATGCCTCGACCTCTGCATTCTCACCGACTTCACAACTCTGCTGCCAGCACTGACCTTCAGCTTACGACGCACTACTCTTATCAGGACTCTCTCCCTCAGCTCAGGTCGGTTCTTTCATATTCCTACCTGAGCACTGCGGGTCCGTTTCCTGCTTGAGACGAGCATCATTACAAGCTCCTGAGACCCTCTGCTTCAATCCTGTAATTTAAACAAGTGTTCTGCTGCTTTAAGTGAGTGCAAGTTCTATTTTTGTTTTTCAGTTTTATGGGGTAATTCATTAATGGTTTATCTAACAAAATACGGCCCCTAAGTGATTTCAGTGGGAATTTCTGTGCAATACTGCTTTTAATCTCCAAACCTTATTTGATCATTTCTACAGTTTTAGGTTTTCCATTGAGAACAATTAAGCTTGATTCCACATAACTTTTGTTTTTGAGTGTACAAGAATTTGATAGTTTAAGTTTTGCCTCCTGTGTTCTTGATATCTAGTGAATGTGATACAGAAGAGATGTTATCCCATATTTACTTTATTTTTGTTAATGTTGTCCATATACTGTATATTTATAGGCAAAGGGAAGGGAGACTGCACAAAACCCCAAATTAAATACTAATACCCAACCAAAATGAAATAGACATGGGGTGCACCTAGGGGAGCAATAGCAAGAATGTCAGTAAAAGAGAAATCTAACTACAGAACTAGGTAGGGAAACTCCCACAGACTACAAGGGCACTCAAGGGTATGCTGAAAGTATCAAAATGAATTTATTGTCCACAACTTATTACACCATATTAAAATCACTTAAAAAGAAAAACCAACATCAGAGAGAACACCCAGAGGATAGCACAAAAAAAATATCATAGCCTCAGACGTGTGTAGAGTGAATGTCGAGACCATTGATCATCAGGTTATGTGACCTAGACCCCTTCAAGAGAAATGTTATAAGAGAAGAGAGAATGTTCTGGAGGGAAGTCCCAGCATGGGAGGAGGAGAGGAGCCTCGACGAGTAGAGGTAAGGGATATGTTCCCACAAGTATAGTATAGATCAGGCCCCCATTTTATTGTGTTTCAGTTTGAATCCTATAGTATGGCCATAAGAAAAAAAGCATGTCACAGAGAGGGAATGCAGGCATGCCACCGCAGGCAAAGCAGAGAGAACCCCAGAATGCGAGGGGATCAGCCCAACAAGCGGATCCCCATTTATAGTATTCATTACCCCTGAGGAAGTGGCACTTCCACAACAGGGTTGAAGATTAATAGTCACATATACAAAACAGGTCAGGATCTCAGCAGGGCCCCCCTGCAAAAAGGGATCAAAAGGATGCTGTTAAAAAGGGGGGCCCGGTCCACAAGATGAAGTCAGAACAGTAGCAAACGAATGTTAAGAGTGGGCACCCAGGGAAGAACTGTATCCAGAGTGATAGCGGTGTGGATGAAATAAGGTACAACCATGTCAATCTTATTGTAACTGTGACTGCAATGTTCCCTAGCCTGGGAACAGGAATAAAGATTGAAATTGTATTATAAAAACTCCTGGTGCCCATCTTTTCCATTGCCCAGCTGTATACAAACAGCCCCCTGAGACAAGATCAATCTGTGGGGATGTTCAATACACAAGTACATCAATGTAGACTCCATAGGGAGCCGGGCGCGGAGGGTTACATGTACAAGAAACCTGTTTTGATACTTTCAGCATACCCTTGAGTGCCCTTGTAGTCTTTCTGAGTTTCCCTCCTACCAGGTATCTAGAGAGTGCACACAACTAGCTGGGTTCTCCAGTTTCCCTCTTTCTCTGGAGAGAAACACGTCTTTTCTGGTGTTGCTACTATAACAAATACCCGAGTCGAGCGGTGCGCAAACTGGGAGGCGGGAGAATTTGCAGGGGGGGCGCGGGATGTTACAGGGGCCCAGCGCACTTCCCCCAGGCATTTAATTTAATGCCGGGGGGAGGCGTGAGGCCTCTGTAACCTCACTTACCTACTGGCAGCCGGGTCTTCGGCATGGCGACGCAGGGGCATGTCACGCCACACGTCGCCATGGCAACGCGCATCAAATGATGCGGTGGGGTCACGTGACCCGCAACATAATTTGAAGCCGTGCCTTCGGGGGAGGGGGCGCGAACGCTGCGGCTCCTAGGAAGGGGGCCGCAGCTGAAAAAGTTTACGCAGCGCTGCCCTAGTGCACCCTAGCTACCACTAAGGATGAGCAGGTGGACTTCCATTTCTGTATACTTTCCCTACCAGTCTGTTAGGTTTTGTTTGGAGACGCCTTTTCATCCTGATCATGGGCCTCATTGTGAAATCATCCTACAGTTTTACTTGTACTGGGAAATCCTGCAGGAAATAGCGCAGTGCGCAGGCGTTCCTCTCCACTTAGACTTTGTTTTATTTAAGCACAGCAAGCAATTAGTGTCAATGGCCTTGCCTCAGTGGGATGAGGACAAGTAGGGGTGCCCAGCGCCAGTCCTCAGCACTCCCTCCCTCCGGCAGGCTAGGCTTTCAGAATATCCCAGTTTCAGCACAGGTGGCTCAATCTGATTGAGCCACCTGTGCTGTAGCAGGGACTTGGTGAGCCACCTGTGCTGCAGCAGGGATTTGGTGAGCACCCTTGCTGGCAAGGGACTTGGTGAGCCACCTGTGCTGTAGCAGGGACTTGGTGAGCCACCTGTGCTGCAGCAGGGACTTGGTGAGCCACCTGTGCTGCAGCAGGGACTTGGTGAGCCACCTGTGCTGTAGCAGGGACTTGGTGAGCCACCTGTGCTGTAGCAGGGACTTGGTGAGCCACCTGTGCTGTAGCAGGGACTTGGTGAGCCACCTGTGCTGAAGCTGGAATATCCTGAAAACGTGACCTGTTGGGGGGGGGGGGGGGGTTTGAGGACAGGAGTTGAGCCCCCCTGGTCTAGACAACGCATATCTCTAAAGGTATATATACTTGAACACACAAAAGACTAACAAGATCCCTAATGTAGCACTCCGATAAACCTACATATTAATTAGAAAATATACAAAAAATGGATCAAAAGTCAGTCTAGAAAAATAGGAACGATTTTAATTAGATGCAGTAGATTACACTATCATTTAAAACACATACATACACTGACAGCAGCAACTCCAGATAATAGCAAGAGAAATATAAATAAATATATAAAGCACATAAAAAAACATGTGACTGAAAGCTGCAGTTCAGTCTTTTTTTAATTTATTTTTTTACTTCAATAGTTTTATGTGTGCAATCTCTAATTACCTAAAGAACTGTATAGCTGCCAGTCAATTCAGTGTTTCCCAAAGTGTGCGCCGCGGCGCCGCGGCTTGGCTAGAGGGGCGCCGCGATAAGGGCCGCCAGCAGCGGGAAACAAGAGCTGCTAGTTAGTTTAAAAAAAAAAAACAAAAAAAACCTCTGAAGCCGGCGCCGGGTCTCCCTGGCAGCGCCTGACCCTGCGCATGCGCGCTGATGCGTGCGGAGGAGGAGAGACTTCCCCGAGAGCGGCAGGTTTTAAATTTACCGCTCGGGGAAGCGGAGGAGCGGTCACGTGACCGCTCCCATCCAATGGGGCTGCAGCCTGCCCAGCATTGCAACTACAGAGCCACCAGACAGAGGCAGCGGCTGCAGGGGGTGTGTGGGAAAAACGGGCTGCAGGGGGTGGGGGTGTGTGAAAAACGGGCTGCAGGGGGTGTGTGTGAAAAACGGGCTGCAGGGGGTGGGTGGGTGTGAAAAACGGGCTGCAGGGGGTGCTTTAAGAGAGAAAAGGTGAGCTAAAAAAGATGTGGTGCTAGATAAAATGTTATCTCTCCTCATGTTGTTCCTCTCGCATACGGGTACTCTAGCCGAACATATGGTGGTTTGTATCAGAGCTCATGGGGTACTCTAGTCGTGCTCGTTGTAATACTAGCCTAGTGTCATCTCTCGCCCCCGTTTCTCTCCCTCTCTATCTCTCTCTCTCTTCCTATCTCTTCCTCTCTACCTCTCTCTCACCTCTCCCTCCCTCTCTTTCTCACCTCCTCTCTTCCCCCTCTCTCTCCTCCCCCCACTCTCTCTCATCCCCCTCTCTCTCAATCCCTCTCTCTCCCACCTCTCTCTTTCTCTCACCCCTCTCTGTCCCCCTTTTCTCCTCCCCTTTTCCAGGCCCATAACTACTCCCCTCCCCCAGGTCCATGACTAACCTCTCCAGGACCTTATTTCCTTCCCCCCCCAGGCCCATATCTTGTCCTCCCCTTCTCAGCAGGGGGGTGGTGCGGGGGATTCTCCTTTCATTTGTCTTGGGCCCCAACATTTCTGTTGGCAGCCTTTGGTATGGGCGGTGTTCCCTAATCCCTCTAGTCAGTGAGTGCAGCTGGGAAAGTGTGTAAATCCCCTCATCCAAAAAGTAATGAACACCGGTAATTTCTGACCCATATCCAAATTTACCTTGTGCCTTATCATTAAATCTCACGTTATTTTCCACTGTCCTGGTATTAAAGGGGAACAAATGGTTGCCTGCAACATCACGTTATGAACTGCAAACTTGTCTCATTTGCCCTTCTGCCGTGGCTTGTGCCCTGGGCAATTGGAGAATCCTAGTGTTCTACAGGTGGTAAAGCTGGGACAATCCTGCGGTTCAGCTAAGGGCCTGAATGGAAGTTTGTAGGTGAGATTGATATTGATACTTGAAGAGAATAATTCCATTAAGTACACTTGTACTGTGGTAGAAAGAAGAAAGTCCTCCAGCGCGTGGATTCAAGTCGTCATCCCCATTATATGAGCAGAGGAGAAAGGACCACAAATAAAACTGAAACAAAAAACAATGGTGTATTATATACACAGGGACTATTTACCATATGTTACACTTACATGTGACTAGTTCACACTAGGAAGAGACTTCTCCACACTATCCACAACGATGTCTTTAAAAAAGTAGAGGAAAAAGAGACATAGCATAATAAAATGTAATAACAAAAGATGAATAAAAGATAAGATACACTCACAAACAGCTAAAACAGGTGTGAGGTGTGAGGTGTCTGCCTCTGCCGTTTTCTAGGAGCTGACTCCTGTCCGTGTGCTGCAGTGGCTTCCCTTGCTTGCAAGTAGATTGGCTAAGCCTTCCGTTGTCGTCCCTCGCTCAGGACCTGGAATGCGCATGCGCACAGGCGTCCGTCGGCTCGTATAGCTGATTGGCTGTCTCTGTGAGCTATGGTGGCTTGCGGTGTCCCCTTCAGGGTATATTTCACAGAACATTTGTATGCATTTAGCATAGGGACCTGCTATTGAGACTTGCCCTTGACGTGGTTAGCAGGCTTGGCATTATTTGTTCAAAGGATGTAACCAAAAGTCTCCTTTGTCTTACAGATTTAATTTGCACTATGCTATATTTATTTCCCATTGCTGTCCCAATGGGAGAAACGCAGGGATTCACTTTCTGTTTTTTAACATGATTGCTGCCTCACACAATTTGACTTACCTTTTCTCCTTTCTGTGCAGCTTCGGCTCATCAAACAGCAGTGGTGTTCACACTGAGTTCATCCACTTGAGACTTGTGCTGAAGGTAAGGAGTCCCTTTCATCTAAACATCATATCATTGTGTCTTTTTGCTAGTTGTCTTATTTTTGCTAAATGAAAGCTACTCAAAGGACACAATTCAGTTTCTTGTATTTTTAACATTTCCTGGGAGGTCTCCTAGAGCTGCGGACTGGGAAAGCAATATGGCCACTGGGTCAGCAATGGAAAGTCGGCCATATTGTGTATATAATGCCTGGGGTATACCGCCACGTATATATCTCCGTAACTGATGGGAACCCCCTGAGCTTTAGAGTGCATTTTGCTAACCTTCGGGAGGCCAATCCACACTAATTTATGGGAAACAAATTGAGAAACAAAACATGCTGCACTGAATAAATCCCTTCAAAGTCTGGTATGGTTGCAATTATCCTGGATAACAAGTCAAATTGAGAAGCAATAGAAGATTCTGTAATATGCACTCGAATACAACTTTATTAGTGCGGCAAAATGACATTATACAGAAGTTAAAAAGGTCTATGTGAATGTACTTCTATAACTCCAATAAAACCTGACGAAACTCTGACCCAATTTGAGGACATATGTCTATGCACATTATACCGAAAGGGTTTCATCTCGTCTTTGTACAAAACATTTCTAGACATAGGGGCCACAACAAAACTAAAATGTATGTCAGAATGGGAGGAAGACTTGGGCTCAGAATTAGATCATGAGGAGTGGGACGATATCCTAGAAGCAATTCCAAAGGGATCAATGTGCATATAGATGGTACCTAACGCCAACAAAATTAGCACAAATGTACCCGGGATCCTCCTCACTCTGTGCCAAATGATGTGGAGAACAAACTACGTTCCTGCATAGAGAAGTATTGGGGAATGACCCCCTTGTATACCTGGGGCTACTAAGACCAAGGCTGTTGATATATCAGTTCATAGTGGTCTGGGAGGAAGACATCACATCATCACATATGAATAAATGAAACTTTCATCCGTATACAGACTAATACAGGGTGGGGGGCAATAACGGTAGAAGTACAGATGGGCACGTCCTAGGAAACGCCCAAAGGTAAGTCCATAAATGCCGATAGTATACCTCACCTACACCCTGTGTCCCACGGTTGAAGAAATCAGCGGTCAGTACTCACGGGTAGCTGCGTGACCTGCGTGTGTAGCTGATGGTGATGCAGCTCGGTTTCCAGCTGCGTGGTGATGTCGGCGTGCTCCAGCCGTGTGTAGGAAGCAGAGTTGGAAGAAAAAGGGAAGTGACGCGGCGATCACAGCTCCTCCAATCAGCCACACGCATTAGAAAAAATAAAAAACTTTATTGAATTGGCAACGTGAACATCATAGGCAGAACACTCTGACGCGTTTCGTCCGGTTACAGACTTTAT
>CM071567.1:264096212-264260801 GCA_036426205.1 Ascaphus truei | reverse complement strand
CGTTGTGTGTGTGCGTCAGTCGGTGGGTGTGTGAGTCAGTCAGTGTGTGTGTGTGTGCGTCAGTCGGTGGGTGCGTGGGTGGGAGACGGTGGGTGACTTACCTTGACCGGGTGGTAGTTCCTGGCGGCAGACGGTTCCCCTCCTGGCACTGATATCCCCGTGGCATCTGGCTGGGGCAGGAGGCGGGTTCGGGAAGTTGGCGGGGGGGCAAGAGTGGCAGGCTGGGCCGGACAATCTCCCCCGCTCAGACACTTCATGGCTCACAAATTTGTGCAGGGGCGAGAAATGGCGCCGCGCAGGAGACACGCGCCCGCCCCAGCGCGAGCATACTCTCCCCCGGCGCCACCCACCCCAAACACACCACCACAGCCCTCCTGCTGTGCTGGAGGCTGCACCGCGCGGGGAACCTGCTCACCTGCCCCCCGGTTACGGCCGGAGCCCCCACCCGCCACGCGGAAGTTGAGCTGCGGTCCAGCTGACGGGGGAGAGTGACGGGCACCGGGAGGGGATTGTGTGTGTGTGTGTGTGGTGTTGGTCAGAGGCGCACGTGGTCACGGAGTGAGGAGAGTGTGCGTGTGTTCTCTCCTCCTGCCCGGCTCCTCCCTGCCTGGCCCGCAGGCCAATGAGCTGTCCAGCTGACATACACACACAAACATTATTTGAGACTTATAGATATACATATCAAGCCTAACATTAACATAAATAAAGACTACAAATGTCATGCTGAAATGAAAACACCCGGTAACTAATTGTATTTACTAAACCTGACCTCTTCATTATGTACCCCACAAATCCCCCCCTCCCCATACTACTTTTTATTTTCTGAACCCATAACCCCCTCACGGAAAAATGAATAAATATTAAGTGAAATAATTTTTTTTTTGTCATAATCACTACATTGGTTCCATAAAACAGATGCACCTATGATAATAGTAGTGGGAGTTGGGACCACTCCATCCTTGGCGATACGTGCGTCAGGCGTCTAAACAGTGATTCCTCAACAGCATCTTGCTTCTTGTCACCGGAGGCCCACCCCTATATTTTGAATATATGCCAAGCGACAGCCATTTCCACCTGTAGCGTGGAAGCTCTCATGAGCAGGGCCCCATTACTTTCTGTATCTGTTTGTGCATGTTTGTCCTCACTTATATGGCATTCTGTTTATGTAATCTACATCACTCTGTACCCCCTACAGTACTGCACTGCGGAGTATGTTGGCGCTTTGCAAATAATAGCACCTGTATATAAATAGTTATGTTATGGATCGATTGTTGTCATCTCTATGCTATTAACTGCTTTTCCATTTAGAAGTATATGTATTTCCTTTTTGTGTGTATCGTCCCTCCTTTATTTAGCACAGTTTATTAGATCTGCTAGTGGAAGATTTTAAGGGAGTATTATTTATAACGTGCTACCATATTACAGCGGGGTGCTTTTTGAGCAGCGATTACATGTGCAAATAGAGGCACTTGTGAATATGGCGGCTACCCTCTCTGCAACGAGAATCGTGCTCTATATACTTTTTAATCCATCTGGAGCACTGTTCACCCAAACGTCAGGCTGTCTACATGTTGGACTTAATAAACCTTTCTGTTTTGATCTTCTAGTGCTGTGCCAGTATTTTTATCACTTTTTGTGATCTTCACTGACGTAATATATTATATATATATATAAACAACAAGAAGCGCACCACCTGTAATTGCTGGTATACGATTACAGTAAATTTGTCCTTTTGGGCTGGACTACCTTTTCCACATATTTAAATACTGGATAACAATCTGCATACGGTGTAATAGTCTTGATTCCCAGGTCTCTTACAGTAAGTGTGACATAGATAATTTTTACTGCTGTGTTTCAAGGTACACTTTTATTTCCTTGATAGATGCACGTAGAAAATAGATGTGACGATAATAATTTACAAGCAATGTTTATTGTTACCGTTAGAGAAAATGTATTATTCAAGTGTTTTTTTCTCCTTTTTAATGTTTTCTTAGTTACATAGTCATCCGCGATAACTTTGGGACTTCAGGAACAGGCTTCTGGGGTTCATACCCCACAATGTACTTAGCAGTGCAGAGCCTCCATCTGCCGTAGGCTCCAGGGATATGGAGGCGATCTCCCACGGTAGAATCGTAACTCTCCCCCCAGTTAGATCACACATCAGGCAGGAGGTATATTGCAAAACAGGAACGGGTTTATTACGTCTCTTAGTGCAGTAAGGTACAGGTACTCAGCAGTCACCTGCTGGATCAGTCTTGTATATCAGCTCTCAGGTATCACCGGAGATGGTCCCTGGACCATCACTATGGGCCTAGGGCACCCGCAGCCGTCCTAGCTCTTACCCGCCTCCCTAGCAGAGGCAGAGGTATAGTCACTCCCCAGAGGGAAGAGCACACGGGAAGGCCCCAATCTCAGGCTCCAAGTCGTGACCTGCCTTCCTCATGGAGAAGGAACAACACCACAACTTTAGGGCGGTCCTGCCCTTAAGTACAGCCAGAGGGCGGGCATCCTGTTGGCCCAGCCACAACAAGATATGCCACCCCCTGCTGTCACTCAAGCGCAACTCCAAAGGATGAAGGGGGAAAACCCATAATAACTACTGGCAGACCTGTGAATACCAGAGTTTACTGCCAGCCCATAGGGTAGATTTAGTAACCAGGGGGTACCCAGTTACATAAACATACTCCACCTCCCCTTCTATTTGTTCGATCCTTCCAAAAAAGGGAATAACCCTCTAGATTAACTGTCCAGTCATGAGTTTCATCCCACCATGTTTCAGTAATGCCTATGATATCGTACTGCTCCCTTGCAGCTATTAATTCAAGCTCCCCCATTTTATCTGTCAGGCTTCTTGCATTAGCAAGCATGCATTTCAGGGTTTTTTCCGCCTGTACTATTATCTTATCTGCTCCTTCCTTTCTGCGCCCACTTGGTTTAGTCTTTAGAAGTTTTCTAGTATTATCTGTATTTACTATGGGTGTCACACTGCTTGTCAAACTCGCACTTGCCCCCATTCTACCTCCATACCACCTTGTATCCTCATCTATTCCATTTAGTTCATTATCAGTTTCATTCCCCTCCCCCCTCCATCCTAGTTTAAAATCTCCTCCAACCTTTTTAGCATTCTCCCCCCTAGCACAGAAGATCCCTCTTCATTGAGGTGCAATCCGTCCCTAGAATATAGATGGCAAATCTCAGAAAAGGAGTCCCAGTGCTCTAAAAACCCAAAACCCTTGGGTTTTGGCATTGTCTTCTTTTACTTTTGGAATAGCCCTATTATTAGAAAAAAATAAAAATAGGACGTTTACATTATGTTTCAATTGTTTTACAAGTTGCAGAAATCAAAGATCTTAAGAAAAATAGAATCCAATGTGGCTGCAAGCAGTGTTGTTTCCTAAGGCCGTGCCTATAGTGCCGCCGATGGCGACACGACGGGTGATGTCACCCGTGGCCTTTCTCCACCGGCGAAAGTTATGTTTCGCCAGGCGGCGGCGTCGCGCGTTTCCGGCAATTTGATTTGTTCAAGGGCCGTCACGTGATGCGACAGCCCTTGAAAAATCTAATTTTGCCAACTTCAAGTTTTCGCGACGGCGCCGTTGCTCTGTCGCTTTGTCGCCGCTGCGCACACTATAAGCGCACTCGGCGGCAATGTATTTGTTTTCCGGCGACATGCCGGCACTATAAGCGCGGCCTAAGTTTTCTGAGAGCCGGGTCATTGACCTTTTCTCCACAGCAGATTCCAGCAAACGTAAAGGAGTGTCAAATGTATTAACTAAATAGTGCTAAGCCGCCAAGCTGCTAATGGCCCATTCAGATGAAACCAGGCACCTCACTGCTTAGTAAATATGGTTCCAAAATGTATTAAACCAGCCATTCCCTTTGCCTCTGATACCAAAAGGTGCTTACCATTTTGAAAAGTAAAGTGATTAAATCCCACATCTCCGGCTAATAAAAATGGTCACCAGCAGCGTTGTAGGCAGATAAAGGATAAATAAGGGGAATATTGCCAAGACTAGCATTGTTCCTCTCAGTCACCATTTGTATGTTTATTTAACATTTATAAATCCCAAATCTCAGCTATGACACTCCAGGGGATAGCTGAGTTAATATTAACAAGGGAAAACCGGGGGATGGGGGAAAGGGAGAAAATACCCTCGCTACAGCTAGACTCAAGGTGCTACAATTAGAGGTAATGCTAATCAAACGAACAGGGAGAAAAAAGAACCTCTATAATGAGAGCACTCACAATGGCTGCGAATAGTAAACCACCAGATGGAGGACATCTATGTAAATAGGTCTAAATATAATGATGGATAGATTAAAAAACCTTTAATTCAAAATTCAGATAAAATAAAGTCAGTAATAAGGTATGCCTAGCAGGGAGGCAATCACTATGACAAATTAGCGAATTAAAAATATTACGGTGAATGGATACCAGGTGCAGTGATCCCACTTATTGAATGTCGGTGGGCGAGGCCACTCACAGTGATGTCATGACGTCCAACGTGTGCATGGGGGCCTCTGGTGGTTAGTCATCAGTGTAAGGGAAAATCCTTTGAGACGGATCCTATCAGCACAGAAGATACACCCCTAATGACTACAGGGCATCAAAAAGTGTCTGTATGGGCCTCTAGTGGTTACTAGAATTATTGTGTGGAGCAACTGGATAGAGAGATGGTATAATAGGATGGGATAATAATTAAATGAACGGATAAAAAACGAATCCCTCATTTAACCCTTGGGGGGTGAGTGTCCCCAGGGTATAAATCCATCTTGATTCCTTTTGAAGTAGTACCTCATCCCAGTCCCCTTTTCTTAGTCCAAGTGAGAACTGATCAATTCCCACAAATGTCAATACACTACTGTCCCCATTGCGATGCTCGTGGACATGTCTTGACACCGCTGTATCTGTTTTGTTACGGATGGTACCCAGATGTTCTAACACACGGTGTCTTAGTGGGCGTCTTGTTTTTCCCATGTATTTTTTGTGGCAATTGCAGATGACCATATATATGACACCCGAAGATCTGCAGTTGATACATTTCCTGATGTCATATGTTCTACTGTTATCCCAATTTTGGAACGTTTTTGCAGTTTTTAATGACTTACAGGCTTTACAATTGTAGCAGCTGAAGCAGCCATTTGGTTTATCTGGTAGCCAAATGTTGGGATTTTTTTCCCCTTCAAAATGGCTATTGACCAAATGGTCGCGTAGGTTTTTGGCTCTTCTGGGTGTCATTTCGGGGTGGTTTTTTAGTATTTCATTCAGGTCTGGATCTGCTTTCAAAATGTGCCAATGATTTTGGAATACATTTCTCACTTGGTCCCACTGAGAGTTAAACGTTCCAATGAACCTGATGGAACTTGGCTCTTGTATGTATGTTTTGTCCTTGAGCAGGGTTACCCTTGGAGTGCTCTTTGCTCTTTTGTAGGCTCTCTTTATGTTGTTTCTACTATAGCTAAAAACCTTTCTTGCATGAGTAGTGCTTGTTCCTCAAATTCAAAGGTTGTAGAGCAGTTCCGTCTAATACGGAGGAATTGGCCTACAGGGATGTTCTTTAATAGATTAGGGGGGGTGGATGCTGTTAGCTCGGAGAATGCTATTGGTTGCTGTAGCTTTTCTGAAAGTAGTGGATTCTAGATCCCCATTTTCTTTGATCGAGATTTTAAGATCAAGAAAGGAGATCTCCGATAGCTGAGTTAAATAAGGCTGGATTCATGTTAACTGCAACCCACTGGATACCATTTTGAGAATGTTCAACTTGTGACTGTCATACTGCCCTTTCTGTGCTGCTTTTACTGGGCCACTTGTAAAAGAAGAGAGCTTGTACTGTAGCTACCACTGCCATTTAGCCGGGAGGCATTGTGTTGTGGTTGAGTTGGGATTGAATGATTTTTTTTGAGCGCTAATGCTGTACTGTCCCAGGCTGAGCCATGCTTGGTTTGTGTGATTTTAAAAGAACATTCTACTTTTAGTCCAGAAGGTGGCAGCATTGGATTGATAAAGAGCTTTACTGTTGTTGCACTGTCAGGTAACAGCATCACATAGACCTGTGTGGTGCAAAGGCTTGTTCAGTGTAAGCCCAATAAAATGTATCATACTACCTGTTATTTTGTCATTATTTTTTATAGCTCTTTTCTCCCAATAGAACTTCAGCACTTCACAATTACAGTATAGTGTGCGGCATGCAGCACATAAGATTGTTACAGACACAGTCCCTGCCCCGTAGAGTTTACAATCTATGTTTTTGGTGCCTGAGGCACAGGGAGATTAAGGGATTTTCCCAAGGTCACAAGGACCTGACACCGGGAACTGAAACCGGTTCCCCTGATTCATACTCAGTGTTGTTGTTGAGCCAGTGTCTTTACTCACGGAGCCACTCTTCCCAGGATCCACAGTGATTGATTCATACTTGATATACAAAGGACCTACCTATCACTAAAGCTACAATAAGAAATTAGGATTGATCTCCTTAGAAAGGAGGCATGAAATAGGGCATACATATTACTATTTAGGAATATAGCCATGCTTTTATTTTTATATATAGAGACTATCTATATAAATATCGACAATATATATATATAATATATATATATATATATAGATAGATATATATAGATATAGATTATACAATATATATTATATATTAGTAATATATATATATTTATAGATAATATAATTACATATATATATATATTATATATATATATCTAGATATAGAATATAAAATAGTATTATATATATATATATATATATATCTATGATATATATATCGATAGATATATATATAGTCCTCCAGAGTTTCAAGCTCATCAAGACAGTCCCGCAAATAGTAAAGAAAACGCCACTCCAGGGATCCCTGTATACTTGGTATCCGTGACGTGGTTGTGTCAATGATGGCAAGCGTCCCAGGTCCTAATTGAGGCCAAAAAGTTTTACGTTCCATTTATTGTTTTAGAAGTGTTGTGGATCCTTTATATGCTATTTGGAAAACTTCAGACAGGCAGCAATGCTGTTTTTAGAGCGCAGTGGTTTCCTCCTGGCTATCCTTCCATGAACACCATTCTTGTTCAGTCTTTTTCTGGTAGTTGAGTCATGAACACTCACATTACTCAAGGTGAGAGTGGCCTGCAGATCCTTGGATGTTTCTCTGGTTCTTTGTGACTTCCTGGATGATTTGCCGGGTTTACCTTGGAGAGATTTTGGTAGGACGACCACTCCTGGGTAGAGTGATTGTGGTCTTAAACTTTCTCCATTTGTATCTGTCTGACAGTCGATTGGTGGAGCCCCAAATCCTTAGAAATTATTTTGTAACCCTTTCTAGACTGATGAGCATCAATAACTGCTTTTCTGGGGTCCTCAGATTTCTTTTGATCATGGCATGATGTGTTTCCAGATACACCTGTATGGTGAAGACCAAACTCACAAAGTTTGTAATGTTTATATAGGATGGGGCCTCCCAAACGCACACCTGAAGATCTACCTAATTATTTAAACGACATTCTAATTATTCCCTTTAATTTAGCTGATAAAACCAGGGGTTCACTTACTTTTGCATATACCCAGACTCTTAATTACTCAGTGTTTGTCTAACCCAGGGGTGAGCAAACTTTTTATGCCCCCCTTTTCATCCATGACAATTCTTGGGGCCCCCTGCCTGATGTAATCAAATCACATGAAAAAAAAAACCTTTAATAAACGGTATACAATGTAAATACAAATGTCTAAATACTTGCATATTTCAACAGCTTGCGCTTGCATTAATGGCGCTATATAAATAAAGACATACAATACAATACAAATCACTTAAATTACAATCCATTTTAAATTGGAAGCACTGTGAGGGATTTTAACCTCTTTATGTGAGGTTGCAATGCATAGGGATTGTCCTGCCAGTCCCATGCACTAAGAAATACAGTGAAAGCATAGGCCTGGGACATAGTGATTTTATCCGGGCTGAGGCTCAGGGAAAACTGTGCTTTCCCTGGCCTTACACAGCGTGCCGTCAGGGGGCGGGGCGGGCCAGTGACGTCACGGAGCTGGTTCGCCCTCATTGGGCGAACCGCTCACGTGACCGGCCCTGCGCTCCGGCGAGCAGGAAAATCTCAAACCTCCGTCAGACACACGCTTCCCAAGCGTGCGGACGCGTGCGCGAGCCCCTGCTAAAGCCGCTCTCATTGCGGCTGCAGGGGCTCCGTGCCGAGCAGCAGCACAGTTCTGTCCGAGGCCATATACTCCATATACTCCATACTCCATGCTCCAAGCAGGAGGAAGAATAGGAAGTCATTTTGGCTGCTCTGCTTGCTCATAACTAGCTGAGACAATATTACCTAACGCAGCAATCCCCCCAAATTATTTGTTTGTCTTTTCTGAGCATAACCTGAACCAGGGGTCCCCAAAAGCTGACTAGAGGTTCCTGATATTTGTCATTTTTGTGCCAGTTTTTGTGCCAGTTTGTGACACAATCTAGCAAATAAAAATACCACTTGTGAGCACGTTCACATCTCAGACAGGTCTGCAACTCTGCTTTCCATCATTATCTCTTAGGCTGCGCTTATAGTGCTGGCGACGAAATGTCGCTCGAAAACAAATGCATTGTCGCAAACTTTGAAGCCGGTCAAATTTGATTTTTCAGAGGCTGTCGCCATGTGACAGCCTCTGAACCATTCAAAGACCTGGTCGCCCGCAACGTCGCCGGAAGCAAATTACAACTTTCGCTAGCGGCGACGGGTGACGTCACCGGTCACGTTGCCGTCGCTGGCACTATAAGCTCAGTCTTAACATACAGTACAATGCTTCCACTGCAGCTAGAGATTCTGGGAAATGACATGCAAATGAGCACACAATGTCACCATTGGCTTCAAATCAATTTTAACATGGATTACGCCTATGCCTGCCATATTACACCGTTTATGCCTGCCATATTACACAGCTTGGATTAAAGAAGTCCATAACCAGCATAGGTTTACTAGTTATGCACTTCTTTATCCCAGGCTGTGCTGAAAAGCTGTAGAAGAGAGAACTAGCGAACAATCCAATGAAGAGGGTCCCAGGGTGAAGGAAAATACTTTATTGATAAAATTCCATATAACAAACGGAGGAGAGCACCCTCTTACGCGTTTCGTGTACGGCTGTACACTTTATCAAGGAGTACACGAAACGCGTAGGAGGGAGCTCTCCTCCGTTTGTTATATGGAATTTTATCAATAAAGTATTTTCCTTCACCCTGGGACCCACTTCATTGGATTGTGTGCCAGTTCTCTCTTCTACAGCTGACTGCTACCACTTGGCTGCACATCCTACTGGACTTTGGAACAAGGCGGTATGTGAGTATTTTATTCTGTTTGGAGGGGGACCATCCCTTTGACGAGTCACGGGGGCTTTGTCATTTGCCCCAGCTTCAGGGATTATTTGGCCCCACAAAGACGTTCATTTCTCACCAGCCATATTCCATTTTTCCAATGTTTTCATTATGATCTAGCACTGGAGCGCAGTTGTCACTACAATTTCTATGTGCTGAAAAGCTGTGCAATGCATCAGGCATAAACATATAGGGTTCCATGTTAAAATGGGCAAGAAGCAAAAGGTGACACTGTGTGCTCATTTGCATGTCATTTCCCAGAATCACTGGCTGCAGTGGAAGCATTGTATACTAGGATATATTGGTGAAACGCAGGGTTGCCTACCTATCTGAGACATGTGAATGTGCTCCCAAGCGATATTTTTAATTGCTGTAGGCTATACAGGTGTTTGTCACTTTTTGTACCCACCATAACTTAAAACGCGTGACACAATCTACAAAGATGGCCACGGGATCCCTAATAGAAAGCTGCGATAATGTTGCACGTTGATGCAACAAATGTTTCCACTATAAAAGTAATCCTGCCAGGTGAATATCATGGAAACTAGGGACCGGGGGGCACTGTGGATCAGATCTGCGGGACCAGATTCCCCAATTCAGGTAACATTTAAAAAAAAAATTTAAACCACAGCAGCAGTCCAAACACTTTCTAAATACAATTCAGCACAGTGACAGACTTGCTGAACTGTGTGTGTATATCAATCAGATAGACCAGAAGCACTAACGTACTCAATGCTCAAACCTGCCTGGGTGCACTGAAAGTAAATAGTATATAAATACAGAAATTAGGCACTCTCGGGACCAACAGATATAGAAAAAAGATTTTATTTAAACAGGATCAACGATTCAGTCCTCTCTTGAGAAAGGTCCTTGAAAGGAACAAGCGTTGATCCTGTTTTAAAAAAAAACCTTTTTTCTATATCTATTGGTTTCTGTTTGCCTGATTTCTACATTTTTGATATATACTGTATATATACAGTATACACACCTATATTTGTATGTGTGTACCTTTATGTATATCTTATACTGGTATATAGAGTGATGGATATTTATACACACTGCAATTATATGTTTGTATTTATGTACACATACATAGACACACAAAATGTAACGGGGACGGGGGAAACAAAGCACACAAAGCTAGAGAGTAATAAGTAAAATAGTGAAACACAAAAGAAGAAACAATACAATAACTGCACTGACATCCAGTAGCGTGAAAATTTTAGCAACCCTGATCTTGTCGTGTGTCCTTTTCTTTCCTTGCTTCACAGAAAGACTTCCTAAGAGCTGGTGACAATAGGCAGCAAATAAAGAGTGGAGAGAAAGCTCTCAGCCGAGAAGGATTCCCCCGGCTTGCTTTCCAGAAGCGTGGGTTCTCATTATTTGCCAGCATTTCGGCATGGGTTTAGGTCAGTCAGCTTAAGCAGTGTCTGTGTTTGTATATTATACTTCACAAGGGTCCGTCTGTAGAGAGAGAGACGGCAATACATATTCATGAAAGAGAAGCCCTTCTAGGCTCTATTAACATTGACAAAGACCTAGCTGTTTTACTCGGCCATCTGACTGGTATTGAGTGTAGAGCTGCATGACCAGATTAGTGCATCTAGCTGGATTATTCCTTGAGTTGTTAGGCCTCGCCTTCCTAACAATTTGGCCCAATTGTCATTTGTGACAAGTCTGTCATTAGGTGATGGCTTCTTTTGGTCATTTTCAGATCAAGATAATTTCCTTAACTTCCATTTTATTTGACGACAAGCTGTTGTGGACAGAAAGGAAGTGCTTTAGCAGTTTATGGATTAGGGTTTTTGTCACTTCAAAGGCACGTTTGATCTATTAAATATGTGCAGTACCAATTCTTGATGTCACTTTTTCTCCATCTTTGGGAGGGCCTTCATTTATTGACTGATTTTTAGTTTTTACGCCCAATAATCACATGGTATACAAGAGAGAGAAAACAAACTCACACTTTCATGGTGACGGAAGGAGAAAAACACCAGGTATATTGTCTGTTGTATGGAGGGGGTGTATTGCAGAAAACCGGGCGTGTGTTTCATCACAGGGTTCATACACCTTTGCTGAAAAGTTAATGCAGATAAAATCATTGAAGTGAATTCCTAGAGTGTACAATTTGTAAACTGCTGGTGGTTCTTCACTCAATGTAACATACAATAATATAATATAAGAAGGGTAACACACGTCCTAAATCAATGGATCATACAGTACTCAGGTCACAGACGTTCACCAAACTGTATATTGCATCTCCATTTCTCCAACAACCTCACATCTTGCTGCAGCAGAATGTTCTGTTTGATCATGTCTATTGGATGCTCTGATTCTCAATATTGTGGAGACTAGAGCAGGTGAGTTTTATTTTTAATGTAATATATTTATTTAAATGCTTTCATAATCTGTAAAACCCGGTATATTAGAATTCACTTATATTTGCACGAGTGGGATGCAGAATTCAAGTATTTTGTTTGGATCTTATAAACTCTATGAGCAGGGCTATTTTTGGTATTTAATCATTGTTCCCACTGCTATAAAAGAAATGAAGAGAATAAAGAATCCTGTTCACCAACTATTTTACAAAACAACATGTGTAGTTGGTGGTAGGGCATTCATCATTTTTTCTTTTATTTTGTAAACTTCCAACACCTTCAAAGTTGCAATTCTCCTTCCTCATGACCTTTTTTGGAATCTCAGTTTAGCATTTGATTATTATTGAGCAAATCCCACTTGTGACCTGAGATACAGATCTATCAAGACTTACAGCGTTCGGACCGCGGTGGTCGTGGCACTTAAAGATTAAGGCTGTGGGGGGCGCCATTTAGAAGCATGGAACCCCCTATCCCCCCACAGCACAATTTCGGCAGACACTGTCCCCAGCGCCGGAGACTTTTTCTGTTGTTCCGTGGCACCGGGACAGTAATCTTACTACATCTGTAGGGGGGGGGGTAGGGTAAAGAGTCAGAAGAGCAGTTTCATTGGCATTGAGGAGAGTTGTCCATCAAAGGGGTTGCATGTAGTTCTCACTGTCTATGGCAGGGAACTCCTTGTGTGATTTTTACTTGACGAACCTGCACTGAACACATTTCATTGTGTACTGTGAGCCAATTCTTTACGCGGTGGACCAGAATGGAGCTTATACAGATTTACGCAAATCAGGAGGAGGTTCCATAATTGACATATAATTTAAAAACCTCCAAGATCAGCATGTGTTTAATAGTTTACAATTGGGTGGCTGTTGTTTTTTTTTTTTTTTATATAACATGCCTAAATATTTTGACATAATTTTTAATAATGTATCCTGGAAATGTTTGTCAGTATTGTATTCTGAAGCACACAAGAACAATTAAGTAGCTCTGTAGGGTGTACTGTTGAACTAAATGATTGAGTGAACTGCTGTATATAAAGCAAATGGAGCCACTACATGAATAAGAAGTATAACATGGATTATTGAATCAATAAAGTGTAACTATAGATATTGGGATCTAATTAAATATATACGAAAAGTGAATAAGTATTTCAAACCAGTGCCAGTGTAGAAAGGTAAAAGAAAAAGTCAAATTTCCAGTGGATGATCCTAATTGGGCAAACTGCAGCTTCAAGATGATGTTGCCAAATCATGAAGATATACGTAAAAGAAAGTAAGAAAAAGAAGCGCAAGCTCCATAGCGTAACTCTGTGACACAATTTAATGTTAATAAAAAGAGACAGTCTCCAGGACCTGCGCTCACAAGAGGACAGTAAAATCACGCATTTCAGAGCTGTATCTCTGTAGAAGTGACGTCACCGGTTCGGAGTGTACAATGTTTGGCTTTTGGCTATAATCATTTCTATATTTTTTTTTTCTTGCCATCACATTTTGTATATAGCCAGTCTCTTAAAATGTCATGTCATTCCCACAAGAGGGCTCTGCAATGACATTATAGGATTTGTTTGCGTTCATCATTTTTATTAGTTAATAAAAAGAACCAAAATGAAAAGTCTACCTAAAATGGGCCCACTACCTTCCCAGCATTGATTTAACCTCTTCAGTGCCACCTTGTTGCCACTGATCCTGCAGCACTAGCATTCCTGAGCGATCACTTTCTGATTCCACTGATGTAAACGGAAGGCGAAAAGGGAGGGTCTCCCCCCTTCCAACCACCCCCACTATTTAGTTTAGGGCGTCGATTGCGAATGCCCTGTAGAAAACAAGCGAATCCCCATGACATGCACCGTACATCATAAGGGCTTCCATGGTGCCACCCTTAATGACGTACACTGTACATCTCAAGGTCACTGAAGGGATTAAGACAGATTTCTGCAAAGAATTAAAACATTGGGGGTCATAACTACTGAGCGGTATTGAGCCATTGATTTGACCGTGTTTTAGGGCTTAGCACCATTTAGTGGATATGTGAAAATAGATTGAGGTTTAGAGCGAAGGCTGGTAGGGCCAGGGTCAACGTATTTAGGAGATATAACAAAATAACAGATGTGTCCCATAGATACAAGTCAATATATTGCACCTTTCTATAAACTTTTATGTAAATAGCTTAATGAAAGAACATTGGAATGATGTATATCTTCTGGCAAAGATTACAATCTAGAAAAAGAGGAGGAGGTGATCAACCGCCCTTACTAACTCTAACGGGGTTTATTTTTGCATTTAGAACTTTGTGGTCTTCCTCCGATAGTTTTGGGAGGTTACAATATCTGAGATAGGTCTCAATCTGTGTCAGGTCCGGGACTTTGGCGTTCGGAGTTGAGTTGTTGAGATCATAGAGATCTGTATACAATTTAGCAAATTTTGCTATCTTTGAGGGGTTATAGGTAAATTCTCCCCCTTTTTTAATCTTAAGGCCAGGTCCCCGCTGCTTACTGCGAGTGCTGCCGGGAAAGGAGCCGCCCCTCAATGGGCCCGGGCCCACTGCAAGGGGCGGCCACCGCGCTGCGCGGCCTGTTTTTCCTGCAGACACAAAAATTGTGCTCAATACCAGCGGTGGAGCGCTAGGCTCCGCTCCCCGACGGTTCAGCCAATGAGGGCGAACCTGCTGGATGACATCATGGCCGCGCACACGTCACGCCCCCCTGACTTTCCCCCTGCAACTCACTGCAGACCGGGGAACTCGGCTGCACACACCATCTGCCTAGTAGGCCGCGTGCAGCGCCATAGCGGGGCCATAGCCTAATAGCAGGGACTATTGCTCTCGACCTGATCCCTCTAAGTTTATTAGCCAATAAACGGTCCGCCTTAACTCCCTTGTCATAGTACATTTGCTTTGTCCACTTAAGGGCTTTCTGTACATCCACTAGTTACACCCTCTTAAGTTCCTCCCTTGCCTGGGTCAGAATTTTGTAAATTTTCCTCCATGGGTTCTTTTTATGTGATTGTTCTAATTTTACAATTTTTCCTGTTAGATTTTTTTGTCTTTCTATTTTTATTCTCTTTCTGTTTGATTCTCTTGAGATGAGCCGTCCTCTGATCGTGGCCTTATGTGCCTCCCCTAGCATTGATGTGGATTCTATAGAGCCATTGTTGATATGAAAATCATTTTTGAGTGAGTCTCCAATTTGTGAGCTAATTTCTGGGTAGTTCAGTAATGAGTCGTTCATCTTCCAATGGAATGATTGTCCTAGCAAATGGAGGATTGAACAGGATCGCCACCGGGGTGTGGTCTGACCACGTGATAGGCCCTATATCTGAATGGACCAATATCTCTAAAAAACCTGGGGATACAAATATATTGTCAATTCTGGAGTACGTATCGTGTGGGGGTGAATAAAAGGAGTAATCCCTCTGTCCTTTATGTAAGCTGCGCCAAGTAGTCTAAATTTCTTAGCAACACTATATACCATAGCAGAATGTGTTTCCTCTGGGCGGGTGGACTTATCCACATCCGGATCTGGTACCATATTAAAATCACCTCCCAATATCAACAGTTGCCCTCGGCTACCTGCCATGGATTCCAGTGTTTCCCTTAAAAAATCAATTTGTCCCTCGTTGGGTGCATAGATATTCACTAACGTGATATGTTGGCCTGAAAGAAGCCCGTGGACCAATAGGGACCTCCCCCCTTGATCTCTCTTAACCTCTAATGCCTGGAACGGGATGTCCCGTTTAATCAGTATCGCAACCCCTCTTTTTTTGCTAGTAAAAGAAGAGTAAAATGCTATGGAGTATGTCTCGCTAAAGGTGTTTGGGGGTTCTTGAGTATCAAAATGTGTCTCTTGCAAAAAAAAACAATATCTGCCTTCAAATGTCTGAATTCTTTTAGAGCCAGTCTATGTGTACCATTACTATAGAGACCTTTAACATTCAGGGATACTAACTTCAATGGTGCTTGACTAGTCATTTCCAATGTCGTGTCTCTCTCTCTCTTGTGAAAATTGTTAGCGGAAAACTTTAATGTTTGTAGGGAACAAATGGGGATAAAAACAAAGGGAAGGGACTTTCTCCCTCCGGGAACTTGGGGGAAAAACAAAAACAGCAAAAATTAAACTATAAGATGAGTGTAACCAGCCACTCATCCCAAATTTGCGGCCAGACCCTACGTGGCCTGGGGGGCATATGGCCCTACTGGGAGCAACCTGATGTTGGGCATGCAGAGCTCCAACCTATCCTGCACACCCCGCCCCTATCTGCTCGCTCTCCCCTGATCGCGCCCTCACCACAGCTTGAATAGAATATAAAAGAACCTAAAAAAAACACGTCTTTTCCTAACACCCGTGGAACAAATAAACTTTAAAACTTTTCGTGTTAACATGTACTTTTAGGGATAGGCTTCCCGTCTAAAAATATAAAAACCCGGATACACATTTTATCTTTAAGTGTTCAATGTCTTTTAACATTAACATTTTCGAGCAGTAATTTGCTCTTGGTTTCTCGATGAGGCTTAGTGTCCTTTGTATCTTTAAACAAGAAAAAAAGTATTTGAGCCAAGGCCCCCTCCCCCATCAGGACCCTCAATCTGTGTGTTCACCGGTTTCGTCCCCTGATCAGCTGTAGTAAACCGGCACCCAAGAAGCAGGCAGCAGACTCCAAACCGTATATTAAGCAGTCCCTGTAATAGATTGGAAAAAGTATAGAGGGAGACAGGGAGGAAAGTGGAAAGAAGAGAGAAAACAAATGCAGCTACACATCCTGGATATCTTTCCATGGGTTGCCGAGTCGCCGGTCAAGGAGATGGCCACGGACTCGTCGAGAGATCCTCAAAGCCACCGTCTTGAATCTTTTATCTCCGGGCAACTGCACCCTCAGCCGATCGATCTTCTCAAGGGCTTCGGTGCTGGCCCGAGCCCTCCCTGGGAGTCAGACCCAGTGCCGACAGAAAAGATTCTGATTCCTCGTGGTAACGGGGTCTCCCTCCATGGTTTACCATCAAGCGGAACACCAAGGCCCACCGTTAATGAACCATTTTCCTGGAGCACCGCCGTCACTGGACGCAGCCCTCTCCTCCTCTCAATTGTCATCCTGTACAGATCCTGGAAAATCTGGATGGAATTGTTTTCAAATTCAATTGAGCCGCTGTTTCTTCAGCCTCTTATAATCCTTTCCTTGGTTGCATGTTGGTGGAGTCTTAGGACCACATCTCTACCTATTTTGGGGTCTTCGAATCACGGTCCTAGGTCTCGGGGAGTTCTGTCCATCAAGAGATCGCCATCTTGTAACTGGGGGTCAATTGAGGTAAACAGTCTCTTAAGTTATGGCTGGAGGGCTTCTGCGGAGAGCGACTCGGAGACATGGCGGATTCGTAAATTCTGTATTTTGGTCCCTGTTCTCTATATCGTCTATACCATCCCTTATGGCTCTTATCTCTTTATTGAGACGCAGGACCTCATCGTCAGTATTTCCCTGATTTTGTAAAAGAAATGTGCATTTTATTTTCATGCTCCGTAGTTCCTTTAGCCAATAAAGAAACAAACTTCTGCTTTAAATTCCTTTACTGCTCTATCCAAAGCTGACTGAAAGCCCGCTTGCATTTCTCTGAGCATGTTCTGCAGGTCCTGTTTAGTAATTACTGTGTCTCCCTCTTCCATACTCAGTTCTCTGTCAGGAACAGCTCTCCCCACTGCCTCTTCTCCTGCTGTGGCTCTCTCCACCAAGTTTCTCAGGGTGGCCTCATATCCTGCAGCTTGCCTCTCTCCTTCCGTGGTTGTTGTTGTGGCCGTGCTCTCATGTGCGCTCAGCTCGGCGGTGCCATCTTTGTTCCTCCTTCTCTACCGCTACCGCTGGCTGTCGTTGGTTGTAGCGGGAGAGATCAGGAGTCCCCGGCTCTGGCATCTTTTTTGCTGCCATCCTCACTTGTTCCTCCGGCCGGTGAGGCGTCTCGCAGGCTGATCGGGGCGGCACTCAGGGTTTATATCTACATCTATTGGCGGAGTGCACGGAGCTTCCCTAGCTCGCGTGCATCCGCGATGATGTCATGCACGCGCCCCCGTTCCAATCAGGTATATAAAAAATATCTATATGACAGAAACGAGAAGCCAGGATTCCTGCTCTGACCAGGCTTTACTCCTGTAAAAAACATGCCGTTATTTTGTAATGGCTGCTGTTCCCAAAGACATGCAGATGAGCTCATTGTAGCCTAAATTATATTCATTCGCAGATCCAGTAAAGTGGAGACAAAAGGTTGCTGGGAAATATGCAAATATAGGTGACATTTATACAATTGATCTATTTGCATATTTCCCAGGTATTCTCAGGTGTGTTCCCAGGTAATTTACGTCTCAACACAGGTTAATCTATTGGGAATTCTATAAATAACTACTGTGTGTTCTATGACACATGGGACTGAATTTGTATATACGTATGTATGCCCCCTATTTGGTACTGTATCCCTCTATCTATTTCAATGTCTTGCTGGGGGCCGTAAAATAATGCAACCCTACGCCAATGAGCTCGATTACAGATGTTATTTTTGCGCCTCATTAGCTTAATGAATTGGGAAATAACAGCCATTTCGTGTTAGGTAACATCACATTATTTTCAGCAATTTAACTCGCCTTAGTGAATTAAGCCCAGTCAGTGTTTAAAAAAAAAATAAATAAAAAAAAAAAAATGCAAGCCTTTCCAAAGAAAAATAAATGTTTTAATTCCCTAAAATCTTATGATAGTCAAGAACGCTGGTTTGTCTTCCTAATTGTGGTAACTAAATATCTCATGCATACCATACTGTAACTTGATCATGCACAATAACAAAAAATAATAATAATAATAATAATATAGCCCTATAACATTCAGCCCTTATCATTTTCCTTCAAATGTATTTTTTTGAGGGGGGAGGGGGGTCGGTGGTGGGGTGCTGATGGAATTGCATAGGAACATTATTAGGTTCAGAAAGGAAGGATAAATATATATTCCGCCTGTTATAATCATATTGTGGCATTGAAAGATCCACCCGCCTGTTTCTTATATACTCCCCTCTCCCCCCCCCCCCTGCCCGTCAGAAGACCAGTTGATAATGCAAAAAAAGAATATATTAATTGGCTGTGCCGCCCTAACCACAAATGTTCCATTATCATTATAACAAGTTCACAGCTTTGGGTTGCTCTCAATCATGTTGCTAAATACAAGCACTCCTGGCTCGGGCTGGCCAGCTATGCAGGAGTCTCCCTGCTTATTCTTCTGCTTTTCTTTGCCTGTTAATTGGCGGAGACCACCAGAATTCAGAGGACACGGATGTCACTGATGGTTTGCCTAGGGAGCACATTAACGCCCATCTGTTGCAGTCTAGAAGGCTGTTCATATATTCACAAGGCCTTCATTTAATTCTTGTCAGAAAGTAATGTAAATCCAGTTTACCCTCAGAAGTCGCTGCAGAGATTTATGCCAATGAGCCCCCTGCAATTTACACACACTGCCGTTGTGTAGGAAGAAAAGCAAAGCCTTTCATGTCTGTGCATATTAACAAGAGAGCCTGCCTTAAAAAGAGGGTCTTTTTGATTGAGCTTTCTCATTATTTTAATGCAGCCTGTGCCGCTGCGTCTCTATGAAAAGGAAACTGAATCGTACAACGAAAATATGGGACGAGGGAAGTAATGCCCTGTCCAAACATAACAACGGCCAATGGTAAAGGTTCGGTGGCAGAAATACTAGCATCATATTCTATTTGAATGGGGGAAACATGATGGTTTGATAACAGTTTATTTCTCATGTCTTCCCCTTGGCAGCTGCTCAAGCATCCGATAGCTGCACAGTGGCAGAAGTCCCCCGAATATCATTGTATGAAGCTTTGGAATACAGGGACATTATATAAATACAATCTATCAGTATTTATAATTATTGGCTACTGCCAGTGCATGCTCATGTTACTAGATATTCTCTCTCTATTGAGGATACAGCTTGACATCTTTCTTGCCATAGAGGCTTGCTACACAGTTGCTTTGCTGATCCATCTTGCCTCAAATGTCTTAATCTTGGGCTAGTTCCTCCTGCATTTGTTATGCAACAAGTGATGTTGGTTAAGTTAAAGAAATTAGAATTTTGTGTCTGTGACACGTGGGTCATGATGTCTGCGCTCGTTAGTCAAACTGCTCATGCACGCCATTAAAGCGGCAATCCAAGCTGCGTTCCCCCCCCCTCCACCCCCACCTTTAATATGTGCATCAATACAATACACACAATAAGTAATTAGCTAAGTTGCCGGTCGATCCGTTCTCCTGTGATCGATCGGTGAAGATTCGGCTCGAAGTTAACTATATGGCTGTCAGTGCAGCAGCAGAGGATGACCAAAGATGCAAAGTTCTGTGGGGAAGATCATGTGACCCAAGCAGTCACTCGATACAATTGGTGCACTGCTAGAGAGAGGGCAGGGCTCAAAAAGGGGTGTGCCAGAGCCTGTTTCAGAAGAGGAAGGGGATGTGACTTTGTAAATGGTTGCAATAGAAACAAAAAAGTTTGTTACATTATAATACATAAAAAATTCACAGTGTTTTTTTCTTTCTCATAGTACTGAACTGATTTATTTAAAAAGATAAAACGCACACAGGTAGGATATTGCTTGGTCTGCAGCTTTAGTGAAATGTTGCTACAGCACTTTTGTGAAACAATCAAGAAAGTGGTGTTAGTAAACCACACATGTTGTGACATCTTTAATAATGGGTGTGCAATGGTGCAGTATTGTCTTTCCAGGTGGTATCCATTTAATTGTTATGCAAATCTCTGATTACCTCTAAGGCTGAGGCCATGGTACCTTCGCCCGCGCGGAGGCTGAGGGATAGCGGGTGCTTTCCCTGGCCATGGGGGGCGTTCCTGGGGGCGTTCCTAGTGACGTCACAGAGCTCGTTCGCCCTCATTGGGCGAACCGCTCACGTGACCCGTCTGTCGCGCTGAGAAATCAGTTTGAACTGATTTCTCACGCAACGTGCGCCCCCTCCCGCTTCCGCGCGCCCGCACGCCGCATGGTTGCGAACACTGCCTGAAGGCAGTCTGTTCACTCAGTGTGCGGACGCCTCTGCACGGTCGGCGGTACCATGGCCCCAGCCTAATGTGTAAAGGGAATTCTAAATTGTCCATATATTCAGCATATCGACAAAACATTCTTAATCTTACTCAAAGAAGAGAACGTTACGTAATGTTAAATGTTAAGCAAACTTCTTCAGTAATACATGACTTATGGTCACCACCAGCATTTTTCATGTAATCAGCCACCATTATAGTGGCAGCTAATAATTTTGAATGACAGTAGTCAGGAGTTATTTACATTATTCAGAAATCTGTCTGTGAGGCTGGGCACTTTTTAAAGGAGAAATCCAAGCAATATTCTACGTGGTTTTTTGTTGTTTTTTTTTAATATAAATAATTTCTGTAGTATTAGATAATACTTAATACCTTTTTTTATTTTAAAATTCAAATCTTAATGCCATTTAATGAGTTTTAATATACTGAGATTTATCCTTTAATTTCTATAGCAGGCTTTAGCCCACCTCCCCAGCAGTGTAAGATTTTTGTAACACTTCCCTGTTTGTGGTCATTTGTTGCCAGTATTCGTAGCAGTTTAAGCTGCAAACTGTAACCATAGATCATGTTACCTTAACAATATAAGAATACATTGTAGCTGCTGAGTTACACTGACTGAAACATTGATTTGAAACTGAAAGGCAGCCATATAATGAACCCTGGGAAGCAGGATTTTGCTGATCGATCCCGGAAGAACTAATAGATCGGCAGCTCAGTTAATTAGTTTTCAATGAAGGTAATCAAAGGCTGCAAATATGAAAAAAAAAAAAAAGATGTATTTGTTATTTTATTTAAGCTGCTTGGATTGCCTCTTTTGAAGATACTATTTGGATACGCTTTAATTATCGTTTAGAAGCTTTTTAAAAAAACAAAACAAATCTAAATCCCAAAAATGCAGGAACTCACGTGTGAATTAAAATGACTTCATTATCTTCAGGCATTGAAGAAGAAAAAATAAAAAAAGCGGATGCGAATCTGCATTACAATATTAACTTATGATTAAATGCATTTCTGGAGATTGCGGGTTTAAAGTACCCGCTGAAGGTAGGAAATATTTCTTGAAAACTATAATCAGTAAACAAAAATATGCCTTGTACTCTCTAAATACGTCCAGGAGTGCCCGTGGACAGGAGGTGTCATATTGTGGGATAGTCGCAGGGTCTGATACACTGGCGGATTCTTCCTGCGTCACACACTGTGCACCATGTCACCCTATGCACATATTCCTGGCCCTCTAAATCTAGTTTACTGCTCATTATACGTTAGTTTAGTCTTCTGCGATGGAAGTGTTTCTCCAAGTTGTCATGATTGGTTTTCTTTTTATTCATGTCATTCTTATACAATCAATGTAATACGCACACAAAATATACAAGACAACTCGAACACTTGAAACCCTTACATCTAACTCATGGGTGCACAAACTGGGGGGGTGCGCAATATTTTCTGGGGGGGGCGCAGTACTTACAGAGGCCCCGCACTCTTCCCCAAAGCATTTAAATGAAATGCCGGGGGAGCGCGCACGGCCTCTCTAAGTTCCCTTACCTTGTCTCCGGCGGCTTGTGGCGACGCGTTGCCATCACATGATGTTGTGACGTCCGAAACGCCGGAGACAAGGCAGACGGGGACACAGAGGAAGAAGTTGCACACCTCTGATTTACCTTATATGTTGTGCCCTACTATATCTATGTCCTACTATATCTATGCCCTACTATATCTATGCCCTACTATATCTATGCCCTACTATATCTATGCCCTACTATATCTATGCCCTACTATATCTATGCTCTACTATATCTATGCCCTACTATATCTATGCCCTACTATATCTATGCCCTACCATATCTATGCTCTACTATATCTATGCCCTACCATATCTATGCCCTACTATATCTATGCCCTACCATATCTATGCCCTACTATATCTATGCCCTACTATATCTACGCTCTACTATATCTACGCTCTACTATATCTATGCCCTACCATATCTATGCCCTACTATTTCTATGCCCTATTCTCGTCGCTGCATCTAATTGAAAAGTGTGATATTTACCTTTATCAGTCTTCAGTGCACTTTAAAGTCACACGTAATCCATTAGTCATTAATTTTTCATTTGGATGCTCATTTGCAATATTGCCGTTAAATGGTATACTCTTGTATATGTAATTAGGCGATGCAAGCTTGTTTGCCTACTAATTAGTGAACATGGTGTTAAATTTAGCCATATTTATCACTGCAATAAAATTTGTTATCACTGCCTTATTTTTTGCAAATATGGCGGTACAAATAACTACTTTTTTGCCATTAATGCACAGCAATTATTAATAGTGACGCCTGGTAAATTTAGGCATTAATAACTTTCTGGCAGAGGAAAATATTGTAGCTGAAAGGTCTTTCCAACCTTTCACGCTCTAGTATTCTTGTACCGTACATGTGGTATGTGGGGGAGAACACGGATGAGAATGGAGGCATGTGGGGGTGAAGCAGGTGAGGAGGTGAGTATGTGGGGAGAAGCTGGTGAGGAGGGGAGAGTGTGGGGGAGAAGCTGGTCAGGAGGGGAGAGTGTGGGGAGAAGCTGCTCAGGAGGGGAGAGTGTGGGGAGAAGCTATAGTGAGGAAGGGAAAGTGTGGGGGAGATGCTGGTGAGGAGGGAGCATGTGGGGGAGAAGTAGATGAGGAAGGAGCATGTGGGGGTGAAGTAGGTGAGGAGAGGAGCATGTGGGGATAAGCTGGTGAGGAGGGGAGCATGTGAGGGAGAAGCAGGTGAGGAAGGAGCATGTGGGGGAGAAGCAGGTGAGAAGGGGAGCATGTAAGGGAGAAGCAGGTGAGGTAGAATGTGGGGGAGAAGCAGGTGAGAAGGGGAGCATGTGTGGGAGAAGGTGAGAAGGGGGGCATGTGGGGAGAAGCAGGTGAGGAGGGGAGCGTGTGGGGAGAAGCTGGGACGGACGAGAGCATGTGGGGGAGAAGCTGGTGACGAGGAAGGGAGCATGTGGGGAGAAGCTGGCGAGGAGGGGAGCGTGTGGGGAGAAGCTGCTGAGGAGGGGAGTGTGTGGGGAGAAGCTGGTGACGGGGAGGGGAGCATGTGGGGAGAAGCTGGTGACGAAAAAGGGAGCATGTGGGGAGAAGCTGGTGAGGAGGGGAGCATGTGGGGAGAAGCAGTTGAGGAGGGGAGCGTGTGGGGAGAAGCTGGGGCGGACGAGAGCATGTGGGGGAGAAGCTGGTGACAAGGAGGGGAGCATGTGGGGAGAAGCTGGTGAGGAGGGGAGCGTGAGGAGGGAAGCGTGTGGGGAGAAGCTGGTGAGGAGGGGAGCGTTTGGGGAGATGCTGCTGAAGAGGGGAACGTCTGGGGAGAAGCTGGTGAGTGGAGCGTCTGGGGAGAAGTTGGTGAGACAGGAGCATGTGAGGGAGAAGCTGATGAGGAGGGGAGCGTGCGGGGAGAAGCTGGTGAGGATGGGAGCGTGTGGGGAAAAGCTGGTGAGGGGAGCGTCTGGGGAGAAGTTGGTGATGACAGGAGCATGTGAGGGAGAAGCTGGTGAGGAGAGGAGCGTGCGGGGAGGAGCTGGTGAGGATGGGAGCATGCGGGGAGAAGCTGGTGAGGAGGGGAGAGTGCGGGGAGAAGCTGGTGAGGAGGGGAGCGTGCGGGGAGAAGCTGGTGAGGATGGGAGAGTGCGGGGAGAAGCTGGTGAAGATGGGAGAGTGCGGGGAGAAGCTGGTGAGGATGGGAGCATGCGGGGAGAAGCTGGTGAGGAGGGGAGAGTGCGGGGAGAAGCTGGTGAGGATGGGAGAGTGCGGGGAGAAGCTGGTTTGAAGATGGTGAGAATTGCGGAAGAAGCTTGTGAGGAATGGGCTGCCGGGAGAAGCTGGTGAGGAGGGGAGAGTGCGGGGAGAAGCTGGTGAGGAGGGGAGAGGGCGGGGAGAAGCTGGTGAGGAGGGGAGAGTGCGTGGAGAAGTTGGTGAGGAGGGGAGCGTGCAGGAGAAGCTGGTGAGGATGGGAGAGTGCGGGGAGAAGCTGGTGAGGATGGGAGAGTGCGGGGAGAAGCTGGTGAGGATGGGAGCGTGCGGGGAGAAGCTGGTGAGGATGGGAGCGTGCGGGGAGAGGCTGGTGAGGAGGGGAGAGTGCGAGGAGAAGCTGGTGAGGAGGGGAGAAGCTGGTGAGGAGGGGAGCATGCAGAGAGAAGCTGGTGAGGAGGGGAGCGTGCGGGGAGAAGCTGGTGAGGAGGGGAGCGTGGAGAAACCTGACATATTCTGTTTATTCTGTTCACTTTATTATACTATGAAAATGAAAACAAGAGCGTTCCTGCACATTTTATTTTTTTAGGACTTGTAATACACTAAAGGGAAAGATAAATGAAGACGCTAAGTAATGGCTGAGATTACATTTGCGGAAGATCGAGTACACAAAATAATAAGTGGGATATTCCTCAGTTTTCACCCCACATTAGCAACCTCTAGGGGAAAGGGGGGTTGGGGGGGGTATTTAAAAGGTGTATAGTATATCCTGACAGTGTCACTTACCTACGTGCAGATCACTCCAGAATAGTGTTTCTACGTTTAAAGGGTGTTAAAAAAACAAAGTTAAATGGATTGAAGTTACATGGAGCTGCAAGGCCGTACTAAATACCACCCGTTATTTACAAACCTGTGCCTGTACCTTCACAACTTAAAGAATACCCACTTTTTAATCCTCTCAAATGTGTTGTAGGTCATGATACCTTTTAGCGGACCGACATGAGAGTTCTTCACAGAAGAAAATAATATAGTGTAAAGAGCGTTCGAAAACCTCATAGGTTTCTTCTTTGTGTTCACTTGATGAAGAAGTGGGGCGCACACTTGAAGAAGAAACCTATGAGGTTTTCCCAAAGCTGTGTAAAGCACACTATATTTTCATCTATGAAGAAATCTAATATTGGTCGGCTAAAAGGTATCGCAGGTTACAACAAATGTGCTTTTCTCCAGGACCAGTAGGGCTACTACAACTTTGAACTACAATCCTTTCATTAAAAAAAGGTTTAGGCTCAACAAAAAGTTACCACTACTTCCTTGCATTTAAACTGAAGTTAATTGGATTATTAGTCTTTAACCTACCCCTTATTACACAGGTATCAGCGGTTGGATGCCTCTGCTTCAGACTAACAGAAACATGATTAGGGATGGTAGCTAAATGTTAAACTTTACAACTACTTTCATCTGACAGATTAAGGTGGAAACTAAATGAAAAAGATCTGCTGCATTATAAATAAAACACCATTTTGCCAAGTGTTTTGCTTGTGCTGCATTAAGTCAGTTGAAATAACGGAAAGCTTTGGGACAGTCATTCTTTTAAAGAGAGCTTTTACCAGTCTCTTAAGAAGGTTAGGCTAAGTCCCCGCTAGCGCTGATCGGGCTGAGCGGGCGGCACTTGCGGCGGGGGAATTACATATATAGATATATACAGTGGTTGACAAATCACCAAAAAATCTACTCGCCACACAAAAAAATCTACTCGCCACACAAAAAAATCTACTCGCCACCTAGTACCAAACGTGTGCTGCTTGGGCCAATATTTACTCGCCCGGGGGTTAAATCCACTCGCCCGGGGCGAGCAAATGTATAGGTTTGTCGAACACTGGATATATGTAAGTCCCCGCTCATGCGGCACTCGTGCGCGTGCACACACGCTCAGCCACGATTGTTGCTTAGGTAAACCAAAAAATCTATACTTACCTGCGCGCTCAACTACCCGCAATGCCCCCCCGCGCGCGTACAAGCCGGACACCCGGCGCTCATGCTTGGAGCGCTCTCCAAGAATGAGCGCACTCAGCGCCAGCGGGGACTTAGCCTTACTCGTAAGAGACTACAGTAGCCATGTTTTTTTACCATATAAAAATTGCTACTGCACGAACACACAAAACCAATGTCTGCATGAACGTGAGAGTTGTATAGTACAGGTAGTCCTCGCTATCCAACGTTTCACTTTACAACGAATGGCATATCCAACACTTTACAATGCAACCCTTTGGGCTGTTTTTTGACACCAGAATGCGTTATCCAACGCTTACTTCCACTGATTAACATGTGACTCACTTTACAACGGTTTCAGGATCCAACGCTACTTCCAGAATGGATTCCGTTGGATAACCGAGGACTGCCTGTCCAAGGATTTTTTCTGGAGTTGTGTCAAGTCTGTTAGGAGAACAACTTTTCTGTATCTTTTCCTTTCTTCTTACTAACAGCTCGGCTATGTTCCCCCTCCCTGTATATGTCAGGCACCCTGCGGTAATTTCACACACTTCTCTAATAAAGCCCTCAGAAACTGTCATGTGTTTCCATGTACTTTCCTCAACATTATCTCTTCCATGCTAGAACCTCGCTGATAATTGATGATGCTCTAGTTAATCATCTCTTTCCCCCTTTTGTTGGGCAGGTACCTTGCCCTTGAAAGATCTTTTTTTTTAACTTAGGATATGTGTCTTCTCCTAGGTCATTGATCACAGCGCACCCAGGGAAGCAGCCGTCATGAATAATCAAGAGGTTGGGGCTTTGCTACAGGAGTGCAAGAGAGCGCTTGATGCTCTCGCTTTGGAGATGTCTGAGCCGTCTGAGGAGGAGAAGAATGACTACCAGCGGTGCGAAGGTGAGGACCTTATGTGAGATCACAGGACTGCCAGCAGGTTGCTCTCCGCCTCAGCTGCATTTGCCCATCCCTGCACTATTTTTCTTCTTTGGCAGGCGAGCCTGGGTGGACTGTTGGGTTTGTGGCACATGAATGGGACCTGGACCGCAGGCAGAGAAGGAAGCTCACTGTGTTAGAGTGAATTGCTGTCACTTCTAATTTTAGGCTTCACTTAACACAGGCGGAGTTGCATTTTAGTTGCAAAAATAGGACAATGAGCAAAAGTTTGACGGCAGGGGGATGTACTTTTTGAATATTAGAAATGGCGGGGGGAGGGGGAAGAAATTGCCACGGCATGCCGTATGTTTAAACTCATTAAACACTCAAGAGGTTATGTATGATTTGTGCTGCGTGTTAGCTTTACATTATTATATTATAAAGAGAATTACAGGACACGTTTTTGAAGTGAAACTTCCTTAGTGGCACCTCATTCGTGATGGGGCAAAAAAGGATTCTGGAGACAGAAATGAAACGGATGTGACGTCAGTGCTGGCAGTTGAGGCCGGGCTGTGTTCTGGCTCAGCCCGACCCCAACACTGACATCACACCCGCTTCACAAATCAGATGCGGCGGCGGCGGCGATAGCCGCCGGCGCCGCTCCTAATGGCCACTGCACCCCCCACACAGCCGCTGACATGCGGCCTTGCCGCCTACCTTACCGATCGCGCTTCATGTACCTTCGGTACTTTCCCTCCCGGGATTTTCGCCTTTCGGAGCCCGTTCCCGCTCTTGTCCGCTTGCCTAGTGTCGTGCATGGCGCGATGGCGGCCAGTGACCTTCCTGGCTCCTGCTCGGGTTAAAGTGGGAAGCGGGGGGGTTTGAGCGCGCCGCTTCCACGCATACGGCGGGCCCGGTGCGGCCGGGCTGTCTCAACCTTCCCCCACCCCTCTCCCCCCAATTAGCCCCTCATTCCTCCCCACATACTCCCCCCCACCGGCATCATGGTGTTCTTCCCCGGGGGGGGGGGGCCGTCACACTCGCATGGGCCGTCACACTCGCATGGGCCGTCACCCTCGCATGGCCGTCCACACTGCTGGGCCTCCTCGCCGTATTGCCGTCCTCCCTGCCCTGATCCCCGGCACTGCGGGGCAACACAACCTGTGCCCATCCCTCCTCCTACCACACTGCTCTGCCGCCGTGCTCGCAGGTGCAGGGTGTATCGGAGGTCAGGGGGGTGAGGGGGAGGTGCAGTTGAGGAAGGTGAAGGGGGGTGATGTGGTAGAGGGGGGTGAGGAGGTGTAAGGGGGGTGATGTGAGGAGGTGAAGGGGGTGGTGATTGACGTGAGGAGGTGAAGGAATGGGGGGTTGATTAGGGGTGAGGGGGTGAGGAGGAAGGGGGGTATGGTGAGGGTGAAGTGGGGTATTGTGTAGGAGGTGAGGGGGGTCTATGTGAGGAGGTGTAAGGGGGTGGTGATGTGAGAGGTGAAGGGGGTGGTGATGTTTAGGAAAAAATAAATTTTAATTGGGGTTATTTGTAGTCGTTTTAAGGTGGTTGATGTTCTGAGTTTGACTTTTTGGGTTGATGTTATTATTTACAGTTTTTTTCTTTTCATTAGTTTTCCGTTTTTTTGCCTTTTTCTTCTTTTTAATTTTTTTTCTTTTCTTCTTTTCATTGTGTGATGTGAGGAGCATGAAGGGGGGTGATGTGGATGCAGGGGGGTGGTTGATGTGAGGTGTGATGGTGGGTGATGTGCGTGAGGGAGGTGGTGTGATGTGCAGGGGGGTGATGTAAGGTGCAGGGAGGTGATGTGAGGTGCAGGGGGGTGATGTAAGGTGCAGGGAGGTGATGTGAGGTGCAGGGGGGTGAAGGGGGGTGATGTGAGGTGCAGGAGGGTGATGTGAGGTGCAGGGAGATGATGTAAGGTGATGTGAGGTGCAGGGGGTTGATGCGAGGTGCAGGGGTTTGATGCGAGGTGCAGGAGGGTGATGCGAGGTGCAGGGGGGTGATGCGAGGTGCAGGGGGTGATGCGAGGTGCAGGGGGGTGATGCGAGGTGCAGGGGCATATGCAAGGTGCAGGATGGGTGCGCATACATCACACACGCACACACACAGTCACACGCGCACACTACACAGTCACACGCGCGCACACACACAGTCACACGCACACACACAGTCACACGCACACACACACAGTCACGCACACACACACAGTCACACGCACACACAGTCACACGCACGAGGAATTCACGCTTAGTGCAAATAGCTAATAAAGGGGATGTGTGCCGAGCTCGCACATTCTAAGTCCAAATTTATTTGCATTTTGTCAAAGAAATTGTATTTTGATTTTTAATTAAAACATCACAAACACAATTTCTGTGACAAAAGTCAAAGAAGTTTCACTTACTATGCGCGTGCACAGCACACACAGCTTTTTTATCTTCAAAACGGATTCCAACAAAGACCAAATAGGACGTTACTCCTAATTATACTGTATAACTTTTGGCCACTTTGCAATTTTCTGCAGATGAAGCTACAGTTTTACAGATCTTTGCATTCACTAATATCAGAGATGAAGCAGTATCGCTATGAGGCTTGGGAGGCATATTATTATGAAGGATACAGTATACAGATAATAATATGTTCCTTTATAGCGTAGCATTTACAGTGACATTTTGCAGGCACACGTCCCTGCCCCATGGAGCTTACAATCTACGTTTTTGGTGCCTGAGGCACAGGGAGATAAAGTGACTTGCCCAAGGTCACAAGGAGCTGACATTGGGAATTAAACCAGGTTCCCCTGCTTCAAACTCAGTGCCTGTCAGTGTCTTTACTCACTGAGCCACTCCTTCTCCCATAGCCTTTGCTTTTAAGGCACCAGTAGTGCTATTAAAATAAGTTGATGGACAAGTCAGAGTCTGCTGTGTAAGACATGACTGGGAATTCTAGTGAGTCTAGAAGACCAAAAGTGCCTTCTTATCTCCCCAGATCAGAACTTCACAACCCATTGGGTACATTTACTAAAGTCTTCCGGCTGCAAAACTGGGGCAAAACCAGTGCAAACGAGTTGCACCAGATGTAATAATGTAGCGTACCCACAGTGCTCAGTTGCTTTGGCACCCCTACAACAGGACAGGGTCACAGAAAACACAGGACAGAGAGACTGTCGCAGGAGAAAGAGACAGTCAGAGGGGTCAGGGGAGTCACAGGAGTCAGAGGGGGCAAAAAGTCAGAGGAGTGAGGGGGAAGAGAGTCACAGGGGACGGGAGTCGCAGGAGTCAGAGGGGACAAGGAGTCACAGGAGTCAGAAAGTCACAGAAAACACACACGCAACAGGACATTCGCAGAAAAACACACAAACAAATACACACAGGGCAGATAGAGACACACAGCCTGACCTCTCTACTGCCCATACTAACTCCTCCTCTGCTTGGCCACACCCCGCAGGCTCCTGACACCTCCTTCTGATTGGCTTCTGCTGGGTAATGCAGCCAATCAGGATAGAGGAAACTGCCCTGCTCTCACTGCTGTAGGAGATGGGTGACATCCAGCGGCACCCTTTTGACCCTCTCACAGAACCCCCAGGGTGCCGCGGAGCTCTGGTTGGGAATCACTGCCTTAGGCTTTGGTCCCGCTACGTTCCTCACCAGCAGGGGTATCCTTCCGAGCCGGTCCCAGTCCCCCCTCGCTGCACGGCTCACAACGCGCTGTGACGCGTCAGCCGCCAGGGGATGCAAGAGAATTGAGATCCCTAGCGTTGGTGCGCTGGGGAGCCTATCGGCACCGGTGACTGGAGCGGTAAGAGCTTCCCCCGCCTCCAAAAGGTAGGAGGGGGGAGTGTGTGTGTGTGTGTGTGTGTATATATGTATACATGTGTATGTATCTGTATGTATGTGTGTATATATGTATTGTGTGTTTTTGCTGCCCGCTAGCCGATTGACCAAAAAGGTCGGAAGGTCCCCGCGTGCCCCCCTTCACCCGATTCCCGCGGCTGCTGCTGGCAGGGGGGGAGCGGGGTCAATCGTTGGTTGTTTTGGCTCCCCCCTCTGCCTCCGATCCCTGTGGCTGCTGCCCGGGCTGGAGGTAGGCGGGGGGGGGGGAGGGTTGGCGGGCGGCGGGAGCGTGGCTAGCCCCATACTTGCCCGCTCTGGGCGTGTTGAGCGTGCAGGGGGAAAGCTGGGGAGGGACTGACGGAGACAGGTGGCTGGAGGGCTCGAGTTGGTGGCTGGAAGTGGCTGGTGCTGCATTGGTGGTTCAGTGGGTGGCGCGGGAGGTGTCCTCCAGCCCCCGATCACTAACGGTCCCGCACGGCGCCGCCTCCCCCTCTTGCCCCCATTTTACCACGCCCCCGCCCCCTCCCGCTCCTGCCCCCCTCCTGCTCCGGCTCCCTACAGACCGCATATCGCGGTCAAGTGCCTCTCAACGCGCCGCCTGTCTGCAGTGCGGGCGCGTGGTCTGAGGGTCTGAGGCAGCGGGACCTTAGCCTTAGAACGTCAACTTTAGATGAAAAGAGAAGAACACGTGTCCTTTTAAAAAATATCCTTTTTTTTTACGTAAAAACAATGTGAACCTTGATTGCTACCACACTTCAACCCTCAAACTTGTTCATAGAAAAATTGTAATGAACTGCAAAGTGACCTCAAATTTCAGTCATCCAATTTTTTTGGACCAAGGAATACATCAATCCTCAAAATATAAGAAATCAGCATTATATTTCATTGAAAATCATCTCCTGCTTTTTCTGCTCTTTCACCTGACATGCGGCCATTTTGAATAGACTTTAAAGAGACGCGCAACTGTACATTAGAAAACACGATTCCACACAGGAAATTACAACACTGTTACTTTTTTTAGTATGCTTTCAAATTCTAATCCAGCAAATGATTGACCTGATGTGTCAGGTATGATTAACCCTTCCTCGTCTTCCCTTACCCCTCCCCCCCCCCCTCTCCTTACTTCCTTGTTTAATTCTGTTTCAGTTTTAGCATTTATTACAGAATGCTATTCTCTGGGGTTTTTTTTAATCTTTCTTTTTTCATTTCGAGGCAGATTGTAATTGCTCCTTCTCTGAGGTCCAAAGGTTCGGTAGTGGCTCACAGTACTTGTCCAGGGGCGGTGGATCTCTACAGACAAAGATGGCTTTTACAGACAGAGAGCACTTTGTCTTTTCACTTCTTAAAGCCTATTAGTTTCCCCCTTCCACATGATCAGCCTCTTGAACCACTTAATCAGGTAGCACTTTCTTTGGCTTCTCCTGCCCATTCTGCGATGACACAGACCCCCTAGAAACAAATCAGGTTAGTTCCAGATAAGGTGAATCCATAGCTCTGTAATCACGAGGTTAGACACAGCACTTCAGGTGAAGAGCTTCAGGAAGTGAGAAATGATCATAGCCAGGGAAGGATTAAGGATTCTCAGTGAAGCCGTGCCCCCAGGCTAGCTGGTGGGAACAGCAGGGCTCTCAGGCTGTAATAACTGTATTAATCGTTTCAATAATAGCATTAACCCTTTAACCCTTAACAGTCAAATCTGCGGTGCAACTTGCACATCATCGGCAATGAAAAGCAATCGGCTTCTGATTTCATTACACGTGGCTGCAATAGTTGTAAGGTTCTGTGGGAACCGTGGCATAATCTTACATCTAGCCGGCTTATGCTCAAGTGGGGAAAATCTCAGAGGGGTCCACCATTTAACAGCCTTTTATCGTTATAAATAAAGCGACGGGGAAGGAAATCTCGAGATCTACCTTTTTAGTGGCTGAGGTGACATTCGTTAATGATTATGGACAAATAAGGCAATGGAGGAGCGAGGTGACTGTCATTAAATGTCTCCCTTGCTAGTCTCATGTGATGGCAGATCAGGCCGAGCTCACGGTGGCGGCGTCGCTATGTGCGCGCTCTTGCTTCCAAGCGCACTTCAAGGACTCTTACCTGATTGTCTAATGTAATTCCTCAAGTGCCCGCAGCGCAGCATGCGTCGACGCAGCTACTTTTTGCCGCCAGAACAGAAATTGAAATGGCGGGCTGCAGTCGCGTGACGTCCGCGTCACGTGAGCTGGTTCAGCCTGTGAGGGCGAACCAGCTCCGTGACGTTCGCCACCCGCCACGCCATCGATCGGCGCGACCCATCTCTTACAGCTAGCGCACGCATTGCTGGGGCTGCAGGAGTGCGCGCAGGGGCACGCACAGAAGCGCGCACCAGCGCCGCCACAGTGAGCTCGGCCTAAGGCATCAGAGGAGTAGGGTAACCAAGCCACGGAGAGGTGGCATTATCTCTGGCTTATTTCACCTCAGAAATTAGGCCAGTCTTTCACATGCAGCGATGAAGGAGCTAACGGCCGGGTTTGGCTATTCCGCTTCAGGGAGCAGATTTCCCGGCAGTTATTTGCAGGCCGTTTCTCTTCCACTGACAGGTGTTTTTTTTTTTCTTAGCTGCAGTAACGTTCAAATCAGGGTAACGGACTTGTAGGGCAGAACACAAGAGCTCACAGCAGCTTCAGTGCAGTCACTGAGGAACTGGGAGGGGGGTTTCCTCGCCTATCACTCTCCCCCCCCTTCCTTTATCTCTCTAACGATTACCAATTTAACGTTAATTGGTTTTGTCAACACCACTTTTCTGCCCACATATTCAATGAAGGTCCCTTGTGATCTTCAAAGCTTAGAATAATTTTTATGTTGGCCCAACAAAAGTAATGAATTACAAACTAGACAGTGGAGGTTTTTAAAACATGGCTAACTAAGTATCAAGCAGTTTGTTTCTTGACAATTATAAGGCTGCGTCCCCGCTGGTGCTGAGCGTGCAGTGCGCTCGGCGCTTGCCGCTTTTACTTCTTGTACTCGTTATGTTGACGTCCCCGCTCGAGCGGTGCGTGCTTGTGCGCAGGCACACGCTCTCCCAAGCTTGGCGCAAGAGGAGACAAAAAAAACTGACTTTTTGAAGCGCTCAACATGCCCCCAACATCCCCCCCCCCCCCCCCGCTCCTGCTTACAAAATAGACAGGACACCCGGCGCTCATGCTTAGCGAGTTGGTGATGTCATCGCTCTCATGCATGAGCGCGGTCAGCGCCAGCGGGGACGCAGCCTACGGCCGGCGACGCGACCGATGTCGTCACCATTGTGAAAGTTGCATTTAAAGTTTCGGCGAAGTCGCTGGTAACAAGGCCAGTGGCGTCAGAAAAGGGTGAGGGCAGAGGCACGGAGAAGCTCCTGGTTGGCCGCAAGGGGAGACCGTCGCCAAAAAAATCAAATATCAGTGACTACCAGATTTTTGGTAGCACTGTCGCTCCGTCGCTTTGTCGCCGTCGCGTGCACTATAAGCGCCGACGACGGCAACAATGCATTTGTTTTGATGCAATGGTCACGTCGCCGTCACCGGCACTATAATCGCAGCCTTAGTGTCCCCTCCTCTAGCTAAATATGCAAGTATAATACATGGGAATTTTGTCTTCTGTTTTTGACACAAGATTGACCTCAGCTCTGACCTTGCAGTTTAAATGACACTAAATAAGACAGCATGAAAAATATGCAACAGTTTCATTCTCCCCATACATCTACCCACTCTGGGCAACAACTTCTCCTGTCGCTTGTAGACACAAATGAAATCAAAGCAAAATCCTATGCAGCATAACTTGGTGCATTGCTGTACACTGGGAGCATGCTCCACATGGTTTATTTGAATGTTACAGGAAGTCTCTACTATGGCTCAACTTCTCATTTTACTATAAAAAGGAACCAGTAAATGAGGAAATGTAAACTCGATGCATGTCTTCATTACATTCTCTGCGTTAGGCTGCGCTTATAGCGCCGGCGACGCTGCGTCAAAACAAATGCATTGTCGCTAAGCACACGCGACGACGAGGGCGCGACCAAGCAACAGCGCTACCAAAATTCTGGTAGTCACTGTTGTTTGATTTTTTTCCGCGACGTTTTCCCATTATGGCCAATCAGAGACCTTCTCCGTCCCTCTGCCCTCACCCTTTCTGACGTCACTCGCCTTGCATTATTTTGAATCCAAGTGGTTTCTTGTTTTTAACGTTCTCAAAAAAGAAGAACATTTTGCATGTTTTATGACTAAGGGCCTTATTCTATATTGTTGGAAGCAGCCGTTGGGAAGGTTTTCAGCCACACAAAAAAACCACTGACTTTAATGGGGATTTTCAGCTGAAAACAGCCAGAATTGCTTTTTTTGTACTCTTTAGAATTCACCTCTAAATCCTTTTATTTAACGTTCTATGAAGCTGTTCCCTGTGTTGGAGAAGATTTTAGTCCCACTCATTTGAATGGAGCTGGTGTCTTCTCCAGCAGTGAGAAGCAGCTTTACAGCATATTGAATTGTGACCAAAGCATACAAACCATGACCACATTTCAAAACTATTCCTATATTGCGTCTCACCCTGTACTACATATCAAAAAAACAACCAATGAAGTCTGAGTTGCACACCCGAAGACAACAATGCATTTCTATGGGTGCGCCATAGCACGGGTGTAATCCAACAGTGAATAATAGGACTAGTTAGACGCTCCAGTGTAAATGATTCCTATCTTGCTGTGTACATCTGGCGCCAACACGGTTGCTATGTAACATTCTAGAAACAATACATATTTTTACATAGTTACATAGTAGATGAGGTTGAAAAAAGACATGCATCCATCAAGTTCAACCTATGCTAAATTTAGATGACAGATACTTTATCCTATTTCTATACTTCCTTATTGATCCAGAAGAAGGCAAACCATAAAACCCCGCCTGGCTCCAAGAATTGCCAATCAGATTACTCCCTGGATCAATGGAAAAAACTCTCAATGAAGGGAGTGAATCAGCGGGCACTGATAGCAAAAATAGGTGAGGCTGGACTGCGCTAAAAAAATGCCTTTATTAAATTATGAGCAAAATACAGATTAAAAAGGGAGAGTCCCCCCTCAGCGCTCTAACGCGTTTGACAAAGCCCCACAGGGGTGAAACGCGTTAGAGCGCTGAGGGGGGACTCTCCCTTTTTAATCTGTATTTTGCTCATGATTTAATAAAGGCATTTTTTTAGCGCAGTCCAGCCTCACCTATTTTTACTAGCAGTGCCCGCTGATTCACTCCCTTCATTGAGAGGTTTTTCCGTTCCTCTTCACCAGCAGCTTGGAGCACGCCGATCCGGACGGAGCAGTACTATTGGAGTAAGTGACTCCTTTATTATATATTTTTTTTTTTCGATCCACCCCAGGTGAGCAGCCATACATGCGGCATATACATGTTTGAGGTGTCCGCAGTTGGTTGCAAGACCACTTCGGTCAGCCCCCGGTATACCGCTAGGCTACTCCCACACTAGGGGTTGTCAGGAGACTGTGCTTGAATTATCTCCTAAACTCCTGCGTGTCCGAAATCGTTTTGCAATTAGTATATGGACTATATATTCCTGGATTGTACTCTCTGCAGCACATGTAAAGTTGAGGGGGCTCATCCCTCCCAACATTTTTCCCTTACTCCCTGGATCAACATCCTTCCCATGTTTACTATGCAAGGTGCTGCAGAGAACTTACATAAAACTTACGATGGGTGCTCCAATCTGCGTCTCACTTGCGCTCCTCTGTGCACCGCGTCCGGTGTGCAGGGCCGAACCTGTCGAAGCATCTGGTGATGCAAAACGCATTGTTCGAGTAGCGTGTACCTTCTTGATTCTTGCCAGCCTCCATAGCGTTCCGTCACAGCTACACTCCAGCCCTGCACACCGGACGCGGTGCTCAGACGAGCGAAAGTGAGACGCAGATCGGAGCAGACAGGAGCACCCATTGTATGTTTTATTTATGTAAGCTCTCTGCAGCACTTGCATGTTTGTGTAATAAATTATAGTTTTAACCGCACCATTTGGATATTTGTCATCCATACGGGTCATCGCTCCAACCACGAGGGCCTCCCCACACAGAGCCACGGGATCACCAGAGCCAGGGAAAGACACCCTTTTGAGGCACAGACTTACACAGGGCCGTGTAAGTAACTCTGTCTATTATTATTATATTCTTCCCCACCCAGCTCCCACTCGTATGGTGCATATAGGTATAAGGCATGTAGTGTGATGTACCAAGTGACACATACTAGCCCTTCTGCACTCCTGTATCACTCCGTATCATCCACTGTGCTGTACTTGTGTTGTCCCGAGCTACATTGCCAGTTTTAATACTAATCATTGTATTTTATATATGCTTTCTCCATCTGTTTGCGCTCCCCCACTCCATTCCTTGCTCCAGTTGGGTGGAACAACAACTAAAATAACATAATTATCTGTGTTGGTGCCTGGTTTTGATATTTGAAAAATAAAATATATTTTTCTAATGCTTTAGGCCAGCGTTTCTCAACCAGGGTGCCGCGACCCTTTGCCAAGAGTGCTGCGGCTAGAGGGGAAAAACTCAACTGGCTGCTCTGCGGGCACCGCCCATGCTGCCACCACCCATGCTGCCTAGAGACGTAGAGGCTGCGATCTGCCTCTCCTCTCTCAGCCCAGCACACAGGAGAGGATCATCTTCATCTCCTGACAGCACAGGATGCACCCGCTGAGCAGCTGCCATGCTTGAGACGTATGGGAGCAAAGAGGGAAGGAGTCCGGGCTGTGTGGGAGGAGAGTGTTATGGCTTTGTGTATGTGGGGTGGATAGTGTGATGCTTTGTGTGTGTGGGGTGGATAGTGTGATGGCTTTGTGTATGTGAGGAAGGAAAGTATGTTGTGTAAGTTAGAAGATGTGGTGAAAGTAGGTTTTATGATTAAGAAAGAGGGTGAGTGCTGTGTGATTATGTGGAGTGTATTGAGTAAAAGGCTGACTATGATGTGTGCGGGTAAATGTGGAGTGTGCAAAAATAGGGTGGGTGATTATGGGGTGGTGTGTGCTTGTTAAAAGGAGGGTGATGTGTGGTGTGTATACGCAAGGAGAGGATTATTCAGTTCTGAAGAGCACCAAGCTTTTACAAACCTTTCAGGGGTGCCCATGCTCAAACTTTTTTTGTGAACCATCTGGCCTATCTTCTATTTCTACTTTTATTTCTGACTTACCACTCAAGTAGTTCTAGTTCGGTTACATATTAACATCCCATATTAACATCCTTACCTATTGTCTTTTATACAGTGATATAATACACAAAGGTATATATATGATATATATATATATATATATATATATATATATCAGTAATTAGTTAGAAAGGCATAGATAATGAGGTGGCACCATCTGACCGGTCTCTACTCGACCAATATGTTTATATCTGACTGTGTGTGTGTATGTATACAGTATATCATCATCTTCAACTTCAAATCCATCATCACCTTTTCACTCCATTGCTGGGTGAAGGCCTCCCCAATGATCTTCCCGGTGCTGTGGTTGCAAGCCTCTCTTTTCTCCACAATGCTCCAACAGATTTTCTGATTTCATCCTCCCATCTTAGTTTTCGTCGTCATCTTGGTGTTTTAATCTCTCTTGGAATCTAGGCATGTACCATTGTTGTCCAACAATGGTAATTTCTTCCTGCGATATGTCCGGCCCACTGCCATCTTAATTTCTTCACCCATGTGATGATGTCACAGACTTTTGTTTAGTTTCGCACCCATTCATTCTTTTTCCTGTTTCTTCGTGTTATACCAGCATACATCGCTCCATACTGCTTTGCGTTGTCTGAAGATTCTGAATTATCTTCGCATTTAGGGTCCAAGTTTCGCATCCATAAGTGAGTACGGGCAGAATAAACTGGTCGAAAACTTTCACCTCTTGAGGCACAGTGGAAGGTTCCCTTGAAATATTGTCTTGTTTCTTCCAAATGCGCTCCATCCCATCTTCCTACCCCTATTGATTTCATTCAAAAGGTTCCCATCCATTGCTATTTGCCGGCCAAGGTCAACACAGTCTTCAACTTCTTCTAGTTCTATTCCATATTTTTAAATCTTCGCAGAGTTGACACATTTATTGAACATAACTTTGGTCTTGTTGATCTTCATGCGGAGGCCAACATTCTTACATGCTTAGGCGAGTTCTCCAATTTGATTACTGGAGCTCTTCTGAAAAATAAAGTATCCACATGCATTTTGAGCACGGTGAACCTATTTTTCAGTTCTTGTTTAAATTATCTACTGTTATTCTTGAGGTTATTGATGTTGATTGTTTTTTTATCTTCTTTTTAATTAATTTTCTTCTTTCCAACTTCAGATTCAGATGTAATCTTCAGCGAACCAATCAGTGATCACTCCTTGTGACAAAACCGGTTAAGGACTATGCAGTCTTCAATCAAGTGTTTCTTGTTAGTTATGATATAGTCAATTTCATTCCTGACTCTATTGGGTCCATTCCATGTCCATTTTCTATTTGAATTCTTCTAGAAGAATGAATTCATGATGCAGAAGTGGTCCCCATCGGCAAATTCTAGCAATCTGTGCCCATGTTCATTCCTGTTACCATAACCATATTTACCAACTGATGCTTCGTATTTCTGATGGGCACCAATCTTTGCATTGATATCTCCCGTAATGATCTTGAGGTGACAATTTCCATTGTTGTTAAATTGGTTGATTACATGGTAGAAGTCTTCCACTTCATTGTCTCCATGACTTGATGTTGGTGCATACACTTGGATTATTTGAAGCCTGTATCTCTTTGTCAACTGAATGACGATTCTGGCTGCTCTTTCTGATGAGCTTTCATACTCCACTATGTTGTTTCTCTTGTTAATGATGAAGCCTACTCCACTGATTCTTCCATTATCTGTACCTCTGTAATAGAATAGGTGTCCGCTTTTGAGCTCAATGACTCCATCTTTTCTTCCAACAATATCCCATTTTATCTTTTCAAGTTCGTCTTCCAGTTCTTGCAGTGCTGCTTCATTGGAGAGAATCAGGCAATTGTAGGCCAGGTTTAGGTTTGAATAACAGCCTTTGTTTTACCACCTGGGATTCTTAGCACTCTCTGCCGTCGTGCCTTCTTCCTAAACTCTGTCAAGCCCAAGGAGAATCCAGACTCCAGAGAATGAGGGCCATTGCTTTTTGGTGTGTTTATATTTGGGGGTTGAGGTCTTACTTGCCATGCCGGACTCATTTGCATGTTGGCAAATACAGGAAGGCCCCACTAATATGGCGGGTTCCATTCTGAGGATCCGCCGCAAAGCGAAAATCGCCGGAAAGTGGAACCGGTGATTTTTGTTAGGTGCGCATGTGCAGACCGGCAATGCGCCGTTCTGCGCATGCGCGACCCCGGGCCGGCCTGTTCTGTGCATGCGCGACCCTGGCCGGCCCGTTCTGCGCATTGTTGAACATTGCGGCAACATGGCGGCCCCCTTCTCGGCACCGCCGTATCGGCGGATCGCCGAGAAGCGGGGCCCTGCTGTACCTTTCCCACTTTAGCGTGCTATATTGTTCAAGCTTTCATAGTATGGTTTAACCTTCCAGCACAAGTGCCACTATACATGTTCCTGAACTCCCGTTGCGGCTTTCCCGCCACATTGAGGCACTGAGATAAGGATTTGAGGAATATATATATTGCGGCAAACGGCTCCCTTTATGTAGCGCCACCGTTTGCCCAGGCTCTTTCCGACAGTCTTCTAGGGTTTAATTTGTATAAAAGGGGGACAAACACGTGTATACACACAAGGGGCACTCAGCCCTCAACCTTCAGCGGTTTATTTTTCCATTAGTGACACTAAACATTTTAAACACCGTCACTTTAAGAAACAAAATAAATCATAAAAATAAACATCTACTCCTGTCAGGAGTCTAACTCACACGCATATCCCTATCTGCAATGTTGGCTGGATAAGCCAGTTACCAACACTAAATAACATACAGAGATAACATTGAGTCCTTAACTGTCAGATGGGGACAGCGCCCCAATAGATTCTCAGGTGCCTCAACACGTGGAGGCCGTCTACCGTAAACTGGATTTTGGAGAGCAGCAACCTCGTTAGGCCCTAAGAGAGAGACTGAAGCAGCCAAACTAACTGCAATATATTCCTCTTCCTCAATTAGGAGAGCAGGTGAGTGAAAACCAGAACCACTGTAACTCTGGCCTGTAGTTTCCCCAGGGCCGCCAACAGAAATCATGGGGCCCGGGACAAATGAAAGGAGCAGGCCCCCCCCCCAAACCCATAGCGCACAGCCCCGAAAAAATTCTTTTTACGACGACAACTTTACCTTAACTGTTTTCTTATTGTGATACAGAAAAAAACATTAACAGCGCAACCTTTTATTTTTATATTTTTCACACAAAAGACACTGTGACTACTGCTGCCTGGGTGGGTGAGGGATGATGTAGAATGACACGTGGAGGGGGGTGAATGCGGTGGATGAATGATGGGGGAGTAATGACGGTGGTCTGAACTCGAACAGTTTGGATGCATGCCAGTGGTTGGGCTGGCTTCCTTCCCGTGGTGGATGGGCTGGCTGACTGGCTGCCATGACGGTGGGTGGATGCAATGACAGGGTTTGGATGAATGCCTGACGAGGTTGTCTCATGACCGGTGGGTGGCTGGGTGGGTGAATGACGGTGGATGAATGACGGTGGATGAATGACGGTGGATGAATGACAGTTGGATGAATGACAGTGGGTTGAATGGATGAATGACAGTGGGTGGGTGGATGGGTGGGTGGATGAATGAATGACAGTGGGTGGATGAATGAATGACGGTGGGCGGGTGGATGAATGAATGAGAGTGGGTGGGTGGGTGGGTGGATGAATGACGGTGGGAGGATGGATGAATGACAGTGGGTGGGTGGATGAATGACAGTGGGTGGGGGAGCGGGCCGCAGAGGAGCTTGTACTTCCCCCGCCGTCCCACGTTGGGTGTGGGGGGGAGCGGGCCCTGCGCATGCGTGCCGAAACCGCGGGGAATTGCCGCCATTTTTTTAAACTTTTTTTTTTTTCCATTTATTTAATTAATTGGCGCCCGGCCGCGTAGGGGGCCAGGACGGTTGGGCGCCCCTGACCCACGGGGCCCGGGACGCCAGTGCCCTTTGTCCCCCGCTGTTGTCGGCCCTGGTTTCCACCCCACAGTCTCAGCAAATGTGAAACTGTGGAATGGATCATTTTTTCCCTTTTTTTCTACTTTCTGCCTTAAATCGACAGACAGCTGCCTAATATTCTGGGACTATGTCACTATATATATATTGACATAGTCCTTGAATATTAGGCAGCTGTCTGTCCGATTTAGGCGAAAGTAGAAAAAAAAGGGGAAAAATGATCCATTCCACAGTTGGAACTATATAATATATATATATATATATATAATATATATATATATATTATAGAGCAGCGGTGCGCAAAGTGGGGGGCGCGACTCCCAGGGGGGGCGGAGATTGTGCTGGGGGGGGCGGGGCATTTGCAGAGCCCCGCGCTCTTCCCCCAGCATTGAAATTAAATGCCGGGGATCGCTGAGGCCCCTGCAACTGTTTACTACCGGGATTCAGCCGTCTGTGTTGCGTCGCCATGCAACGCCGCGCACCATGTGACCTGACGTCACACGCCCACGCGCATCATCTGACGCGGCTGAAGGAAGGCAGGGGGGCGCGAGAGCCGGGGGCAGAGAGACAGGGGGGCGCAGCACAAAAAGTTTGCGCTCACCTGGTATAAAGTATAGTATATATATTATATATACTAACTTTTCTGGCTTTGCATCTGTGCTTTTAAAGCTGTGTTAACAGCAAGCATTAGCTTATATGGGCTCCATGTAACAATGGTTTTTCAGACAAAAGGTGACACATTGTGTGCTCATTTGCATGTCATTTCCCAGAATCCCTTGCTGCAGTGGAAGTGCTGTGTGCTGGGTGAAAATGGTGAAAGGCAGGGTTGCAGACCTGCCTAAGACATGTGAATGTGCTCACAAGTGATCTTTTTATTAACTTTACAGATATATATGATATAGTTATTTATATCAGTCAACCAGTTGCAATTGGATTAACAAATACATCATTCCTTAGTTTACCTGTTGAGTGATCAGAGAAATACCACCATCTGACCAGTCTCATACTTTCTCAGAATATATACTTAACTGTACCAGTCAATCAGTTCCAGTTGTGTTAACAGGTAACACCCTTATCTGTTGGCTTCCGTAATATTGTTGTATATCTTTTAGTCTTTTCCCCCTAACTATTCCTGTCCTGTCTTCTTTTACATTGTCCTGTTCTTTGCCAGATAATGAAACAAACATAAACCACATTATTATTTAATATAATTATTTTTGCTAAATATATTGTAATTGACAACATCTCAAAATAAAATGTTTTTTTGTACATTTTTTCCATCAATTTCATATTTCCCCATAATCCAAAATTAAAATATTTTGATGATTTTTGATAAAAACTAAAACACAAAAGAAATTAGAACTAAAACACGGGGCAAGTGCACATCTTTTATTATCCAGTACTCATGAAACATATCACTGCAGTTGGCCATATTCTGATTGGAGCCTCTTTTTGTTTTCCAATGAATTGCCCATTTTATTATTATAAGTGCTATCCAATGTTCTCTGTCTATCCAAGAAATGACTGAACAGAGCGTACTGTTATCTGTACAGGACAAGGTCCATTGGATACTCCCATACCACTGTTTATATGTTTGAGGCCCCCAATCTACAGAAGCCGGCCTTATAGCTGTAGGCAATTTCACTTGGATTCCTTTGCTGAGTGAAATTCTCTCTTTAGCAAGCATATCCTTCATCCTGGGGTCTGATTCACATCAGTGTACATTTTGGGTGGTCTGTTTGTTACCCCGTGTAAAAATGCAATGGTTAGTCCCTTTTAATTGCTGGCTTGTTACAGATTATTACTGCCATAAATATCATCTAACGGTGGCATTATATTTTGCTTGGGAAGAGAGGGACTTGTACCTTTTGAAGATGTCACGCAGCAGCTGCACTGTACAGTACAATACAGGGGGGAAAAATATCTCTGGAGATAAAATAAAGCTTGATGTCAACCCAACACAGAGATCATTTCAGCTTTGCCTTTGTGATTTCTTATGTGGCACCAGTCCTAGTTGTTCACTATCCTCAGCATTGGCCTACAGGAGTGTTCGGGCCATATGTTGTTTAGAAAGCATGAGACATTAACCTCTGCACTAGCAGAGGGAAAGGAAACACATTGAAACACACTCCAGGAAAAGGATTGAAGGAGACGGTACAGAAACAAGATTTATAATTAAACTAGTGGTAAAAGGTTTAGATGGTTGAAAGTATACGATCGTTTACTGAATGCTTCCTATTGTACTGGAGACAATTTTTGACGTGGACAGAGATGTCAACTTCCAAGGTCTAAAATCATTTAGGTCTTTTCGGTCTGGGCATTATTATATCAGTTAGGTCTTTTCGGTCTGGGCATTATTATATCAGTTAGGTCTTTTCGGTCCGGGCACATAATGCATTATCATGGAATAAGACTTTTGAAGTCTATGAGACTGCTAAAAATCAGTGGGACATGTTTGGGACTTGAAAATGTGTCTAGATGCTGTCATACGAATGTATATCATGCCTGCAGCTGCTACCTTAAGTGCTGGCACAAGAACGTTGTTTGCAAGGAAAATTAGCATTTTCTTGCTATTGATTACAACGTTGACATGCTCACTTCCTGCTGTAAAAAGAGTAAAGAGCATTTTCAGTATGCCTTCATTTACTCACAGTCACCAAAATGTTTTACTTCCTTCTAAAATAACCTTTTTAATGGCTGATTGCTCCAGTTTACCTCTGGGGCAGAACAGAATAGGTTTTCAGCTGATCGACATCCTCTTATTATTGCTATTTTGGTGAAAGCCAGCAGTGTGTAGCGACTGCAGAAAGGTGTGTGGGAACGTGGGCTCTTCACATGTGAGGTGCACAGCATGAATCATTCCCTTTATGTACCTGAGATTTCCTTACATGCCCTTTGACCTTTTGCAGCTTCACTCCCGGACGATCTGAGGATCCTGATTCAGGAGGCAAAGGAAATGAAGTGGCCCTTTGTGCCAGAGAGGTGGCAATACAAACAGGCTGTGGGCCCAGAAGACAAAACAAACCTACAAGATATAATCAATCCAAGGTTGCATGACTTACTGGTATGAATCAAATCACCTGTCCCTTGCGGCTGCAACTTAGACACATTATGAGGGGTTTACCTGAAGTCATTTGGATAAATAAGGATTTACTTTCTCTGTGTCTGTTTATCATATGTATGTGTCTTTGTATGTATGTGTGTGTGTGTGTGTGTGTATATATATATACATATATATATACTATATATCATCTATCTATATCATATATATATCTATATACCTATATATCATTAGATATTTCATACACACACATCTATACTGTATATACACATTATTATATTTTATTTGTGTTATGTATAGTTTTAACTATTCCAGTCATGATAATTAAGCCTTAGCAGCATACAGAAAAGGGCTTTTCCTAAGACTATACCTGTATGGTGATAGTGCCTACTGCACTAATAAATCAACAGTGCACAAATCAAAACCTAATACTGTATAACAGTGTTAATTAATATGCCATGTGCAATATACAAAAACTAAACAAATAGTGTCTAGTGTTACCATGCAATAACGATACCTTGAGTGATATATAAACCCTCAGAGAGGAATGGCAGTCCCGGGGAGAAGATACACAAGTCTTCCCAAAAACGTGTTACAAAGAATGAATCAAATCCTGGCACAAATGATTACAATAATACCCCAATGACTGAGTCAGAACCAGTCCCAAGTGATAAATGCAGATCTCAATAGGCCACTTCAATTGATGAAATTCAATGTGTCGGGTCTTGTCGCGTAATAAGAAAAAACTGTGGTATAGGCGCTCCAAGTATTGGATTGCATGTGTGTGTACACTATTCAGAAATCATGCATGAATAGAGACACTGAATACGGGATAAATAAACACTCATCAATTAAAAAAAAGTGTATTAGAGATAAGTGAGGAGTCTCTTACAATAAAGTCTATAATAAGAGACAATGTTTCCTTAAAAGCAATGATCTGGTGAAAAACGAATCCACCCCTCACGGCCTCATTTGGGATAATCTCTAGACTGCAAGAGATATGAGACTCCAAAAAAAAAATATTTATATCTACTCACTTTTGTCCCTGTTCTGTGTCTCTTCAGTAGGCGTGCAACCAATGATGAAGTCCAGATGAAGAAAAAATGGGTATATGGCGCACAGCCAGAGAGAGATGGGTCAAGCCATAGATAACAAAATTACTTTATTAGTACAGTACATACACATTAAAAACGTAGATCAAAAAATCTCTCCTACGCGTTTCGTGCGCACTTTATCAAGGAGTCAGGTATGTTTGGAAAAACTGTCCTTTTAAAAGACAGCTGATTCAGTGGCTTCACGACAAAAACGCAGTGACGTCAGGACATCCCGACGCTCCGCGTATGCACATGGACCACTGAGACTGCAGAGTGGATAAACCGACCACTCCTCCTGTTAGCTCCGTGGGCATGCATGGCGCGCACACCCCTCCCTCCCCCAACGTCAAGCGTCTTCGTGGAAACCCACAAACAAGAATTGCACTATACAGCTCCATCCACAATCGTAGAGCTGTCATATAAAATTGAGAGGACAAGAAGCATTCATGTCCACAAAAATAACAAGGACATATCATTAATAATAAATAAGAAAAAAACAATAACAATAATAATAAATAAGAAAAACAATAAAAAAATAATGAAATGATGTTAAGCAAACTCGAAGATCACATATATTGTAATGACATAAATATCTAAAGTCTGGACATCTCAAAAAATGATCAACATATTATAAAAATATCAGAATAATATTAATCATCATAAATCCATTGTATTCAATATATATATCCAAATATGCTACATGACCATATAGAAAACACAATAAATAGAGATCCTTCAATAGTCTATTTTAAAGTATTTATATTTTATATATCTAAATGTTTATAAGTACATATGCAAAGGGTCGTTCAAAACTAGAGCTAGCATGGCACATCGAGTTGATTTATCAACCAGGAAACCCGAAGATGTAGTAGTTAATTCTCCCTTGCCAATCATAAGAACAAACCTGGTTCTACTGTAAAGGATGGAATATGATCATACAGTATATAATGTATGCTATAACATAATATATAACATACAAATCAACTGATGACATCTCCAAACCAATGTAAGGAACACTTTGGTAAAATTAATATAAATTCAAACAATACCATTATTTTAGACGGTATTATTATGCGTGGGGAAAAAATGTATTATATCAACATATGATTTTATTTCAATTTATTTCAAGAAGTGGCCAAGATTCCATTCTATATTCAAGCCCTCGGGTGAACGATTTCTCAATATGAATATCCAGTGAACTTCCCTACGATCTAGGATACTAATAATATCTCCCCCTAGTTCTTTCATAACAATTTTATCAATCCCCATAAAGGAGACATTTTTGATCCTCCCTCTTTACATTCAATAAAGTGCTTAGAAATGGGGTGTAGTACAGTAGGTCACCTTTCTTGATCAACCTGAGGTGTTCTTTTATCCTCACTTTTAGGGCTCATGTGGTTCTCCCCACATATCTTTTTCCACATCCACATGTAAGAAGATATTTTACAAATGTTGAGTTACAATTAATTAAGTTATTAACCCTAAATCTTTTCTGTGGAATGTGGAAAGAGAAACAGTTAGGAGGCTTCATATAGGAACAGATATTGCAGGCTCCACGACAAAAAGAGCCCTTGGTGATAAAAGTAGTGTTCCATCTAGTGGGGGTAAAAACCTCACCAGTAGAGATATAGGAGGCAATAGTTTTGGCTCTACGGAAAACACATTTTGGGCCGGACTCCACATAGTCCCGCAAACTTGGGTCCATGTGTAGTCGTCCCCAATGCTTGTGTAAAATTGATTTTACCTGGTTACTATTTTTGTTGAATTGTGATATGAACATTGGGTATTTGAACTGTCTACATTCACCCCCTTCTTTTGGGCATGAGCATTATAATTCCTTATTCCCTTGCGGGACTTCATCCTCGACTCTTTAGAAGTAAAAAGGGAATCTCTATCTAAATTAAGAACTTCTTCCAAAGTTGCTTGTAATGCTTAAAGTTTGTATGCCTTTCCAGGAATCGTTTCTTCAGCTCTTCAGACTGCACGAGAAAGTTCCCCAAAGTGGAGCAATTTCTCCGCAATCTGAAGAACTGCCCCATGGGTATTCCTGAGATCACCGACCTGGGATGGCAGCTATCTGCTCTTAGGAATTAATTCCTCGAATTTGGTTTCCTAAATATATCCGTTTGGATGCGCTGATCTACATCGATGTACTGTATAACAAAAGGTCCAGAAAGTGAATGTGATGTAGATTTGAAATTATATGTGAATTTCAAATCATACGTGTTATTGTTGATATATTTAAAGAAAGAGTGTAAAGTGTCTGTATCCCCTTGCCAAAATAAAAATTAAATCTATGAAACGTTTGTAAAAAAATTATATGGTGTCTAAAGTTATTGGTGCTGCTATATAAAAACTCTGCTTCCCACTACCCCATAAATAAATTAGCATAAGAGGGTGCACAACCCGTCCCCATTTCTGTGCCTTTAAGTTGCAGGTAAAATTTGTGATCAAATAAAAAAGAATTATGTGTTAAAAGGGAAGAAATAGCTTCTAATATCAAAGTAGTTTTGAACAACTGCTCTTTCAAACTAATGGAACTTATTGTGCAGCAGAAAATCAAAGAAAAAGAACCATTGGAAAATCAAGTTAAAGAACTACAAGCTCAACTACAAAAATTCAAAGACATTGAGAGGTTCAAGGACTTTGATCGTATTTTGCCCAAGACCATAGACGACGCAGAGAAAGAGATAATTGCCAAAAGGGAGCAAATACGACCGAGACCCTATTTATTATGATAAAAAAAAATATATATATACTGTAGTTGGCAAAGAACAAATCCTACCCCGGATCACTCATTTAAGGGACCCAAAAGAAATTCATCATACATGTCAGCGCCATGGAAATCCATCTTGAAAGGCAGAACAACTGAATATCAGAGTGGGGACTCCAAGATTTCCGATGTGGAGAACCTATCCCGTACGGTTTCCTTTGTGGATACAGATGATCAAACGGGATATCAATCACGTGCCCACCCTAAACAAAGGAAAGGAGATGGGTGCACGATGTGGGGAAACCATCCGAGACCTGAATCTACATTTGAGAATCCCAAACCACCACAACAACAAAATAATTATTTTCGACAGCAGCAAAAAAACTTTCCACTCTTTCGGAAAAACACAAAAGAACCAGGAGAGGGAAGAGAAAGAGGAGATGGGAGTAGAATGCCCAACAAAATGAAAAAGAACTCTTACATATTGTTGATAATGTCAATAACTTACACTACCGACACACTTTATTAAAGTGTGGCCGGTACCGCAAGCCGGGAGATTTCCCGGCTTGCTAGTGGCCGCCCCTCGGCGCGGTCACGCGTCTTCGGGAGCCTGCGCCCCCTGCACGCGCGTCCAGGGCTCCCCGAGGGAGCCCTGGTGTCCCGCGATCGCGGGACGGCGGCAGGGGGTTCCGGGGGACCCGGCGGACCCGGCAGCGGTAGGGAGAGCGCCCCGATCGGAGGGCGCTCTTTCGCTGCTTCGGCGCGCGCCCGTCACCCTCGGGCGCGCGCCAGGCTACTGCTGTGGCCAAGAACGGGCAAATGCTCGAATAAACTTGGCCGCAGCAGTATCAGGGGTGGAGTTGTTGGCTGCAGAGACCTCACTCCTCAATAAAGGTTTAAAATATGCGCCCACTATGGACCTCGATTTGTTCGATACAGCAATCGATGTCCATAAGTTTGTTCGCAAATTAACGTTAATTTTGTTTTTTCATCAGAAAGATACCTTTGGGAATGGATCGATAACAGCTGATGACTCCACACTACCTCCAGAAGAAGAACAACTAATCCCTTCATCTGACTCTCTGGCCCCTCTCCTCCCGCGGAGCATCTGTGCACCTTCAGGGACTTTTGTGCCCTGAGGGACATGGATGATCTCTGGGAAGAGCAGGGAGGATCCTTAGACTCTCCCACCATTTCTGCCTTTAGTGAAGGGAGATCCAAACATAAAGAACAGTCACTTTTTTATCCAACATATGCAAAGGGTCCTTATCTTATTATGTTCGAGAGTCTAGTTATTAGAGATTTGTGTCTTCTGGCACAAGATTTTTCTTTTTCTCGTGTTAATCATGACAACCTAAGTAAGGACTAAACCATGGTAATTAAAACAATACAAAATAATTCCACACTGGTTATTAAAAATGCGGACAAGGGGGGTGCTGTGGTGGTCCAGAGTAGGACAGACTATTTCAGGGAGGCTTTACACCAACTTGGGGATGTGTCCTCCTACTCTTGACTACCACAAAACCCCACCAAAGCCTTCATGAAGGCACTATTGGATCTTCGTATCCTAACCAATGTTCTCTCTAAAGAGGAAGTGGGATTCATTATTAACCCTGGTGATCCCTATCTACCACCATCTTTTAAGCTCGCCCCTCCCCACTTTCCATGTAAGCAGTTCTTTTTTCATGCAGCTGGTTGGGACAGATCCAATGCGATCATTCTTCCTCTTATTATAGAGGTAAATAAGAATTTGAATCAGTTAGTGTTAGGACCGGCAATATTTGGTCATGCCTTGAAGTGGCTTGCAGTCTTAAAATGCTTTGGCCAAAGGGTTTAACTCCATTATCCTTTTTTCAAGAGATGTATAGGTATTTCACTGTATATTTTTGTCATATTGGATGTAGCTTTGGGCTTCTTTGTTTTTTTTTTTATACATTTTACCACGCCCAGTAACACTCCAATTGTCACTTATATACATATATATTTATATATATATATATATATATAATGGTAATTTTGGGGGTTTCTTAGAGCTTACTGGGTATCTGTGTGTCTACCACCGTCTCCCACAGATCCATAAGACTTTGACCCGCCTGGTTGACCAATAGTCTCTAGGATAGGATCTTTGGGAGATGGGCTTTCTCGCTATGTGGATAGGTATTTACAGCCCTACGTGAGAACGTCCATCCTTCATCTTGGACTCAGGAGACTTATTGATGCAAATTGAAGAGATGAAGTGAAATCAACAATATATCTGGGTCACTCTGGATGTGATCTCCCTCTATTCAATCATCAGACACGACCTGGGGATGGCGGCTGTACGTCACTATATTGAAGGTCCAGAGAGTTCAATATTTAACACTACTTTCATATCAGAAGCTATTTCTTTCCTTTTAACACATAATTATTTTTTATTTGATCACAAATTTTACCTACCACTTAAAGGCACAGCAATGGGGACGAGTTTCGCTCCCTCTTCCACAAATGTATTTATGGGGTGGTGGGAATCTGAGTTTTTATATAGCAGCACCAATCACTTTAGACACCATATCATTTTTTACAAACGTTTCATAGATGATTTAATTTTTATTTGGAAAGGGGATACAAACACTTTACACGCTTTCTTTAAATATATCAGCAATAACTTATGCTTTGAAATTTACATATTTCAATCCACGTTCCCTTTCTGGACCTTTTGTTATACATCATACAGTCTGAGGAGCTGAAGAAACGATTCCTGGAAAGGGGATACAAACTTGAAGCATTACAAACAGCTTAGGAAGAAGTTCTCAGTTTAGATAGAGATTTCCTTTTTTACTTCTAAAGAGTCCAAGATGAAGTACCGCAAGGGAAGAAGGAATAATAATGCTCATGCCCAAAAGAAAGGGGCGAATATAGATACAGTAGTTCAAATACCCCAATGTTCATATCACAATCCAACAAAAATAGTAACCAGGTAAAATCAATTTTACACAAGCATTGGGGACTACTACACATGGACCCAAGTTTGCGGGACTATGTGGAGTCGGGCCCACAATGTGTTTTCCTCATATCTAGCCTAGTGAGGTTTTTACCCCCACTAGACGGAACACTACTCTCATCACCAAGGGCTCTTTTTGTCGTGGAGCCTGCAATATCTGTTCCTATATGAAGCCTCCTAACTGTTTCTCTTTCCACATACCACAGAAAAGATTTAGGGTTAATAACTTCATTAACTGTAACTCAACATTTGTAATATATCTTTCCCCACATCCACATGTAAGAAGATATATGTGGGGAGAACCACACAAGCCCTAAAAGTGAGGATACAAGAACACCTCAGGTTGATCAAGAAAGGTGACCTACTACACCCCGTTTCTAAACACTTTATTGAAAGTAAAGAGGGAGGATCAAAAATGTCTCCTTAATGGGGATTGATAAAATTGTTATGAAAGAACGAGGGGGAGATATTATTAATATCCTAGATCGTAGGGAAGTTCACTGGATATTCATATTGAGAACTAGTTCCCCCGAAGGCTTGAATATAGAATGGAATCTTGGCCACTTCTTGAGATAAATTGAAATAAAATCATATGTTGATATAATAAAAAAAATTTGAAGCATGATAATACCGTATAAAATAATGGTATTGTATGAATTTATATTCATTCTACCAAATTGTTCCTTACATTGGTTTGGAGATGTCATCAGTTGATTTGTATGTTGTATATTATATTATAGCATACATTATATATTATCATATTCCACCCTTTTACAGTAGAATCATATTTGTTCTTATGATTGACAAGGGAGAATTAACTACTACATCTTTTGGGTTTCCTGGTTGATAGATCAACTCTATGTGCCATGCTACTGTAGCTCTAGTTTCAAATTACCCTTTGCATATATACATATAAACCGTTACATATATATGGTTTTGAAGCAAAAGGTGGCACTGTGTGCTCATTTGCATGTCATTTCCCAGAATCCCTTGCTGCAGTGGAAGTGCTGTGTGCTGGGTGATAATGGTGAAAGGCAGGGTTACAGACCTGTCTAAGACATGCAAATGAGCATACAGTAATATTTCCATTTGCTACAGTGGCGTCCGATCTGAGTCTAAATCGGCTAGATCCGCGGCTCTCAGATTATCCCGGCTAGGTGCGTTTTTTTGTCATTTTCGCCCGGAGTGAACTGCGTTATTTTCGCGCTCATGATATTAGCATTTTATTCTCGCTGTCTGCAATACTGCAATGCCGTGTAAAAACTCAGGGGGGCGTTTGCGAGCTGTTGTCTTGGAAGTCTAATACCTTCGCGGTCCAACCTACGTCAGTAAACAGTCTGTGTCTGCGCGCGCAGTAATTGTAAATTTGCATATTTAAAGTATACATGCATTTGCAGCGCTGTGCTGCTGTACAGTATGTCTCATTTGAAAATTGTTGAAACGCATAAGCGTGTACAGTACTGTAACTGTGTCACATTTAGGCATATACAGCGCTCTTCCCTCGCTCAGGATAATTAACTGCACTGCAGGGTATTTCAACTTCTTATCTTCTCTACAATGCAGTACATCTCTCCCACACCATTCCTTTGAACGTGTGTCTGGTTTCAATCACATTCCTACTTGACAGCAGGAATTTACTGCGCATGCGCCTGTAACTTCGCTCACCACTGCTTGCTTGCCTGAGTGAGTGACCAAAAAAAAAAATTCTAAATTAAAAAAAAAAAATTATTGTAATTTTTTTATTTTTATTTTCTCCACAAGCCTGCAAAAACCATCTTACTGTATTACGATATTCAATCTGTGCTGTAGCTTTTGACTGCGACCCTGTGCGTTAGACTGCACATGGTTGATTTGTGTGCTTTTTACGTACTGTATTTGGGGGTGTATTATTATGATGAACTGCCTTTTGAAATTAAAGTATGTCTTTAGCTTTGAACTTCATGCAGCTGTACCCTGTAGCCCCCTCCCCCACGAACGCTAGCTCAAGGATTTGAAATTCCACGGAGTCGTTAATTTTCTGAATCTTGCCATTGTGTTCTTAATCCGTCCATAGCCAAGCTACAAAGCCTCACTGCGCCTGCGTGTAATCCTTTTAGAGATGGGAGCTAGCTGCTTACTGCACATGAGTCACCCAACCCCCCCCCCTCTCCACAGAGAGGGTAATTTACTGAATCTTGCCATTGTGTTGTTAATCCATCCATAGCCGAGCTACAAAGCCTCACTGCGCCTGCGTGTAATCCTTTTTGAGATGGGAGCTGCTTAATGCGCATGAGTCACCCAACCCCCCCCCTCTCCACAGAGTCGTTAATTTACTGAATCTTGCCATTGTGTTCTGAATCCGTCCATAGCCGAGCTACAAAGCCTCACTGCGCCTGCGTGTAATTCTCTTTGAGATGGGAATTTTGAGGTTTTGTTTACGGCAACGCTTTGGAAAATCCCTTCTCGAATTTGATTTACACAGAGCATCACCTCTCTGTGCGCCTGTGTGTAATCCTCTTTCGGATGGGAGCTAGTTTACTCCTGCGCCTGTAACTTCAACCACCACTGCTTGCTTGAGTGCAACCCCCAAAAATTTTAATTATGATTTTTTAACTGTTATTTTATCCACTAGCCTGCAAAAACAATCTTGATATTACGATATGAAATCTGTGCGTTTGCCTGCACATGGTTGATTTGTGTGCTTTTTATGTACTGTATTTGGGGGGTATAGGGATCAAATTTCAGTATTATGATGAACTGCCTTTTGAAATTACTGTACTCTACGGTACAGTATGTTATTTCTTTGAACTGCTGCACAACTAATCCTTCATCCCTCCCCCACGCACACACAAACTCTTATCGACAGACACCTCCACAGAGTCATTCATTTTCTGAAGTTAGTTAGTCATTGTGTTTTTAATCCGTCCATAGCCGAGCGTCAATCGCCTCACTGCGCCTGCGTGTACTCTAATCCTTTTAGAGATGGGAGCTTGCTGCTTACTGCGCATGAGTCACCCAACCCCCTCTCTCCACAGAGTCGTTAATTTTCTGAATATTGCCATTGTGTTCTTAATCAGTCTTAGCCGAGCTACAAAGCCTCAGTGGGCCTGCGTGTAATCACCGCCCCCCCCCCACCTTTTGAAGCTTTGTTTACGGTAACGCTTTGGAAAATCCCTTCTCGATTTTGAAATGTAAATCCGATTTGCACAGCATTGTGAGAATTGAGAGTTAAAAAAACCATTAACTGATTCATGTTGTTTTGTCATTCATTCTTATTCATTGGTGTACTGTAGGGATGGGGGGGGGGTGTGGTTGTTGTCAATGATTATGACTAGCAGGAATGTGAATAAATATTTATTTTATTTTATCAGGAACCAAAAAATAAAAATATAAAAATAATCATGAATAATACATAATGCAGTCTTTATTAAGTTCTTTTGGCAGATTGAAATTGGATAAACATTTAGAAAACATTTGTAAAACATGGGGAAACATGAATACCCCCCTCCACCAGAAGATGTAGTGTACATGTATGCCGTTGAGGAGGACATGACAACCCCGTCAAGACCACGCCAGGAGACAACACGGCGACCAAGACCGGAGGAAAGCTTCCTCCCAGACAACCTACCATCGCCCGTCGCCTCAAGCACACCCGCTCGCAGAAGACCTACATTCGCTCGCATCGATACGGTGCCCGACATCACCCTGTGCGATCTGACACCGGCGCTCAGGGAGAAGTATAGGGTGATGAGTGCTGGTGCACCCCACAAGTATGCCTTGTTACTTTTTAAGCACCATGTTCCCTACTCGTTGTACTGCGACTGGGCCTTCAGAGTGAACTACGACGGAAATCGAGTAAAAAAGGCGCTTCCTGCCAATATAAGAAAGAACATTCGGGATGAAATGCGGCGCTTTTATCCAATTACAGATCCTGTAATGAAAGGCGTTCGAGACTGCATAAATGGCGTTTTGCGCCATGCAAGGAATCGGCCATGGACGGACAATGTGGTGGACTTTCAGGTTTAATCATGGGAACTGTAAGACCATACTGTTGTGCTGTACTGTACAGTACAGGTTTTGACCTGCTGAACTTACTGTAAATAAAGGAGATGTTTTGACCTGCTGTACTGTATTTAACTTACTGTTTTAACTTGCTGTACACACACACAGGACCTGCACAATTCCAGTCCCCGAGGGCCGCAAACAGGCACAGTTTTCAAGGTTGTCCTGAAAACCAGGCCTGTCTGCTGCCCTGGAGGACTGTACTGTTTTGCACACCATACCACTGTGCTGTATACTGTATGTTTCTTTAATAAAGGAGATGTTGCGTTTTGTATACTGTATTTTATGAATAAAGATTTTTTTTTAATCACAGGTAAGACCATACTGTTGTGATGAACAGTATTGTACATGTTTTGACCTGCTGTACTTAAATAAAGAAGATGTTGTTGTGTGTTTTTTAACTTGTATTTATACAGAAATGTTTTAACTTGCTGTATTGCACACCATCCCACTGTATATGTTTTGACTTGCCGTTCTTTGATAAAGGAGATGTTGCGTTTTGTATATTTTATGAATAAAGAATTTGTTTTTAAAACATGTGACTGTAAACCATACTGACTGACTGTAAATGTTTTTACTTTCTGTACATAAATGTTTTCACAACTGTAGCAGTAAACCATACACCTGTTGATGTTTTGAATTGCTGTGCACTTAAAATGTTTCTACATTGTACAGTATTTGTAAATAAATGTTTTTGTACTTACTCTACCAATAAAAGAACATGTTGATTTGTTTTACATTGTTCCATTGGCTCCTTTGCTACTGTAACAAAATACAGTGTTTCTAGAATGTACATTACTGTCCAGGCACACTGTACTGTATACTGTAGGCATGCTCAGTACAAGAGTATTAAAAAAAATAGAAGACACATACAGTACAGTACTGTACGTACTGGCACTGTATAGAAGACACATACTGTATGTACAGTACTGTAATACATGTAGAATAAATGCATAGTTTTTATTTTTTCGGGTTTATTACACAGTATACTGTTGATAAAAAAGTATTGTATACTGTACGGCCGGAAAACATCAGCATAGTGTACATCAGCCACTAAACTGTAGACTCCGGTAAGTGGGTTTTTAAATCCGATTCAGCAATGTGCAGGCATTGTTACACAAAGCAATATTATCCATAGAAATCCCTCCGAAATTAGCCGTTTTCTTTTCTAAGGAAAAACAAAAAGAAAAGTTTTACTGTAATGGTCAGCCCCCTAAAGAAGTTCCCAGCCAGTCCCACCAATAATTTTCTCGGGGGGCGTCTCCTGTTCACATGCGCATGCGCCTACCGTCGATGTAATGACACGCATACTGTATGCGTTTCAAGAAGGTTCCAATGCGCATGCGCCTAGCGTTCCACCAATTGTTCAGTATCTGCAGTACAGTACTGTAGAAGCCGCTCAGCCAATAATATTGCTTACAAGAGAATCGCTTGACTTTTGAATCGCACCAATAGTGATACTGTATTGTCAAAATAAAAAAAACACAGAAAATAATACGGCAACAATACTCACCATAGAATTTCCCATTCAGCTGGCGCCGGCGCCGGTCCACTGCCAGTCCAGCGTTCTTGATCATCCACGTCGATAGTTTGCAGCGTGACTAGTCCACCTGTAGTCAGCTGATGAGGCTGGAAATTGCTTAGGTACATGCAAGCTTGATCGAAACTGCACGCGAAATCCGGCTCAGGCTCAGGGTTGTCACTGACGGTGGGACCGTTATTGGAAGCCGGTGCTGGTGCATTGCTTGGCAGCGACTGTCGTTTCTTAGTTGGTTTTAACACGACCCTTCGCCTTTTGCCGTCTGCATGATCATAGATACAGGAAAAAGACGGTGATACACACCAATACCCTCCAACAAATTGTGGCTCAATACGATAAAAACAGGGATCGCTACATAACCTTTTCCTTATTGCACGCTTCCACGTATGAGGAGCTGGCGAAAATTTGTAAAAGTCATAGTTTTCGATAAAATACTGATAAATTTGAACAACTGTTGCCATTAATCGTGGCCCATATCAAATACGCGTAACTTCTGTCGGGTTTTTGGAAAACGGGCTGCACTTGAACACTCATGGCGGGCGGCGGGTCTCTGGAGAATACTGTAACCGAAACTGGTCTTTGTCTTTCTTTAATATGAAAAGCCTAAATTGATACATTTTTGCAACCTCTTCCTTCAGTCTCAAGGCTAAGTTACAATAGCACACCGTGGTATCTTTTTTAAACGAAACACCTGCAAGTCGACACATTACTGAAGCGCATGCGCATTACAATTCATGAATATCTGCCATCTGGCGGACACGCGAAGAATTGCAACCTATTAAATCCGAACCATTCTCAATAAACGCATCAACCGCGCGTCAACCGCACATGACCCGTGGCTGAGAACGCAAAATGAATGCGGCATGCTCCAGGTGAAATGCGTCGCATTCCAGGAAAAAGCCAGGGAAAAAACGGCGATATGTTAGACTCAGATGTGCCGCAGCAGTATATGCTTTACTGTAGAGGGTTTTTGTCACTTTTTTTTACCCACCATAACTTAACTAAGTATGGTAAATATAAATACTTTAAAATAGACTATTGAAAGATCTCTATTCATTGTGTTTTCTATATGGTCATGTAGCATATTTGGATATAAATATTGAATATTATGGATTTATGGTGAGTAATATTATTCTGATATTTTTATAAGATGTTGATCATTTTTTGTGATGTCCAGACTTTAGACATTTATGTCATTACAATATATGTGATCTTTGAGTCTGCTTAATATCATTTCATTATTTTTTTTCTTATTGTTTTTTCTTATTTATTATTTAAGTAATAATCCATGAAGAACAGGGCCTTACTGGCCAATAATGCCCTGGCTGGAAGAGTTGAAGGCCCGAGGCGATACCGAGGGACTTTAACCCAGCCAGAGCTTAATTGGCCAGTAATGCCCTGTTCTGAGGGGATTATTACTATTATAGGCTAAATGTAGGCTTATTTCATAAATAATAGACACTTTTGTATAGTTAAATAGATTTTTTTATTAAAATAAAATGGTAAATACATGAAACCACCTCTATATACGCTTACACTGCAGATATCTATATCACACACTGCCGCCCCCTCTGTGTACACACACACACACACACAGCAGCTCAACACACACAAACTGCTGCTACACACACACACACAACAGCACACCACACACAACACAGCACCTCTACACACAGCAGCTCTACACACACACACACACACACACACACACTGGAGCTCTAGACACACAACACAGCACCTCCTCTACACTCACAACACAGCACATCTACACACACAACACAGCACCTCTACACACACAACACAGCAGCTCTACACACACACACACACACACACACACACAAACAACATAACAGCTCTACACACACAAACTCTGCTGCTGCACACACATGCTACACCCATATACACTGCTACTGACACACACACACACACACTCTGGAGCTCTATACACACACATCAGCTCTACACACACAAACTGCTGCTACACATACAACAGCACAACACAACACATACACACTGCAGCCACAATAAAAAATGCAGCCACTTACTAAACGTTGCACTCTCCCCCCCCCCACCTCTACGCACAACACAGCACCTCTACACACACCCCACACACACACACACACACACACACACACACACACACAACACAGCACCTCTACACACACAACATACACACACACACAACATACACACACACACAACACTGCACCTGACAAAGTTGAGACATTAGGGGGTTTGACGTAAACAGCATTTGGATCTAAGAAGCCATTTTGTTTGACTATTTTAGTCCGCCATTTTGTGTTGTCATTGTAAGTTTTGTATGTCATCTTTCTATGTGAAGAAATCTGTGTGAACGAACGTGTGAACCAGAGAATGGAATGTTTTCGCTCCTAGCTATGTTTTCCCCATCTATATGGGGCAGTTAAAGCGAGGCCCTGCGCGGGACACTGAGGGCGGCCCCGCAGCTGGGGAGAGCTGGGGAGAGCCGGGGCCTGGCGGCAACGAGTGGACCAGCAGCTGGGCAAAGAAGTTGCAGCCAACCTCTGGCGAAGCCCGTCTTCCAGGACCGACCAGCCAGGCCCCGCGCAGCCATCAGGCCCAGGACACTTGTCCCGGCTCTCCCCCCCTTGTCGCCTGCCCTGTGTTCAGGGGTCTGAAAATGTGATTGGGGACAATCTCGTTTTCAGTGGTTGGTATTCAGGCACTTGGCACCATAGGCATTGGCAGTCGAATGAAAGTGCCTGAAGCACTGTGGTCCTTGGTTAGGGGAAGGTAATTGAGTTGGTGAGGAATTCCTTGGCGTCAGCGACTTTGGAGGGCTTATACGAAAACTTTGATTTGTAGGATTTTGATAGAAAGGATAAACGGCTAGGTGGTTGTGGAGAGGCGAAAAGAGGCGTTGTTTTGGTTTCATTTTTGACCTGAGCGGAAAAAAGTAAATGGGTATTTAGAAGGGCCGCCATTTTTATGAAGCTGTGAAGTTTGGAAGATATGACACAGGATTTTGTCTTAAAAGGGGCGAGGAAGAACAGGGCTACATTTCAAGGTAGGAGGCTAGTATCGTCAGAGGTTGGCTTCAAATACAATGTGCTCGTCGCCAGATGAGGTGCTGTTTTGTTAGCCTTTTCATTTGAGTTTTTGAGTGCTCTGAGAGTTGGCAAACTTTTCTCTTTGAGTAAATATAGCAGAGATAAATATTTGGGATGACTGTTTAACCTTTTTGATTCGGCGATGAAAAACTGATCAGTTTGGCAATGGTTGTCAGAATTATTTGTATTGCATTAGGACAAGTATTTTTTAATACTTACAAAGTCACTCTTAGATTTACTCTTTTTTTCTGCTATACTGTTATAGGATTTCAATTTTTGTATTTCTTTGACACAATTTGCCCTAGAGATACAAAAGCTGGACCATTCTTATATCCAGGGGGATACTTTTATTATTTGTCTGTGGGACATGCCTTTGGAAGTTAGCCGACCCCTTACATTTGGCAGATCGTGTTGAAACATTGGACTGATTCTGTATTGTCATTTTATTTCTGTTTTTTTGTGACCTTAGACAGAAATTTATGGTTCATTTTGACCTCTTCTGTGACCCCTGCAAAGCCTCTTAACTTAAAAGACTACAGTCCTGATTCTCCCAGAATAAGCACCTGCAGTAAACGCCCCGAGAAACCTGGATAGATGAGAGATTAATGTGCCTATAATAGCAGAGCCGTGTTTTCCGCATTATGCCCTCTCCACAGGTAGACGGGCCTTTTCTGAGATGATACCAATTATTTATTGCCGAAACATCTGTTGATAACTGCAGCTGCCCCTGTTAAACAAAGCACATCACAGGGTCAAAGACTATAGGGACCTGAAATCCTTGCCTCATGCTAGTCTTTGACTATTCACTGGCTTTCTCCCTATGTTCTGCACCCTTCCCCCTCAACCACAAGACCCTGGGAAGTCTGAATGTTTCATACTTTGTCAACACTGTGCTGCCTTTTCCTTCTTACGCACTTTGAAGTATCATTTAATCTTTTGGAGTAATTTATATTCCACAGCTATTATAGCATGAAGGATGGAAGACAAGAAAGCACGGAAGAAAAGAACATCAACCTTTATTTTCCCCCTTCGTTATAGTGCTGAAATGTTGACACTTTGACCTGCAGCACTAGTACTTATCTATCATTTGTATATTGTTCTGACCATGTACTCAGGGCTTAACAGAACTAGTTTACAGACAGGTTAAACCGCTCATCACTGGTTATATAATACAGAGACAAAAATACATCCAATAAACATAGGAACAATTCCAACACCAAAAGAAATAAATATAAGAAGATCAGTTTGGGGTTCTGTGTTTTGTTATTTTTTTTTTAACCACTAATTTGTTAGGTGTTTATCTGATTGGGACAGAGATTACATTTCTCTTCAGAAGGACTTGGAGAGACTGGAAACGTGGGCAGGTAAATGGCAGATGAGGTTTAATACAGATAAATGTAAGGTTATGCATTTGGAATGCAAGAATAAAAAGGCGACTTACAAATTAAATGGAGATATATTGGGGGAATCCTTGATGGAGAAGGATTTAGGAGTGCTTGTAGACAGCAGGCTTAGCAATAGTGCCCAATGTCATGCAGTAGCTGCAAAGGCAAACAAGATCTTATCTTGCATCAAACGGGCAATGGATGGAAGGGAAGTAAACATAATTATGCCCCTTTACAAAGCATAAGTAAGACCACACCTTGAATATGGAGTAAAATTTTGGGCACCAATCCTAAGAAAAGACATTATGGAACTAGAGAGAGTGCAGAGAAGAGCCACCAAATTAATAAAGGGGATGGACAATCTAACTTATGAGGAGAGGCTAGCTAAATTAGATTTATTTACATTAGAAAAGAGGCGTCTAAGAGGGGATATGATAACTATATACAAATATATTCAGGGACAATACAAGGAGCTTTCAAAAGAACTATTCATCTCACGGGCAGTACAAAGGACTCGGGGCCATCCCTTAAGGTTGGAGGAAAGGAAATTTCACCAGCAACAAAGGAAAGGTTCTTTACAGTAAGGGCAGTTAAAATGTGGAATTCATTACCCATGGAGACTGTGATGGCAGATACAATATATTTGTTCAAAAAAAGGTTGGACATCTTTTTAGATGGGAAAGGTATACTGGGATATACCAAATAAGTCTACATGGGAAGGATGTTGATCCAGGGATTAATCCGATTGCCAATTCTTGGAGTCAGGAAGGAATTAATTTTTCCCCTTAATGGGGTTTTTCGTTTGCCTTCCTCTGGATCAATAAGTAAGTATAGATATAGGATAAAGTATATGGTTTTTTTTAAAAATATTTGTAAAATTGGATTTAAGTAGAAGTTCTTAGGCTACCCAGTCCATCCAAGGTAAACTTATATTCATTTTAACATTTGAGCACATGATTTCTAAGATATATTTACTTTTCGGAGAGAAATCCCATTTTCCTTAAAAGTGGAATTGTACATTTGTAAATACAAAATATATGGGAATCAGTTTAACCATTGAATATAACAATTTCTAAAAAAAAAAAAAATTAAAAGATACTGTCTAAATGGCTGATTTCCACTTTTTTTTCCCAATAATCGTTTCAGTTCTAAAAATGCAATTGAAAATGTTTTAGAATACTGATATGAATTTCTGCTGAGTTTTCTGTGCTTTGAAATCATCTGTGCAACTGAAAAAAAAAAAAAAACCCTGTCTAGTTGTATAATGGGCATTTCCCTTTTGTTCTTCTTGGCTTTCCATCGGTAGAAAAGTTGTAAGAAGGAGGGTTTGTTCTTGTTATCACCAGCTGGCAACTCCCCCTGTGAAATCACGAATGTTTCCCTATATTGTGTTGTGCCGACGGCAATCGTGGCCCAAATATACACAATAGACAAATCAATTCCTTGAGAGCATTGGTGATATAATTGAGTTTGATCACGTGTGCACATCTAGGACACGGTGACATTCGATATAACACAACTTGCAAGACTATTCTTAAAAAAACTGCTGTAAAACAAAATATTTACATTTAGAAAGCTGGCATTTTCACATTGAACAAGAGGCAAGCTAAGACGACTTTAAAGAGGTCTGTATTACCACTCAAACATTTTTATATTACATTGTAAAATTTATTTAGTATTTCAGTACCCTTCTTAATCATATCATAATTATAATACATTGGCAAGAAACTAATCTCACAAAATTAACCTTGTCTGTAGCATACAGTTTGCTGTATAATTATGAGCATTAGGAGATGTTTGAAGCAATCCTGTTATCTAGCTAGATGGTCCACATATACTGTAAGGGGGTCAGACAGTAGCATCAGAAGCACCTGCATGTTTACATCTTAACATAATAGTTAGTTTGTCAGTGATACACAGTTTTACATTTTTAGAGTTTATCCCAAGGAGAATACACTTTTTCCTATCATAGCATAATTTTGGCTGGACTTACCCCATAGATATCTGTTTGAGCTATCCCGGGTTGCCATATTTTTGGGGAATTTGGCACAAGAATAATTTACAATACTAGTTCATTTTTCCATTTGGCAAACAAACCAAATTCTATTTCGAATTTTGGTAATTTGTGGAACTTCCTGTTGTTTCCACAATGCAGCTATTTCGCATCTTGTTGCGGTTGCAAAATGAGCGATTAGTTTAACTTCAGCCCTGGATATTCCCTGAACCGGTCTATTCAGAAGAAATAGCCAGGGGTCCACTGGTATATTTAGACCCAAGACCCTCTGCAACCAATTCTTAACTTTTCTCCAAAGAGATGAAACTTGAGGCCATAACGTATGTAGTAGACTAGCTTGGTATCCACATCCTTTAGGACACAGTGGGGAATATCCTGGAATAAATGTGGATAACTTTACAGGAGGGAGGTACCACCTCATTAAAACCTTATATGCATTCTCCTTTAGGGTAGTAGATATTGAGCTTTTGGCAGCCGACACAAAAATCTCATTCCACTCTTCATCATCCAGTACCTCGCCCACATCCGACTCCCACTGTGACATACATTTTAATTTGAGAGATGCGTCCGCTACGTCAATTCTTTATACATTTGTGAAATACTGTAAGTGTATGTTTCAAGCATGCAAAGTTTTTCAACATTTGTCAGAGGGGGGAAGGGCTGGTGTTTATTGTAAAATGCCCTTAATTGGAGATAGCGAAAAAATTCTTTATGAGGTAGGTCTCTTTCTGTCTTAAGTTGTTCAAATGTCTTAATGTTCCTATTTGTACCTAGATCCTTAAATCTTAGTAAGGCTACGCGTATGGTGACAGCGACGTGACGGTCAGGCGACAATTGCTGGAAAATCAAATAGAGATGACTTCCAGCGATCACGACCAATCCGTCGCTCCGTCGCGTCGCGCTTACTATAAGCGCACGCGACGTGGCAATGCACTTGTTTTGCCGCGACGTTGCGTCGCTGTTGCCTGCACTATAAGCGCAGCCTAAGCCTCTTTGTTGCCAAATTGTGAAATATTTGCTTTTTAGGCCTTATTATCCAGAAGAGGAGTCATAAGAGAAGATTTGGTAGTTAATGCAAATTTACATTTTGTAGCCTCCCAGATCTTCAATGAGTAAACCATGGAAGATAAAGGATCTCTGAGATTATTTACTGCTGTTTGCAGAAACCAGATTAGTTTATTTCATTCCAATGGGTAGCTAACCGAGTTTTCTAAAGACATCCATCTTTTTCATCTTGGGTCTACAGTACATGCCATTGAGTCAACTGACTTAATTGGGCTGCTCTGTAATGAGATAATAAACAGGGCACTGCCAGACTCCTCGCCAAAGTGGATCTCGTGAGAATACTTCTGTTGATTCTGATTGAGTTCAGTTTTACTTAGAAAGGCAGACATTTAGACGTTAAAGTCTATATTTACTACGCAGTGCTATGCCATAAAACAATTTCAGGCCCATTAAAGTTAATTTCCGGCGTCGAAAGAGCCCTCGTAGCCCATTCAATGCTCAGTGTCTGTTTAAAAAATCATGCTGTGGCTATAGATGGGAAGCTGACCATGGCATCATCCGCAGACGTGCACATTTCCAAGGGGTGAGCGATTGGGAGCTGCATGCAATAAAATTGTGTCACACTAGCATGGTCTGCACTGCTTTTCTTGTAAAACGTAGATGTTGTGGGAACTCAGGCCAGAGTAAGTTGGAAGTCTATGGCCCAGACTTTATAAAATCAGGGCAAATAACGTGATGTTACCTAAAACGGCAACAGACGTCATTTGACCCTAGTTTTATATTGTACTCACAAATAATATACAAACATAATGTCCATACCAGTGCTCATTAGCATAGGGTCTCTATCATGTTATTTTAGGATAACGCTACGTTGTCTTCAAATAATGTGACATTAGTAAAGTCTTGGCGTTACTCTTGACCAGGAGTCTCCAAACTACGGCCCGGGGACCACATCAGGCCCCCCACAAGATTTTATTCGGCCTGCAGCAACTTGAAATATATATTTTTGCTCATTATATATAATTTCCCAGTGTAAGCACGGCATCCTTTCTATGTAATTGTCACATTTCTCTTTTGTTCTGAATCATATCATGCTGATTACCCCCAAAAGATCCAAATAAAACTTATACATTCATTTATAAAATATATAAAAATTATAAAAAATATATTTTTTCTTTGGCCTGCAAAAATGTGTAGAATATACGACGTGTCCCTCGTACTGAAAAGTTTGGAGACCACTGCTCTTGACCAATGAAATACAGTAGGGCTTTTAGAGGAGACGAAGAAAGGGAAAAAATGCAGGGAAATAATACATTATTTGCTCCCATCAAGACACTAAAATAGGACTTTTGCCTATTGCTTTTACCCTATTTTAGTAATTGGATGGCAGTAACACCAGTTTTAGGTATGTCTTAAATAATGTAATATTTTTTTTGGCGTTAACATTAACTGAGCTTAATGAGTAGGGCGTTCTTATGTTAGCGGCTCATTTGCATATAATTTGCATATCTTTCTAATGCTAGGATTTTAACATGACATTACTATAAGTTAACATTGTGTTACTTTCTTTAGTGTGTACAGAATTACTATGAACGTCATGTTAACATAGTTTATTTAGTGAGTCTGTTCTTTGGATCTGCCTTGTGGAGTTTGAGTCCGGTCTTTGGGTGTACCTTGTGGAGTTTGCGTCCGGTCTTTGGGTGTACCTTGTGGAGTTTGAGTCCGGTCTTTGGGTGTACCTTGTGGAGTTTAAGGAGACCGGTCTTTGCATGTGAAAAAAAGCGAGAGGAAAAGTGCGCTACTAGAAATCATTCAGTGTATTAAATAAGGAATATCCACTATCCCACACTATTCAAATTATCACCACCTGGATAAAATGTATACCATACATAACCTCTGGTAGAAGCGTCTGCAGCTGTTGATATTGGGGTGGCTCAGCACCCCTAAACTACAAGAGATGAACGACAAGAAAACAATAATTGGGTGGATAAATGATATATAATTTTGGCTTAAACACAGTAAATATATTTTATTTCAAGCCACACAATGTTCGGTAAAGATCTTCGTCACCGCAGCCTATGACATCATAGGCTGCGGTGACGAAGATCTTTCCAGTTTCATCCCGGCGCTTGGTAACCCATGTCTTAGTACATGGAATGCTTGTAATATTTTTACCTGATGTACGCAGATATATTACCCTTTATTAATACATTTGATATTTTTGAACATATTTCACAATGTGCGTTGTGCGCTGTTTTTCTTGACGGTCTTTGGAAGTGCCTTGTGGAGTTTAAGGAGTTCATGTGCCTCTTTGTGATAACATGATTCAGATTCTTGAACATTGTGTGGCTTGAAATAAAATATATTTACCGTGTTTAAGCCAAAATGATATATAATTTATCCACCCAATTATAATAATAATAATATACCGTGGGTTTTTTTTTAGGATAGACTCCTGGCTGCCTAACTCTATCCAGATGGGTATAAAAAAACAACAGCAGATTTATCAGAGAGAAAAAAATCATACTGATTTGCATGGGATTGTTCTATTTAAAAAATCTAGTGCATTAGTTTAATTCCAGATGACTTCAATAAATAACCGCAGCTTGTCTGCATGTTCTACCCTGTACAATAAACATGCCACCTCCATTAATATTTACAACTTGGGGAATTTTTTTATATATATATGTGTGTGTGTGTATATTATATATACATGGCAGCCCAATGGCTGGGAAGTTTCTTTAAACCGTTTATCTCATTCCATTCATGATAACATTATTCACGGGATTAGGCTCCTATTCGATGCGATGTGAAGCCGCTCCCCAGTGAAGAAGAGATCGGCTGCATAAAAGTTACGAGGAAGGTATCTACACAGCGTATTGAATGAAAGTTTTGAGGGCCTAGTAATTAATCTCCAATAAGGCTGATTGTTCGTAACGACGATATTGTCAATGCAAAGACACTTGGATCTACAAGTAAATTTTAAATTCACTCTCCTCTTTGTAAAGTAATTTTGGGGCCGTCATGACCAGATACATTTACAGAGAGAGAGAGAGATCTGGTGAACATAAATAAAAAACACACAAAAATCTTTAGGTGCGATTGAATTTTTCGAAGGAAGTCACTTACATCAGTAAGTTTCATGAGGAAATAAACTGTGCCTGCTGTTTGGCACCACCATTTAATACATCCCATTTCCTGTTCTTTGCTAATGGTTTATTTAAATGTAACGGGTATTCCCCCACCCAATCGTATATAGAGTGTATATGAGGGGGGACCTATATGTTACCAGGTGTGGTGCTTTACCTGTTAGGCTCACAGGAGGGCTGAGCTTCTGCCACGGGGAACCTGGGGCACGTATAATAATATGAGTAACCTCGTACTCGGTGCAGCGCCTCCACCTGCGATGGCTCCCAGCAGAGGGGGAGTGGTTCCTCGCAGGACAATATATATCACTCCACACACAGCATGTAAAACAACCAATGTCTTTACTAGTGCAACCGTACTCATGCATATAATCAACAGGTGTCCCTCCCTAGAGGAGACACTAACTACTACGTCTCGCAGGACGCTACCCCCTTCACCAGATGATCCTACCTTGTGTCCAGTAACCCCACACAATATTTCCCCCACCCTACAAGTGATATGTGTGACTGCGCAGCCACTATGTCCTGTATGAATAGGTGATATAGTTGGTGCACTTGATGGTTACCGAGCACTCCAGGCCCGGGCCTGCCAAGGAGCTTCACAAAGGAGCCGAGGACTGCTGAACACAGGAACTACCGTCCGGGGCGATCCCAACCGGGTGGCTGCTGCAGCAACAGCGAAGGTCTGAGCCCAAACCTCTGGATGAACGTGCTGCGTCCGCTGGGTCCCTAACTGGCTCTGGATAGTAAGGGGCAGGGTCCCTAACCTGGGGCCTGTCCCTGACACAACTCACACTACTGGGTGGCTCAGGGCTATCGGGGGCTGCTGGTCTAGTGCAGGGAGTCACTGACTCCTGCACCCTACCTCCTTCCCCTAGCTTCTCCTGGCGCTGACTCCCCTCTCCTCAAAACCCTGCGAAATGTATCCATCTCCCTGACAGGGCAATCCTCCAGCCCATATTGGCCGTTCTGAGGCACCTGGTGCCTTCCACTCTTAGCCTCCTGGGAATTGTAGTCCCGTGGAGGCTATTCCTATATTGGGGCCGCGTGCGCGATTCTCCTGCGCCTGTGCGACTCCCTAATGACCGCCGCTTCTCCCGCGCATGCACGATCACGGCTCATGCGCGCGCAACCACAATGGCGGCCCCCGCTAGCCGGGTGCGCCGCCGAGCCTCCTAAGGCTCGGACCGCTCCCTGCACCGGCCCCCACCTTTGGAAACAGTCGGCGGGTCCGTCGCTGACTCGGGCGGCACCCGCGACCGCGCTGATCCAAAGGAGGGGAGTCTGGGAGCTGCAGGGGACCGGGGCTGCACTCTCCCCCTGGTGAAATCCCAACGACCTCGCTTGGATAGCAGACATAACCATGTACAAACATTATATAATAAAAATGCAGTACATAGAATCTACAACGTATCACATGAGCTTTGTATGACTTGGTACACCACATAACAACCACAGTAATACCCGAGGCCAGCTGAGTGTTTGCTGTTTGCCGAGACCAAGCATTGGGTGCCCCTAACTGATCATGTGGGGGTACCTCACTTTGACTTTTGTGAGCCTCCGCCGGGATAATCTCTTGGAGATCATGCTCTGGGTAACAGTCACGGGGTCCTTACTACTTCCTCCCCCTGGTGGCAGGAATAGTACAATGTATCTTGGCCAGACCTGTTCCCAGCCATACGCATCGCACATGCCTCCCTGACCTTTTCCTCTGTCCACCACATGATGAATAAAGCGCTCCATGTTGCGCATGAAGATGGCAATAGTTACCAGAGTGGTCACAGCACAGTCTTTGTTTGCTCCATCAGTCACTTCTGAAGTGATGTCTTCTGGATACATCACGAGCTCGGGGTCTTGAGACAGACAAACTTGGTGATCCTTTGCGCAGAAGTAAGCGCCGAGCAGGGCCTCTTCACCGGATATCTCCATCACATCCTGCAGGGAGTAAAGGGTTGGTACCTCACCGTTGCATTGACTCACGGTGGCTAACAGGTCCTCGGGGATGCTGTCAGTTCCCACCCCGGCTGTCTTGGGACCTGTCCCCGGCACTTCTGGGGAAGTCCACTCACTTTCTGGGCACTCTGGAGCGTTGGATCCCAGTCCTGGGACCAATTGGGTTGGAGCGCACGGGCTCGCACTCAGTTCAATCACAGTACTACTTATGGCAGCACGGGACATCAAGATGGGGCTGTCTTTCCTCTTCACCTGGACGATAGGCGGTGGGTACTGGTCCACTCGCACCACTGGACAGCGGTCTTCTAAGGGGGACACCTCCGCCAGGATGTGATGCCGAGTGGAGCCAATCGCCCTGGTGGCCAGACTTAAGGAGCTACCGTGCTCCGCGGTCACCTGGAAGCTCACACCCGACACCCTTGGGGCAGTGAACTCACCCTTGGCGTTGTTTGGTACTGGTACCATCATCTTAGGCCGGACTGGCCGTAGTAGGGCACATGGGCCCACAGCAGGCGAGACAAATGGCTCTTTGTCCTCAGCTCCACTTGTCATTTGTGGTTCCATCTGTGGTTCCGGCATTAGAACCGAATCTGGAACCGCGGTTAGGACGCACGGGCCCTCTGTAGTTGAGGTAGGCTGGTTAGCCTTATCTTCCTCTGCGGGATCCGTAGCACACAGCAGCTCTGGTTTTAGGAACTGTGCCTCGCAGCAGGCACACTTGGGTCCCCAGCTCAATTCTCCATCAGGAAAATCACACTTGGGGCATAGGCAGCGGACATACCTTTTTCCTTCGACTTTCACTACCTGAACCCCTCGTGGACGCTGATATGGATCAAAGTTCATACCACCAGAGAGATTAAGGTCTTTCTGTAAGCACGGGCACAAAAGAAATGTTACATACAGTCCCTCTGCTGGCCAAACACCATACAACTGCGGATGTAGTTCGCTGCAACCTGTACTGTCCTTAGTGGCGACAGCAGTTACTGATTGAGCATCCTTGTGCTAGCTCCCCCTGGTGGACTCCAGAGGCGAAGTACCCTCTTTCAAGGAGTGGTTCTGACTCTGTGCTGAGCTACTCACAGTACAGAGGCGGGGCTCTGGTTTTCGCGCCCAACCCAGACAATACTCTGCAACAATTTCTTGCACAGTCCTGGTGCTCGCCCGACTTGACGGGAGCCGCCATCTTAGGTGTGACTCACTGCTTGAGGGAGCCTCCATTTTAATCACAGTCTCATCAATTACACTATGACTCTCTGCATAGATAGGGGGGTAGCCTTCTGGTTTTCCCGCCAATCTCGGACAGCTTTCTGCAAGGTAATTCGCCGCCTTGAGCACAGCGGCACGTGCACTCTTCCAGCTTGGGGAAAATTGCCATGGCGCTAGGTCAGCGTAGACTAAAGGGTAACCCTCAGGGGGGCCCCCTGGCATAAACAGTGTGGACGGTGCCTCTGACAGGCATATATCCCACATGGGTGACACCACAAAAAGTATCGATCTCCACATGGACGTGGGGTCTTGTTCTTCATCTAAAATACAGGCATACAGCCACCCGGGGATTTTACGCATATGATCACAGACCTCCACGTCGGATATAGGTGCGGGAAGGCCTCCTACAGCTACCACACGGCGGTGGTTAAAATCTTGCCTCAAGGCCCAGGCGAGGACCTCGTGTCCGGACTTTACAAGCATTTTGGAAAATTTGACAAAAAAATAGAATAGGGCACACCAGGTCTGATTTCAGCAGCGCCTCCAAATGTAACGTGTATTCCCCCACCCAATCGCATATAGAGTGTATATGAGGGGGGACCTATATGTTACCAGGTGTGGTGCTTTACCTGTTAGGCTCACAGGAGAGGCTGAGCTTCCGCCACGGGGAACCTGGGGCACGTATAATAATATGAGTAACCTCGTACTCGGTGCAGCGCCTCCACCTGCGATGGCTCCCACCAGAGGGGGAGTGGTTCCTCGCAGGACAATATATATCACTCCACACACAGCATGTAAAACAACCAATGCCTTTACTAGTGCAACCGTACTCATGCATATAATCAACAGGTGTCCCTCCCTAGAGGAGACACTAACTACTGCGTCTCGCAGGACGCTACCGCCTTCACCGGATGATCCTACCCCGTGTCCAGTAACCCCACACAATATTTCCCCCACCCTACAAATGAGATAGATATGTGTGACTGCGCAGCCACTATGTCCTGTATGAATAGGTGTTATAGTTGATGCACTTGATGGTTACCTGCCGAGCACTCCAGTGCCTTGGCCTGCCAAGGAGCTTCACAAAGGATCCGAGGACTGCTGAACACCGTCCGGGGCGATCCCACCCGGGTGGCTGCTGCAGCAACAGCGAAGGTCTGAGCCCAAACCTCTGGATGAACGCGCTGCGTCCGCTGGGTCCCTAACTGGCTCTGGATAGTAAGGGGCAGGGTCCCTAACCTGGGGCCTGTCCCTGACACAACTCACATTACTGGGTGGCTCAGGGCTATCTGGGGCCTTGGGGGCTGCTGGCCTAGTGCAGGGAGTCACTGACTCCTGCACCCTACCTCCTTCCCCTAGCTTCTCCTGGCGCTAACTCCCCCTCTCCTCAAAACCCTGCGAAATGTATCCATCTCCCTGACAGGGCAATCCTCCAGCCCTATTGGCCGTTCTGAGGCACCTGGTGCCTTCCACTCTTAGCCTCCTGGGAATTGTAGTCCCGTGGAGGCTATTCCTATATTGGGGCCGCGTGCGCGATTCTCCTGCGCATGCGCGACTCCCTAATGGCCGCCGCAACTCCCTAGCTTCTCCCACGCATGCGCGACCACGCCGCATGCGCACGCAACCACAATGGCGGCCCCCGCTAGCCGGGTGCGCCGCCGAGCCTCCTAAGGCTCGGACCGCTCCCTGCTCTGGCCCCCACCTTTGGAAACAGCCGGCGGGTCCGTCGCTGGCTCCGGCGGCACCCGCGACCGCGTGGATCCAAAGGAGGGGGGTCTCTGGGAGCTGCAGGGGACCGGGGCTACATAAACATACCATAAACTTTGTGCAAGTTACTTACACGTATAAGTTCAGTGCAGAGCAGATCGTGTTTCTTACATAGATTCAAACAGCATAACAAGACCAAGGAGAATTTACAAGTGTTAGCAAGGGCACTGTCTGCTTTATCACATGGGATGGTTAATAGCTCAATCCATTTCAATCTATTTAACTATTTTTTATTTAGAGTTGCTGTTGTATTGCTCAATGGGCTCACTCCATATGTGTTTACTGCTAACCCATGCAGCCCGAAATCTGCTTTTGTTGATATTCTGAGCTTGGGAAGTGTCAATACAATTATCTCCCCCGGCCTCTCCAACCTTTGCAGCACCAATATTCTCTTACCAGCCCGTTTGTTGCTTTGGTAGGTGGCGAAGTTCAGCTCACTCTCATGATCTTTTAAGAGCAGTATTGAGCTTGCAGGCCTAAGAAAACATTGTTACTTTGAATGTGCTGCTGGCACCCAAACATGAGATATAAAGAGAGGAGAGGGCAGGGCACCGAAGACATGAAAACACACACAAACTTTCCATTCTGTGCAGTGAGCATGGCTGTTGTGCAAAGCCTTTAAGGAGGCTGCATTATTTTCAGCGTACAGAAATGTGGCCAACTGGGTGAACAAAGTAATGCAGTTTAATTCCTCCAACACCTGGCACAGAATCCCAAACGTGCCCTTTGTGCCACCAGCTCAATAGTGTTTAGACATTTCCCACCATAGGAATAAGATGTGTGAGAGACAAGGAGGATAGAACAGGCAGCATCCTGATCATTGTAACATTGCCTGCAACCAGCCGCATCTCATTAACAGTTGCTGATAGCTGATGATTGAACTATGTTTTTTTTTTTTAATTATTATTATTTGTCAATAACTACCTGTAATACATTTTTCTTTATGTAAAGCATGTTTAATTCATACTCCTATTAAATTGCCTAATGTCACTGGTGTTGTCTTCTAGATTTGGTTGAATTTCTATTATTCGTTCTAAAGTGAATTAAAGAAGGAATCCAAGCAATATCCTACATGTTAGGGGTTTCTTCTTTTTTACTTTTTTTTTTTTTTTTAATAAATCAATTATATAGTATTAAATAATACTTACTTTTTCATTTTTTTCATTCAACTGTAAATGAGTTTTAATAAACTGGGCAAACTTTGATTTCCATAGCAGATTTTAGCCCACCTTCCCAGCAGTGCAAGATCTTTGCAACCCTTTGTGATAATTTGTTGCCAATGTTCCCAGCAGTTTGAGCTGCAACCTGTAATAATAGATAATGTTACCTTAGTAATATAAGAATATATTGTAGCTACTAAGTTGCACTGACTGAAACATTGATTTGAAACTGAAAGGCAGCCATTTCGTGAACCCTGGGAAGCAGGATTTTGCTGATCGATCACAGGAGAACGAATCAATCGGCAGCTCAGGTAACTCGTTTTCAACAAAGGTAATCAAAGGCTGCAAAATATTGAAACAAAAAAAAAATATTATTTTTTTAAGCTGTTTGGATTGTCTCTTTAATGTAGTTTGTTTTCACAAAAGATCAGTACTAATTATTTTCAAATGAGTTTTAATTTCTACGAAACTAAAAAAAATTTTTTTTAAAAAAGGCAAGAGAATGAGGACACGGAGTCTGGGTGTAAGAAGTTAGGTCTGCTTCTAAAACATGAACCCTTGTTAAATCAAGGACACCAGCCTATATTTCTTCATTTCATCCCTTAAGTTTGGTGATGACACCACAGGCTCTTGGAAATGATGCAGCTGCAAGACTACAGGCCCTCTAGAATAGGATACTTCGTTTAGATTCTCCACAATGCCATTGAAGTGCTTATTTTCCTCCTGAAGAGACACAAACAGATGCAAACTTCTGTAAACACTTTAGAAATGAATTCAGTGAGTTTGGCCTCTCAGCAGCGCTCAATAGGTGACAGAAAAATGTCTAATTAGTGCAAGTGGAAATAATAGGGCCACTTGGAACCCATCCATCCTCCACTAAGACTGCTTTTCCGAGCAACTCAAAACCCTTTTGTTTGGCAGGTCACTCTCAGGCTTTTGTGCTCTAATCTATGAAGAGTAGAAGTGGGGGTAACAAAATAGATTGGGCGACGGTCTGTGTTTAAATACATAGCATGTGTGCTGCTGCAAATTATCAAAGGCATATTTAGCAAATGCAGTTTACAGGTGCGGAGACATTCCTTCATTGTAGATAACAGGTAATCCATGCTGTGCCAGATGGGAGAGGAAGGGTAGGAGACTTTGTTGTGCTGAAAATATATCCAGAAGGGCCGGCTTGATGGCAGTGCCGACGGTGTGATGGCACCTAGCCCCGCACTCACAGAGTGCCATTACCGGGGGTGAGCGCATGGACCTCTATAAGAGACGACATCTCCTCCTGCTATCATGTGACGCTGGTCGCTATTACAATGCGACGTCACATGACACCACGTCCCCATGACAACGCGACATCACGTGATGCAGTGACACCACGTGGTGACGTGTTGCCATGACAAAGCGTGACTTAGCAGGAGGAGATGCTGACTCCAGATAAGGTAAGAGGCCCCACCATACTCCCACGGCATGGGGCCCTGCAACAGTCCCAACTGGCCCTGCCTGTTGTCATACAGTATGTATTGCCGATCTCACACTTAATACTGCTTTAGAGCTGTGTTTTTGCAACAATCCGTAGTAGAAAAGTGATCCTTCTGGAAGCTTTTGACAAGAAGTGAGAGCAGCAGATTTAGATTATCCATATCTTGTGGAGTGTGGAGAGATCTGTCCAAGCAAATCAGAAACACTGACCAAACCTGCGTCTCGCTGTTTTATTTACAGAGAGACATTGCTTTGTATTTCCATCTCATACTTCATTTATCACTTGAAGACTGTTGAAAAATATATATATATATGTATGTGTGTGTGTGTGTGTGTGTGTTTCTTAAATATAGCAACCACAATGATTTTACATTAGAACTGCTTGTTCGTCAGGATATGAGCCTCTGACGAAGACAATGTATATGGTATACATAAATTGGTGGGTTTTAATGGTGTGGCTCTTAAAGTGATCCTCCTACATTTTCAAAGCTATATCTTAACATGCTGAAACATGTGGTGCCTGGTTGAGTGCGTTCTCTTTATATCAGGGATCTGAAACTAGTTTAGCAATGGTCCAGTGTAAAAAAAATTGCACTTGGCTTCATAAGCAACTGGTATGGAACTGTCAGGAGCAGTAAATCCCAACAGCCACGAGCTGAAGAGCCCTGCTTTATATTGCAACTCCAATGTGTATTGCGACCCGTTGCAACTTGTATTTGAGTTCCAATAAAGTGACCGTGCACAACCATGTAACTCCTTCATTTTACCGAAGGTTTGGCGGACATTTGTTAGAAAGGGAGGACTATCCCGGTTTCTCCAGGTTTGTCGTAGCTGATGGTTTAAATAACTAATTCTTTATACAGAAGGCTGTGAAGTTGTCCTCCAGTGCTGAAGAAGACTTTAGTCCAATTTAAATGGAGCAGTACTTTTCTCCGGCACTGGGAAGCAGCTTTATAGCATATTGAATAGTGGCTTCAGAAGGAAAATAATACTCCCCGCATTATTAGAATATTTTATTTTTGTTTGTTATTTGAAGTCATCGATATGTTCGGGTTTATAACACACAACAGACTGCTGGCAGTGAAGAAAATAAATGATAAACAATATTCAGACAATTATCTGTTGTGTCTGTTTCCATCGTCACCTCGCTCCAAATTTTTCTACGGCTTCGTATAAACACTTCCCATATCATTTATTTATGCAAGTGGGGATACTTAAAGATAGCATCTCTTGTGAACTGAAAAAGAAAAAACCTTCACATTTGGAAAGATTACTGAATCTTTTGCATAAGGCGCTCATTACTGGTATAAACTTCTAACGCTCATTTTATATTACAGTATGTATTGAACTTTCTGGTTCCTGTTCTACTTTTTGTGCTACGTGACAAAGTGCGGTGTAATAAAGGCGCTAAACCCAATGCGTGATCACTATTTATATAGTGAAAAAATTAAATAAACCAAGTGACATATAAAGTGCAATTAATAGTGCAAATAGTGATAAATATAATTCAATCAGCTTGTAACTCTCTGCTCAAACCCTCTGGTGGGGCCAGTCTTCACTGGTCCCAAAGCGTAGGAATGTATTCTCAAAATCCAGGGGAGCATAAAAAGAGAGAAACAGCAACACAAAAAAGTATAGACTGTAGTAAAAATTGAATCAATATCAACTTTGTTCTTGGCTCCTATGTGCAGCCTACTTTTTGTGCTAGGCATTCAGGCCTTGATTGATGAGGCAATACAAATGTAAATTAGGAAACAAATGTACAAATTACAGAGAAGTGTTGCATGGCTCTTGCATGTTATTGCAACTTCAATATATGTCGTTAGGTAACAGTGAAACCGGGTGCATGCAGACTTTTAGTTTTTTTCGTTTCATAATTCGTATTCTATTTCCAAGTAGTTATAAATTGGAGTGCTATCTAATTCATGTTGTATGCACTTTGGGGCATATATATCAGGACAAAAGTGGTGCAATTCTGGGGCAAAACGTGTCACCATATGTATCAAAGAAAAAATCCCAATTAAATCAATAGGATTTTTTCTTTGATACATCTGGCGCAATGTTTTTGCCTCAGAATTGCTCCACGTTTGTCTTGATACATATGCCCCATAGTCTGTAGATTAGGGTTTGAAAATCATTACCGAAAAAATGATGTATGTCCAGACCAGATGGATATTCACGGAAACATTTTTAATGGGTTCTGTCCCATGTAAATAGAGTTGTCAGCATTATGTTGGCAAATGCAGGTTTACTATATCAGGGGCGCAGCGGTTGCAGAGGCCCCGCGCTCTTCCCCAAGGCTTTTAAGTTAAATGCCGGGGGACCGCACGAGGCCTCTGCCACCTCAACTTACCAGGATTCAGTAGATTTCTGGACGCGTCGGCATGGCAATGCAGCGTCAAATGACGCTGCGGGGTCATGTGTCATGCACGTCGCCATGGTAACGCGCGTCAAAAGACGCTGCGGGGTCACGTGACTTGACGTCACATGTCCCGCGACATCATTTGACGCCGGTTCACAGGAAAGAGGGAGGGCACAAACACTGGGGCTGGCACATAGGGGGGGGAGGGGGGCGCAACTCAGAAACTTTGTGCACCCCTGTACTATATGACCTCTTGTTTACCAGTAACGTACAAAATCCAGTATTAAATATTATTCCATATTCGGTCACAGATCACCAATTCCCAAAGTGGATTTGGGTTCTCAGTATCCAACATGTGAGTGGTCTTCACACACAGGTGTCATGCCAGGTTGCCTGCTGATGTTCTACTGACTTGCCAGCTGTTGTGGAAGAGAGATGGTTTCTCTCTGCCTCTTTTCCCAACAGCACATGGTGTCCGGGAGGAGTCTGGTCAGTCATGGGGAGCAGTGGAATCTTCAGCGCCTTCCACAGTAACACAGGATTCTGCACACTCTCAATCAGAGTCCGATCGTACATGCGAGCATGAGACTATTGTGAGAAATTATTGATACTTTATTAACTGGCCTTGTTCATTATTACTGTTTACTGTAAAGTTGTTTCCAAATGATTTACTTTCTTGGAAAGGGCATAGAATGGGAAATAGAAAGTATTTGTGACTATCTGTATGCAGTGGGCATGAATATTTATACTGGGTGCACTTGGCCGTCATATGTCGTGAATTCGTTTTAAAACTTGAGTCATGGTCAAATCATCTATTTGCTCTTATTACTTGATGTGTATGACAATATAGATTGTTTATAGCAGCGTGACCTGTTTTACCCCAACATAAAGTATTTCAAATCCCTTCTGTCTGTTCAGAAATAATCCAACTGGTTTGACACAAATACCGACTCGCAAAACAAATCCTACTCTTTTGCATGTTAAATGCATTAATACACTTGATTAAGAGGAGGGCAGTTAAGTCTATAAAACAAATACCAGCAACCCAACATTTTCTATTAATTCTCCCCTGGATATTTTCAAATGTCTCTGTGGGTCACTTTGGTCTATGCAGTATATGATGTATGTATAGGAGAATATTAATATGTTAACTCAGGCCAAGAGTATTTTATAATAATGAACCTCAATCACTTGGATCCCTGTGTGAATCCTTAGTTATAACAAAAGCTGAGACCTCTATATAGCAGTATGAAAGGCAGGGAGGCGTGTTATGTTCAGCCCTGCTACACATATAGTATTCTAGATGGAACAGGCTTAATAACTCCATTTTCAGGTTTGTAAATACATTTCCACAATTGGAATTATTATTTTGAAAATATTTCCACAATTGGAAGTATTACTGGTTGTCACTCATTGTTTTTAGGTTCTGTAACATTTAGCAACCAAAAATAAATGGACTGCCAGCAATCTCCTTGCTTAACCAAACATAATGATAGTGTTGGCATTGTCATGTGACTGCAATCAAAACACACGTCTCAGAGTGAAGTTCATAATACTGTCCATTCGCTGGCTGCTTTTTACTTGGTGGCCATTTCTTCTTTGGAGAAAACAAAATGGAGAAAGGTTGCTGCTGGAGTAATCATTAGGACACAGTGGGATCTCCTAAAAGCCCATTAAAAAGCAAAAAATAAAAGGATTGGAGAAATAAAAAAGAAATTGGATGAAGCAGACATAAAGGACAAAGGTGGACTTTACCTTTTACAAGGATCTAATTGTTGTTGACACATAGAAATGTGAATCAGATTTACAAATTACCTCAGACATTGATTATTTACCGTAAAACTGTTGTGATTGTTGAACACAAAGTTGTGTCTGGGTGTGTTACCTGAGTGCTCTTCTTAACAGGTGTTTTTGAAGGCCTCCATCACGGTTGCAGACAGTGCTACGGCTGCTTCCATTGTGTTCCTGATTGACCGATTTCTATACTGGGCAGATGCCTCCACCAGACTACTGCAGGTTGCCAAGGGTTTGCACAAGATGTGGCCCGCCACACCAATAGCGCCACAGGTGGTTATACGCCAAGCCCGCATCTCTGCGAATTCAGGTGACGTAACTCTTGTTGATCTTTCCCTGTTTTCTCAGCTTAGTCCCAATTAGGAACTACTTGACTTTCAAGAGGACACTTTGTGCCATTATAGGGATGACATTCCTATGAACCCAGTGGCATCTTTTCAAATCCTGAGCCAACCTCCTATTGCTCTCACAAAGGAACCAGGATAAAGAGTTTCTGAGCCAAAAGAGGTAGAGAGATTTGTGAAAGGGCGTGGAAAATACTAATTGGAGTTTTTGTTCCCTAACAAATGTGTCCTGCTGGTTTCAAACAGGGGTATCTGAATTGCTTTACTTCTGATCAAGAGCCTCTATAACAAAGCACACAATCCAGGCGTTTTCTCAGAACTGTCCCTATCTACTGTTTTCAGTAGGACCACTTGACTAAGCAAACAACACAGCTAACAAAACACTGAAGTTATTTGATATATGTTGTGTTATTCACATTGTTTCTCCACTCTTTGTGCTATTTCTGTTCCCCTTAAAATGTGTCATGTTTTGAAATCAGCACTATGTATTGTGATTTTTTTTTGAAATATTTGTATTGTGTTAAATTATTTTTACATTGTTTTAATGTTATCTTTTAACATCAAATAATATCCACACCAAAAAACATCCAAATAACATAACAATTTGCGTTTGCACATTTTGGCTTTATAAACACACCAGCATGTCATGTGAAATGCATTTTAATTACCTTTAAGAAACCTTATTTAAAAAAAAGGATAGAGAAGTCTGCTTTGAACTTTTCAACAAAAGGTGCTTGGTAATTGTGCACTGCAAATGAATGTCACAATGTGTTGTTAAAATAATATTATTAGTGCATTGAATTACACCTTTAGCTGAACCACACCATTAGATTAATGGGATCACTTACATAAAAAAAAAAATTTCAGCCCCTTATACTTATTTTAGTTGAATGTGTTTATCACAGGGGTCCCTTGATCAGAGATGTGCGATTTTGCCAATCCTTTACATTGGGTACAAAGATCATGGACCTGGAGTTCCACCATTGTGTAATCATTTGAAAATGTTAAATATTGTCTCATTAAGTAGTGCATCTTAATGAGGTCTCTGTCCAGAGGATTCCCAATACATACCCTCACCCACTCAAGTAGAGCAGCTGTCCTCATTAACATTTCAATAAGGATCCCTGTTACTGGGGTGAGTTTCTACTTTTATTCAGCTAGTGGTTGCGTGCAAAGTTGGAAATGGTGCACTGGAAAAATCTCATATGAAGCTGTAAATTACAAATATAACAGTTATAAATAAACTGTGCCCCTCTCCTGTCATGAACTATACAGCTGTGAGCACGTGACTTGTATATGTGACAAGGGTTAATTCACACAGCTATCTAGCTGACACATTTTTTATCTACGCAAGGTCCCTCAAATGAATAATATTCCCCCACAATCCATCACTATATATATATTTACTCGCTGCCACCACCACCAAAGCAAAATCAAGATGTCACTTGCAGAGTCTTTGATCTCTGTTTACTAAAGAAAATATACACTGAACACACAAAAATACAGATTTCTACAACAGATGTGAATATCACTCTTCAAAATGTGCACTGTTCAATCAGAGCCCAAAGTCATTACTTAGTATAGTTTAGATTTAATATACAAAAATACAGTGCTTAGGTTACAAAAAAAATTACTACAAAAAACATACAGTACAATAAATGCAGACAGTTTCTTCAACATAAAAGGATAAACAAAGACATTCTATATGTTACCACATAAATGTATCAGTTTTTTTCCAAAGAGGTAATTGGAGCATCTGGTTGGCATAAGACACTCCTCTGTTAAATTCTGTTTTTATATCTCAATTGCATGTCTTATATCTTAGGCTGCGGCCAGGGTGGAGCAAACCGCATGCTCATGCTCGGCGACATCAGAGTCATAACTGTGAATGCCCTCGTCCAGGGTGAGGGTGCTTGTTACTTGACGAGACAACCAAATTTTATTTGGCTGCTCGCTGATGTGTCACATGAGCCCAATGAGGGCAAACCAGCTCTGTGACGTCATGGCCATGCCCTCCGACATGCTCCCCCCGCTCGCGCATAGTATCCGGCCGCTCCTCCTTCTCTTACCGTGCATCCACAACTGGAACAATCTACCGGAGACTCTCACAGCCACCACTAGTCTAAGTTCTTTCAAAACGAAAGCTGTCTCACATTTTAATCTGGTCTGTAACGGTTACATACGCCTATAACCTATATTGTCCCTAATGGTCCACGAAATGTCTGTAAATATAACGTGACAATGTACCTGTATTGTCATTATATGTCTGTGCCCAGGACATACTTGAAAATGAGAGGTAACTCTCATTGTATTATTTCCTGGTAAAACATTTTATAAATAAAAATAAATATTAACATCAACAGTAACCCCTAGTGCAGGAAGTGGAATGACTTGGCAGTAGTGTTGTACCGAGTCCTACATTTTCGGAAAACCAGGTAATGGGTACCCGGGCAAAATTAACCATTTTTCCCGGCCGGGTACCCAGTTACCCGGACGGCACTTACTTGCAGGATGAGGAAGACTGCTGCAGAGGGTGAGGAGGACCTGGAGCAGGAGCGTTCCTATTGGACAGCCGGGGAGGGTCCGGCTGTCCAATAGGAACGCTTCTGCTCCGGTCACATGGTACCCCGGCTCCCATCGGCGTCAGTTGTGAGCTGTATTCCTGCTGCTCCCGGCGATGAACACTGGCATGCTGCTGCTACCGCCACCAGGACATCTGCTGCTGCTTCCAGATGTCGCCGCGGTCTTCCTCACTGGTCTTCCTCACCTTCCGTAGCCGGCTGCAGGTAAGTGTTAAAGTATTTTCAGCTACTCTGAAATTACCAGCTGCCAGTTCCGGCCCGGTGCCGGTCCCAGTCACCTGCTGCCGGGTCTGGGTAAGTTCCGTGTAGCTGAAAAAGTGCCGGGTACCGGGTCATTTCTGGGTACTCGGTACATCACTACTTTGCAGCCATGTTCGTAACTCCCACTGACGTCTATAAACAGGAAACGATCTAAGGGAGAGGATAAGACCTGATAAAATGCAGCTAAAAAGCTGTTAAAAGCAACAGGCTTTAATTTCATTGTCTCTTATTGTGTTTTTACCTGCAGGAAAGCTTGTAAAAGCAGAATACATTCTAAGCAGTCTAATAAGCCACAAAGGAGCAACAGGTAAGGCTGCATAGTATATGATAATAATTTAGACTTGTGTAACACACTTTACCCCTTACCCCCCCCCCTCAAATCGCAGATAGGGACCATGTGCGGGAATATACCTGTGTTACCGTGTATGGTGCATTACCTGATAAGCTCACAGTAGGCCTGAACCTACGCCACTGGGAGCCTGGGGTGTTTCCTGAAACGATACTTACAGCGCCTCCACGTGTGCAGGGATTCTAGTGTGTAGAATAACTCCTGACACAGGAACCACATACAGTAACCATGTACACCATATATATATATATATATATATATACAGTATATATATATATATATATACACAGGCAGTCCTCGTTTTACAACGCTTTGCTTTACAACGAATGGCTTATCCAACGCTATGCAATGCATACCTGTGTTCATTTTTACAACGCCAAAACGGCTTATTCAACGCTCTTACGACTGTTTAAAAAGTTGTTTATGTGTATGTGTATATATATACACACACATACACATAAACAACGTTGCAAAGCGTCGTAAGAGCATATATATAATATTATATTATACTATATAATATTATATTATACTATATAATATATTATTTATTATGTTATATTATATATATAATACAGTATATACAGTACACTATATCATTTATGTGTGTGCTGCATATCTTATTGCCTGCGTAAAATATTTGGTGTATTTTAGTGTTAAAAATGCCTTCAGGAACGGAACCTTTCATTTAAACAGTGTTCCTATGGGAAAACGTGTTTCGCTTTACAACGTTTCGCTATCCAACGCCATTTTGAGTAACGCATTGTGTCGGATAACCGAGGACTGACTGTAAAAACAGTTCTGTATATGCAAAACAGAACAATAACATTAGCAACGGGGTGGTCTCTCTGTATCACTAATAATACAACTGCCCGGTCACCTCGCAGGGCCTTCACCCCACACCGTGTACCCAGAGTCCCAAGAGTACCCAAAGGAGCCCACCCCTCTAGGCGTGATCAGCGCCTGTACTATATCGAACTGGTGGTGCACTTTGATGAATGAAAGGTACATGCCGGGTGTATCCACGCGCTTAACGAAGAAGCCAAGAGTCCGCCGACCCTCACGATATCCTCCGCGATGAGCCGCCACCACGAGGGAGAGCCTCCCCGTTGAGAGAGGCTTTACCGCAGTCCAATAGTCTGGTCCCAGGATACTCAGCACAGCAGCTGTGTCCCTAACTGTCACTATTCACTAACAGGACAAAGTCCCTACTTATGACCTTTCCCTACAGCAACCACAAACTGATAGTGACTCAGGGCCTTAACCGGGGCCTAGGGGGATTCTGGCCTAGTGCAGAGGGTCACTGACCCCTGCACACTCACAACCTACCCCCTGCCCCTCCTGGCGCTGACTATCTCGGCTGAGCGTGCAAAGTGTCTCTCCTTTGCACCAGGAGAATCTGTCTGCCTGATTGGCTCCCAGGTGTCACGTGGTGAGCAGCCCCAGGGCTTCTGGGTATTGTAGTCCCTCGCAGCGCTCGGTACCAATGGGGCCGTGTGCGCTACATGTCCTGCGCATGCGCGACTTGTAATTTGTAATGGCCGCCGCGGGTCCTCCTGCGCATGCGCGACCTTACTCAAGGTGGCGGCACCCTGCAACAGGAGCAGCACATAAAATTGTTACGGACACAGTAGATGCCCCGTGGATCATACAATCTATGATTTTGGTGCCTGAGGCGCAGGGAGGTAAAGTGGCTTGCCCAAGGAGCTGACACCAGGAATTGAACCAGTGACGTTGTTTTCAGAGTCCGTGTCTTTACTCACTGAGCCACTCTCTTTCCCTTTTGTACAGATCAACTGTTTATGGCATTACTTCTTTAAAAAACCATTAAGGAAATGTAAGCAACGTTAGTCAGAATAGTCCATGTAGATCATGTAATATCTATATTTGGCCATATATAGAAGTACATGCACACCGCTAATAGAGGTGCGGGAGGCGGGGTACTTATCTGCCGGTGCACTGTGTCCAGGGAGGTCCAGACATCCCAAAGGTAATCAGCAAGGAAATGGAAGCAGGCACACGGTCTTTCTGAGGGTGCAATTTATTGTTTTGAGAGGGCTCCTTGATAAAGGCAATTTTTGCCGAAACGTTGGACCTTTTGGTGGCAAAATAAATTGCTCCCTCAGAAAGACCGTTTGCCTATATCTATATTTGGCCCCTGCTATTCAGAATCAATGGCATTTCTCATGATTAAGTTCAGTGGCGGTTACCTTTTTGAGGTGTACAAGAACAAGCCAAAAAAAAAAAAAAGGTTGAGTCACATTAAGGTCAATGAGCAGAATCTGAGACTTTTAGGGCAAGACAAGGTCCTCATACATTTAATAAAAAATATGGCAGTCAGGGAACTTTTATCATGATTATTTTAATAGGCATGGAAAATATTTGATGTAGCTAGAATTAGCTGTACTTCAGAGTAGTATTTATTGAACGCATATGAAAATAATTAATATACTATATGTTGTATCGGAGTTGCTCACACCAATGAACTGTCTTTAGGTGGGGAATCTGCCATACATAATGCTGATTGCTGCCATTATTTTTTTCGTTTGTTATAACTTGCTTTTTTTCTTGTCTACTTTACTACTTAAAAGGATCCTGGCCTTATTCTGTGGAAAGTGACAGAATTCTAGTGCAATCGGTTTGCGTACAGATCAGAGGACAAATTTTGCAGAAATTGGGTGAGTGTCTTAAATAGAGAAAGAAAATTGCACAGAAGCGCACAAGAGATGGGGTTAATAAAAGTATTTTAATAAAACACACACATAAATAGCTGAGAGGATCCAACCCCTTCTCAACTCAGGAAGTAAAATGCCCAGAAAATAAAACCATACATATGGTCTCTTAACATAAATTGTCTAGGGAAAATACATCACATACAACAGAAAAACACAATCAGTGTAGAATTAAACAAAGAAAGTACTAACAGCCCAAGGGTATTTGAATGAAAACCGCCATAGAGGACTGTAAAGCCGCTGACAGGGGGAGACGAACACTTACACTGGGGCAAAGGTGGGGGTCCACAGATGACCGCACAGGATCCGGATCGCGGCACCAGGGAAGATGAAACAGGAGGTCCTGACGAAGCACGTGGTGCGAAACGCGTAGAGGTCACTACAGGTCATCCTGCGCGTGTTTGCTGAGAGGCTGAGACGGAGCCTGCCTGAGGCTCTAGTGGTGGCTGCTTCATCTTCCCTGGTGCCGCGATCCGGATCCTGTGCGGTCATCTGTGGACCCCCACCTTTGCCCCAGTGTAAGTGTTCGTCTCCCCCTGTCAGCGGCTTTACAGTCCTCTATGGCGGTTTTCATTCAAATCCCCTTGGGCTGTTAGTACTTTCTTTGTTTAATTCTACACTGATTGTGTTTTTCTGTTGTATGTGATGTATTTTCCCTAGACAATTTATGTTAAGAGACCATATGTATGGTTTTATTTTCTGGGCATTTTACTTCCTGAGTTGAGAAGGGGTTGGATCCTCTCAGCTATTTATGTGTGTGTTTTATTAAAATACTTTTATTAACCCCATCTCTTGTGCGCTTCTGTGCAATTTTCTTTCTCTGTTTCTCAGGGTGCCCTCCCCCCTTTTTGAGGGGGGATCACCTCTGAAGTGGGAGCATCTGGGGAGACGCTCCATGCACGAGCAGCACAGGGATTTTTTCCTACAATTACATCTGCAGCACGAGCGCTGAATATCCTATTCCTGAGTGTCTTAAATACTTCACTCCTTACTATTTTTTGTAATTATTATACAATGTATTTTATTCCACAAATAAATCCATTGCCCTCTTTCATAGCAGATATTTTTTGATTGGGTTATTACTCATACATTGATTTAAAAAAAAAAAAAGGGTCATTACCATCTGCCATTTTACATAAAGTCACCACCATTTTAGTATTGTTATTTTTGATCCACAGAAACGACGGACAATTAACATTTTTACTTAGCAGAAACTATCTTTTATTTTCCAATGAACAGTTAATATATGACTTGCTTCTTCAGTAATCTCCCATTTCTCCTCTCAACATTTACTTGGTATACTGATTCATGCTAATTTTCACGTCTCCTCTGCTTAAGATACTTATTTCCTCAAAGACACTATCCTCTTGGTCCAGATCTTCACAGGGACTAGTTCTTGGTTTTCTAGTATGGCTCTTCCCTGTTCTCTTCCCCTCACTGTTAGAGTTCTTATAGTGCGACTATTTGTTCTATGGGATCAGGATTTTATTGAGCTTACACTGAAAGGAAAAGGGTAAATTTTGATCACCTAGTGAATGAACTAAGGAAGTATGTAACTTTATTTCATAGAATTGCTTGCTTCCTTATGCAAAGGTACAACACATAGTTTTTCGAGTTTGGATAGTTGCTGCTTTAAAATGTTTTTTAAAATAAGATCTGCAGTAATTGTCCAAACGACAAAGGGAATGGCAAATGAGGAAACTTTCTTTTACACAGCTAGACATTCACCAATGTTTCTTTCACTGTGGCTGGTGGTAATGTCGGCGTGTATTATTCCTTGAATTTACAGGCCTGTGGTATGAAGCAGCTGAGCTGATCTGGGTCTCCATCGTTGGATTTCTGGAGCTCCCCATAGCGGACAAAAAGGTTGTTTGTCATCGTATTTTTCTTAATCACCAAGACAACGTTTGCTGTCAGTGGTTTTAATTTCCTGGGTGGAAGCTGTGTACAGTTTGACTTGTGTTTAGGATGAACACCAGAAGGTGGGAGACGTTTGATGCATTTCCTCCACCTCTATCATTTTTCCTAAGAACTAAAGTGATCGTTTTGACCGTAGGACACAAAAGCAAGTGATTTAATGAATGAGTTGTCTCTGGTGCAATCACATGGGTCTTTGCTCTCCAGTCTGATTGATAATGAGATGCAATGAGTCTTAAGAGGAAGTTTTAGTTAGCAGAGCAACAAGGTGTACTAATTGCTGTTTTAAGTAATTGATCAATTGATATTGTCTGGAAGGGATGCAGTAGTAGATGCACAAGGAAAGTCTATTGTTAATCTGTTCCTTTGAAATAACAGTATGTGATGACACTAAGTGGCCCTTCCCTTCCTCCAAGCTATTCTGACTTTTTTTTTGCAGAATAAATGTACTATTTACTCAATTACCACTAATACCCTTCAGCATATATACACATGGTAAGTAATTTCAAGTGCAAGTATGCTTATATGAAAGCAAATACATACAGTAGGTGTGTTTTTGTGTTTTGTTATCGCAAAAAAAAAGTTTTTTGTAGCAGCGTGCACTGTAGACACTTCATATATTCTTTATTTATAGTGTTTTTTTTATTAAATCTGCAACAGCAGATAGTGTATGACACATCCTTTGTGCTCAACACCATCCACGTATTCCCAAATAAACAGTAGGAACTATTTTACAGTCGCTTAAACAAGGAAAATCTTTCATAATTACAGAACCATATACAGTATGCTTATAAGGACCCTGACAGAGATTGGAAACATGTTTTGTTGATAGCAAGTAGATCTAATTCTAAGTGCAACAGTTATTTTAACTGTGGTCATTCTTACAAAATGTAGGTGCTTCTGATGATTTTGAAAGGAAGTCCGCAACAAAATCACTTGTAAGAAATCTTTATAACTCAGATCTACTGTAATAAATAAATAAATATATATATAGTATAGAATGACCTAGGCGCACAAGAAAAGGAAAGAAGGCGGGGTAGAGTATTATGTAGAGTAGAGTATTATGTCTATCAAAATGTATAGTATTGCACTTACAATCAGTTTAAGATATTAGAACTTATTCAATCACATACTGTAGATCAGGTACATTAGATAGACTTGGGTAGGATTCCAACAAGGTATGATCTTCCTTTGACCGGTTAGGTTACTTCTGATCCTTTTGATTGCTTGCACTGTGCTCCCACTCCTGGTCTGGCGCTGTGGAGCTCACACGTTAGACGTCCCTCGTTCTTCGGACACTCACTCCTAGTGTGCAGCCGCACACTTCCGCGTCACGTGGATCTCGCAGGACTTCACCTCTGCCTTGGTTCCAGTACCTAACGCCTTCAATCACACTTCGTGTTAGTAACACTGTGTCTGCTCTTCCACTATTGCTAGAAATGTCACCGTACGCGTTTCACTGTAGCGGCTTCTTCAGGGGTTAATCCCTGAATGGGACGCGGAAGTGTGCGGCTGCACACTATGAGTGAGCGTCCAAAGAACGAGGGACGTGTACCATGTGAGCTCCACAGCGCCAGAACAGGAGTGGGATTAAATACACCGTGAGTTATCTACGCCAAAACCGTACCCCATGTGCGGCTGCACATTAGGAGCAAGTATCCGGAGCACGGTTCTGTCGGGACACTCGCACTGCGAGATTAGAAGCGGGACGGACCACACTAAGGGTAACCGATTAAGGAGAACCCCGGTGAGAACACTCTGATTATATTTCGGGACTGTTGTGTACTATACAATTAAGGATTGGTTGTTGTTGTTGGTATACTACAACTAAGGACTACTACTAAGGACATAGTTCCGACGGGTGAGAGGTATCAGGCGGCAAATACCTGTATGACTATACAGAACCCCTTACCACAACCAAAGACAGAGTTTCAAGCTCTTATTGTGTAATACAGTATATACTGACATTTCAAGAGGGTCATTAATACATCAGACCTATATAGCGGTGTCTCTTACACACTGCAATTTTATCTCACACAGTAAGCTTTTTATAAGCCTATACCATTTGGCTGGTTTTTAATAAACCGTTTAAAAGTTCTACTGTTTCACGCTCATTATCCATTATATATGAAGATATTCACAGTGCAAGCAATCAAAAAGATCCAGAAGTAACCTAACTGGTTAAAGGTCAAAGCAAGATCATACCTTGTTGGAATCCTGCCCAAGTCTATCTAATGTTCCTGATCTATGTGATTGAATAAGTTCTAATATCCTCAACTGATTGTAAGTGCAGTACTATAGCACTCACCAATATTTTGATAGACATACTACTCTATGTTTTTTTTCCCCTCCCCCTTCTTTCTTTTCTCTTGTGCGCCTAGGTAATTCTACAAAGTGTAAATCTACTCGGCACCTGTGGGGTCGTGGAGCTTCTTGACAGCAAAGATTAGGGAAAGTATTGTCCATCTGGTTAGCGCCTTTTTTATTATTATATAGTGATTGATTGTGTCATATATATTATATTAAGTGTAATTTGACACTAGTGGTTATTGTATATTGTTGAGCTTTTTGTTCTATTTTATATATATATATACATATATATAGTCAGATAAGGCAGTTGGCACTCCAATAGGTGCTGGTAAGACACGGGTGCACGTCCCATATAGAGAATGTAGTTATACGTTACCGTTCCACTTTGATTTTCAACATTGAGTGCTGTCTCTTGTTTACCAATCCTTGGAACGGTAACGTATAACTATACATATATATATATATATATATATATATATATATATATATATATATATATATATACACACACACACACACATTTTTTAGTATATATATATATATATAATTAGTATATAATATACTAAAAAATAGAAGAGCACACAGCACCCAACCTCATAGTGTAGATAGTTTTCATTCTATAACATAAACAATCAACTTAAAATCAATGTACTCACATTTGCATTCTCTGTAAAGACCTGTGAAAAGGACCCACGCTCACTGCACTCTGTCTGGGCATCCCTCCATGTAGCCTGTGCTGTCCTCCCGCGCGTTTCAGCAGGGGGATAAAGTCACTTCCGAGTGGTCCGTCGGGGAACACAGCATCCGTTGCAAATTACCCTACACGTTTCGTGACTCTCTGCAGTCCCTGCGGGTCAGCCCTTGTGTTTCTCAGCTGCAGCCCCTGCAGGTCAGTGAGAGAGGCACGAAACGCGTTTGGCAATTTGCCGATGTACCTCCCGGAAGTGACGTCAACAACCAGTCGAAAAGCGCATTAGAGAGGACAGCGCAGGCCAGACGGGCTTGATGTGCTCTTTACTGAGAATGTAAATGTGAGTACATTGATTTTAAGTTGATTGTTTATATGTTATAGAATTAAAACTATTTACACTATAAGGTTGGGTCCTGGTGCTCTTTTCTATTCTTTAGTACATTTCGAAGCTTACAGGAAGCTGGGGGATTCTCCCTGTAGGAGCAGCACCAGGAAACCACCCAAACTTTTGTTTATACAACGCTAAGAGACTTGTTTAACCTCTGGTTTGATCTTCCTCATTTGCCACTGGGACTGCGAAGTTTTCCTAGGCTCAAGGTATCTATTTATATAAATTCTTGCATATTTATTTCATGTGTCACTGATATCCCATCATTATTATATTATTTATTGGAATTTTGATTGCTGTTTTGGCTGCTTGTTTGAGCGCCGAATGGAATTGGTTTAATCTATATATACATATATAAATAATATATGACGGAAATCATTTTTTTATGCCTGAAATACATGAGTAATAATGAATTGACATTTTAAATTCTCTGAGAAGGATATACAAAGCTTCTTAATTCATAGTTAAATTAAAGTAGGGCAGCAAAATAATACTTCTCTATTGGTATTTAGCATTTGCTGGCTTCTTGGGTACTATTTCACTAGCTGCCACAGTATGTATATAAAAGGAATATATTCATCTTATCTCATATCGAAACAAATACTACATTGTATTAAACAATATATTATTTGTAATAATACACATTTAATCATTGTTATGTTACCTTTGTGAATACAATGATATAGGTTTCACAAAAATAAATCTTAACGCTACAAAAATAAGAAAATAGTGTCACAACCAGTACAAGGATGCTGCACCTGAAAACACACCACTGTGCCTCTTTGTGTGTTAGTAAAATGTCACTGAGTGTGCCAGGCTTCTGCCTGGTTGGATTTCCCATGTTTCTTCATTAAGTGGTGTTGATTCATTGTTGTGCTTTTTTGTTCTTCAGGGAATTGCGACCTCTTTGGGTATTTTGGCAGACATTTTAATCTCAATGAGCGAGGAAGACTACCAAACGTTCAAAAACAATAGTCATGTATGCCTGGTAGGTACAAATACTGGCACGTTTAATGTCTTTATGATAGCAGTTTGCTTCAGCATTTTCAGTATTTATGGTTTCATTATACAAGCACGATCCAGTTGTTGCTATCATTTAAGACTATACATAAGTATAGTCCGTTTACCTGCAAGTTAATGAAAACCAAGAACAACTTTGTACAACATCTAACTTTTTCCTGGAGTTGATGGCTGGATCACAAAGTAGTAGGCTCAGGGTATAATGTGTTTGTTTATTCATGCACTGATGCAGTACGGAAGGTGTTAGGGACTCGTGCTATTATATTTTCTGTTGACGCTGCAATTATAATTTATCATTTCTACCTAAAATATGTTTCCGTTAATGTGATGTCTTGTCTTAGTTTGTTTATTTTATTATTTGCTCACAATTAACAAATAGGGAATACAATTTTCTTGTAAATGTGGCTCTAAATCTGACTTCTGAAAGAGCAAGGAGTCCCCTTAATGGAACCCCCCTGCCTGCTTTTCTGCTCGATCGCACTTCCCCGTACCTTCAACGAAGCGTCAAATGATGCTGCGGGATCATGTGACATCACGTCACGTGACCCGCGGCGTCATTTGACGTCGCATCTCCTTATTAACGGGCGTCATTTGACGCCGCGTTGCCATGGAGACGCGTGGACAAGAAGCTGGTGAGTACATTTACAGAGGCCTCGCGCTCTTAGCGCGGGGGCTCTGTAACCCTGTGCCCCCCCCCCCAATAAGGGCTTGCACCCCCCCACAGGGGCGCGCCCCCCAGTTTGCGCACCAGTGCCCTAAGCAATTGCTCAGTTTGTTGATGCCTTAGTGCTGCCTATCACTTAAATGCTTTCATACATACATACATACATACATACATACATACATACATAAATACGTAGCCAGGACCCCCTCCCCCCTTACCTCCGATGCGGGGAAGGGGGAGGCTACTACTTTGCTGGTAGCGCTGCGGGAGGGTTGCAGCTATCGGCGGGGCTCCGGGGATGCTTAGAGGCGGATCGCCAGTGCAAGGTGCTGCCATATTGGATCCAGTGCATGCGCAGAAGACACCTCGCGCATGTGCAGTGTTCCGAGGTCACAGCGGTCATCTTAGCGCGGTGCGCAGTCACAACAGAGTAGCGGCAGCCATCTTAGACATTGCTCCGCTGGGAACTACACATCCCAGGATTCCCTGGGGCGGCCGATCACGCAGCACAGCCAATAGGGCTAAAGGATTCACAGTGAGGAAGAGTAGAGATTTGGCGCGAAGGAGCTCGCACTGGCAGTTGGATCCAGGACGCAGAAGGGGAAGGTAGGGTCTGGGTTAGTGGTTAGTGGTTCCCAGACTATGCCCAGATTACCCCTCAGGCCCTAGTTAGGCCCCAACCACGCACAGTTTGTGGCTGCTACAGGGAAAGGCCCCCAGATAGGGTAATTTACCCAGTAGCTTTAGCAGTGATAGGCATCAGCGATAAGAGGACCAGACCTCCCACGATAAGAGACTCTTAAAGGTGAGACCCTCCATCAGGAGTTCACCCTACGCAGAGGCAGACGCCTTCGCGGACCGACAACGTCGCTGGATGAGAGGGATCCCTTGTGTTATACAGTGTACCTAGGTACTGGAGTGCCCGTGGAGGTAAAAGTACACCAACAGTCCACAGGGGTAGCGCTACTCCCTACACTTTTGGGTGGGCCCTGACATCAGGGATATTGGTACCAAGCACCCAATGTACTTTGGGGACACTTACCCGGTGTATTGTATTGTGTGTCATATATACTGTGTGGTACAGGTTGCTGTGTTCTATGTTCAGTAAAACCCGCTATTATATACCTGTGTGTGTAATTACTATTGGTATCGGTTCCAGTGAGGGGCTCATCCCGCTACACTGGGATCCCTCGCAGGTGAACAAGAAATCACCCCAGGCTCCCAGTGGCGGAGGCTCAGGCCTCCTGGTAGCCAAACAGGTAACGGAAGTACCGGTAGTTCCTTTAGTGATGAGGAAAAGGGGCTACACATACGTACATACATACCCGTATATACCAGCCTCCATCACCATAGATACATCTGACTTCTTTCTTCTACATTATTTGACAGAGTTTACTGGAAGAATTTGATCACCAATTGCTCTCAGCAGCAGAAGCATGCAAACTGGCTGCAACCTTCAGCTTGTACACACCCCTCTTTGTGCTCACCAACATGGTAAATAGATGTGTATTACTTAAATAAGGGTTGCATGGTATATCATTAATATTAAAAACAAACAATTCAGTTAAACTTATCCCAAAGAGATAGAGCCCAACAGGAGAAAATGAATGTAGCTCATGCACGGTTATATTGCGCTGTTATATGTACAGATTGGTTGCTTGTTTTCGTCTATGCCTCTTCTTGTTTGTGTTGATCAGAAGAAGCTGAAGTTCAGTCGCTGGAATGTTAATTGAACTCAGTAAGCAAGTTAATACTGCAGCTCAGCATAACTAATGTAATTGTATGGCAGGCTTGCAGAATCAATGGGAAACAATTGAAAACAATATATTTGTATTATAGTTCTATGTGTGTGTTTGTATAGAGTATGTCTACATAATTATCTATCCCTAATCATGACATTGACTTTTATACCAGCTTTAATTACCTTTTAGATCTGTCTATTATATATTTGCAACAATAAGCATTTCTATTACACAGCACAGCAAATATGGTGAACAAACGTGCGCATCCCCTTGTCTTCTATAGGTCCCCAAATCGGCTCCATTCACCCCATTGACATTTTCATATAGTGGTTAAGCTGCAGAAAGGGTTGTACGTTAGGGTGACATGCACATTTGCACACCCGATGTGTCACTTTTAGCTTTCTATCCACTTTTACTTCTAGACCATATCCGCCATGTACATTTCATTGCTCCCAGTTTTAATGTTTCCAAGAAGGTCTCTCCTCCCCTCTCGGTCCACATAGCAGCCGGGAGAGAGAGAGGTCTTGTATAGGTAGACTCAAGTCCCACCCAGCAACTGGTGGCTGGATCATTGTTCCAAATTATTGCTTGTTTGAGTTGGGCCGCCAAATAGTATTTAATGATATCCGGGACTGCCAAGCCTCCGCAATCTTTTGGGGCTAGCATAATAGATCTAGTTACCCTGGGTCTTTTATTTTGCCAGATAAATTGGAAAATTCTGTTTTGTATGTTTTTAAGCTCCGGCATTGGAATATCTATAGGAAGAGTCTGGAAATAATACAGGAGCCTTGGTAGGATATTCATTTTGATCGTGGCTATTCTTCCTAACCAAGATATCTGGTATTCGTTCCAGCTCTGGAGGTCCTTTTTTAGCCTCTCAAATAATGAATATTATTATTAATAATAATAATTAATAAATATAATTAATAATATTATTATTATTCAAATAATGAATATCAAATAAAGCCTGATACATATAGATCAAGTCGGGTTTATTTCCGGCAGACAGGCCTCAGACAATACTAGAAAAATTATAGATATAATCGACCATGTACATCTCTCATCCACAAAGGCCATCCTGTTGAGCTTGGATGCGGAAAAAGCATTCGACAGGATTAGGTGGGACTTCCTAGACCAAACCCTACTTAAATATGGATTTCAGGGCCCATATCTAGAAGGTGTAAGAGCCCTATACAGATCTCCCACGGCTATAGTGAAACTCCCAGGAGGAGACTCAAACCCTATAAACATAAAGAATGGTACTCGACAGGGATGTCCCTTGTCTCCGCTTCTGTTTGCTCTCTCTATTGAACCCTTGGCAGCAACAATTAGAGACGAAAAAAACATAAATGGAATTGTAATAGGAGAGACAAACTACAAAATATCCCTATTTGCCGACGACATTATCCTAACTCTCGCCAACCCCTTGATTTCACTCCCGAACTTACATTCACAACTAGATAAATTTAGCAAAATATCGGGATATAAAATCAACATGGATAAGTCGGAAGCATTGAACCTAACCCTATCGGATTCTGAAGTCAAATTATTACAAGCAAATTTTAAATATAAGTGGAACTCCACAAAGATCAAATACTTAGGAATCCAAATAACAAGGGAGTATAATACGCTATACAAACATATCTATCCACTTTTACACATGCAATGTAGTTGGTTGCAATGGAGGGTTTTTGTACTTTATTTTTACCCAGATAACCTAATTGTGTCTGGTTTGGAACCACTACCAGCTTCACATTGCAGAATAAGTTATCAGGCTCAGAATGATGAGTCCAGCTGATTGTAAATGCCCTTGTCACAGGCTTGCCTGTGCATGCTATGTATAATGTAGGAGGCAGCAACTTGAGGGAATCCGTATATTAAAAAAAAATAGATGTATCATTTTTAATTATTTTAACCTTTGAATGAGAGTCCTAAGATACAAAATGCATTGATAATTTATTGGGATATATGAAAGCTGTATATTAGTTGGTCCCTAACCACATGCAAAGTTGACATAAAATTAATTCAGTTATATTTTTTATTCGAAGAACATTTTACTAATACTTACTGCATTGTAATATGTTGATGGATTGTTTTTCTTTATAGAACATCCGTGGCACATGTCTGTTATCATACAGCTTTTCAAAAGAATGTCCCTTGGAGAAAAGATCTCACTATCTCTCCGAAGCAAAGGAATCATTTGAGATTGGACTCCTTACCAAGAAAAACGGTGACTACATCGCAAGCAAACAGGAGCTTCACAGCTTTGTCAAGTCGGCTTTTTGTCTTGCAACTGTGCACAAGTGGCTGCACCGTGAGAATGCTCATCTTTCCGATGTGAGCCAGCTATGTAGAGAAGCCATGGAAAAACTGGCAGTGTATAGTAAGTTAGCAGACAAACAAGACAAAGGAAACCTTGCCACGGATATCATGTCTCTGGTAGGATCAGTTAAAGAATATTTAATGGTACAATCATTCCCTAACTTAGATGAAAGCTCTTATGTACCTGACAGTTACAGAGATTGCGTAGAAAAACCTATTGTTAATGGAGTTGTGAATTTTAAAAAACTGCTGGCCATGTATTCTCAACATCACACTGCAGTGTGTGACGCGTTTGAAAGTACCTGCAGAAACCACAAGACCATGGAACTAGAAGTCAAATCTGGAGCTTGTGTTACTGCTTTGAAGACTCTTGACACTGTTAGTATAACCGAAGACCATCCCCATGAAGAAGATAGAGACACTGACCCTTTATCAAAGAAAACCCGCAGAAGGAGGAAAACATTTGTTCGTTCTGAGGCAGTGAATCATTCTCTTGATGAAGATAATACCACAAATAGAAATAGGTCACTTAGCAGCAGTCATAGCTCCAGCTCTTGGTACAATGTGTCCAAGTCCTCTCTCAGTTGGGAACAAGTTGACTTCAACAATGAAAATGAGCTATCTAACGAGGGTAAAGTAGAGAATAGTAAAACGGATAACCCTTGCTCTACAGCCACGCCTGGCAATGCACTAGGAGAAAACACGGATACAGGGAATATACCTTTTCAGAATCTCTCTGTCCAGGAAATGCAGGAGAGTTCTGATAATCACTCTCAACTTCCCTTGTTCAGTAACAGCATGGTTAAAGAACCAAGCCCCACTTTTGAGAACGATTCAAAATCCAACATCAGAGGAGATGCTGAAAAAATATATTCAGATGCATCTATGATGCATGGCAATGTAATCACTAAGATGTCAGGTAGTGCCAGTGCATACGTTCAATCCTCCGACTCCGAATCCTTTGAGATGGTTGACCACTTTGCTGAAACAGAATCTGCCACTGACGGCTTCAACAAAACACTTGGGGTTACTGGAAAAGAGCAGTGGTCTGAAGGTGACATTGCAGGAAAAATGTCATTTTATGGAATTGACCCAGAAGGTGAAACCAGAGATACTGCGGACGATGTAACTACTGGTGTACATGAATATGTGTCTAATATATCCTCCAGCCCACCTAAAATCCAGAATATAGTCAGCAATAAGCCCTGTGACTCATCTTCTGAAAACAGATCATTTGATGTCGACACAGCAGCAGATACAGACAATGGGGGGGACTATCATGTCCTTAAACAATGGTCTGTTGACAGCTCATCTAGTAAAAATACATTGCAGCAACACACCAGCAAAAATAGTGTAAACTCACCAATTTCTCCTGCAGGGGAAAATGTATTACCAGTGAACAATGACTATGCGTGTGAAAGCACAGAGGAAGTAGAAGTGGATAAACTCACTCTGATGTTGAGTAGCAGCCATAGATCCAGCTCTTGGAGCAAATCATCACAATTTTCCAGTAGTCTTTCTGAAACTCCCTCTTTTCTAAATTCCAGTGGGAGCTCTTTTGTTTTTGTACCTGGAAAGATAACAGAACAGATTTCTCAAGCTCGTTCATTAGATGCCACGGACTATGAGAAACTTTTGTCAGGTGTAGAACATGATTGGCTCATGACGAGGCTGCAGGATACTGGAGTATTTCAGTTCACTCACCTTCATCAGGCATACAGTGAGTAGAGTTCTAAATTACTGTAGGAGTTACTGCTTTTGCACATGCATAGAAATAGCTGGGCATACATATTTGTATATATGTATATTAGTGTATGCCATGTGTATATATGTGTTTTTCCACTGATAGGGTTACATTTCAATTATTATCATTATGTTAGTTGCCATTTAATGCCTTATGTCCTACAAGCTAATACTGTAGCTGTTGGGAGGTGGTTTGTAAGGGGCTAGGCTTCATGGAAGGGTCGAAGGAAGCATTTAATCTATTATTGGTCTCTTTGGCATGTATGGGGTGAAACATTAGGCTAGTTGTGGGATGTTAGGACCAATAACTCCTTACTAGCAATGGCAATTATGAAGGCTTTCTTGACCATTAAGGCCACTAAGGAGTTAATAGAAATAGATATTTGCCCCTTCTATAGTCATTTTACCATGTACAAAAATTGCAGTGAAGCATATTCCCGACATCTTCGATAGGGAAACCGGCCATACTTGGAAACTAAACACAAGGGTGAAAAATGTGATCACATCACTACCATTATCACAGTTTGTGTAAAAAATAATCAACCGCTCTCGTTGTTTTTTAAATTAGGCTAATTGAAAAAAAAAATGTAAAATAATAATGGAGCACAGAGATATTTTTAGGTGAAGCTATATGTGATTGGATATTGAGTGATTTACCCTTACTGGAACTAACACTTCTTGCATTACCTCATACTGCAACCCATTGACCACAAACTATCTCTTTTACCCCCCAAAATGAAACATAATGTCATATCTTGTAAATGTTTATGTTTACAGTCCTCACAGTAAGCTGCAAAACTGGTGCAAAGAATAGCACCCGATTTATTGATTTCCCGTGCCAAACTGTGGTGTTCTTTTCTTCGCTAAATCTTGTGGTGTTCTCTGCACCTTTTTACCCATGTTTTGCATCAGGGCGATTTTTATGATAAATGCCCCCTATAGAAGGGTCCTCCAGATGCTTGTCATCCCATATAGCTGAAAAACGGGGGTGGGAGCGGGCGGAGGGAATCCAAATGCCATGTCATTTATCTGCTCTGAGGAACAGTTGTCTATTTGCTGTATTATTTGTTTAAAGGCAGCAGCTGCTGGCAGCTTTCTTTCAGGAAGTATTGAAAAGACACATTTCACACTGCTCGGATCCCCTGGGTAGAAAAACATTACTGCCTCTTTGTGAGAGTTCAGTCACTTCCAATATTTAAGAGATCCTTTATTTTACATGTATTCTGTGATGATACTAGGAACATGGCAACGTTACCACTGCTTTGCTTTTTCAAACCCCCGACTACCAGTGCTTTTATTTTCACTCCCTGACTACTACAACTTTTTTGATTTAAAAAATAAATAAATAAATAAATAAAACTTTTGTAATGTATTTGATAAAGGTAAGGGGTATTCCTTACTATTTTACAGGGGGTATCAATTGGTTAAATTTTTCTAAAATATAGTCCAAAGCTTTCTAATAAATAGTTTTTTTTTTTTTTTTTTTTTTTTTTTTTTAAATTAAGCGCAGTACCACCAATATTTTAAACCACCTTGAGCCCTTTGTTAGAGGGAACCTACAGCACATTGCTCCGTCTTTGAAAGGATTCATATGCAAACCCCAGTTACACATTGTGATGTTAGGGGATAACCAGGCTCTCAAAGGTTACGCCTGTTTTGGTTACCCCTGATCCATGTATAAGGGTCCAAAAGAGTTAGCTCTTGGGCCCAGTGACATTGTATCTTTCCAATGCATTACATGTAATAAAAGTATTTTATGTGTTTTCCCTTTCCGGGCACGCCAGCGAGCAGGGATTGTTAGGGTATGAGTTTCAATGGGAGTTTTGCGGAGGATCCGTTGACAGAATGTGCCTAGGTAGTTGGGGTCTGGAGTGGTCTGTTCCCCTATAAATGTACCCGGGAATCATGCCTGATTCTCGGATACATGTAGGCACTTTTACCCGGCAATATAAAAAACTTTCGGGTGCTTCTACTACACAGGTCAAGCAATAATATCCATGTAATGTAAGGAAAAGAGCAGCACACCGTGTTCAGTGTAAATGCAGCTATTAGCGTGTTGTTCAATCCTGACATATGTCACAAAAAAGTACACAGAGGTCAGTACCTTCTGATGTTTGACATTTCAGTCCCTCTGGAACCATACTCATGCAGCCTGAGAGAGGTCCGGGAGGGACTCGCCTATCAAATGGTACTCACCCATCAAAAGGTACTCACCCCTAGGGTTGCCAGGTGTCCGGTATTGAACCGGACTGTATTTGGACACGCTGTCTAGTAAAACATCAGAGGTAATACTGGACTTGTGTGTGTCCGGTATTACCTCTCTGGACATAGTGACCTGACCGGCTTGGCGGGCCGCAGGATTTCCCTGAGCAGGGCTGCTGCTAGGGGGCTGGGCGGCTCCCCCCATCCTGATTGGTTGCTGTTGGATAATGCAGCCAATCCGGAGGAGGTGTTAGGAGCCTGGGGGCGGGGCCAAGGAGAGGAGCAAACAGCATGGCACGGAGAGAAGTGTGGGTGTGTTAGCGTGCATGCGTGTCTCGAGTGAGTGGCAACTTTCACCATTGTGTCCAGTATTTTTGGAAAAGCCACCTGGTCACCATACAGTCACCCCTGTGTACTGTTGTGACATATGTCCCAATTCTGACAATACACTACTATGCTGCATTGAAACGCAACATGGTGTGAAGCTGTTTTCCTTACGCCAACAAAAAAAATTGCATGTTGAAGGCAGTCTGCAAACAGGACGTACCTGCTGGTGCTTGTGGGACAGGACCGCGTCATGTTTGCGGCTTCAAGCTGCTTCTAAAGGATCCGAGTATACATATATTCAATGTAATCACATATTTTTACGGTCAGTACTGACCTCCCAGAACAGCTGCATAATTTGCAGATTCTTGATTACATTTGTGAGATTAGTGTTACATACATTTTGGCAGACAGTAGTTTGTCAGATAGGTCAATCTCCACGGACCGAAATTTGTCATAGTTTTTTTCCCTCCGGGTCTTAAATAGCATCTCAATGGACAATCAGTGATATGTATCAGTGAGACTGTATAGAACTATATAGGGCCACTGTTGCATGGACTATCCCAGCGGTGCGCAAACTGGGGGGCGCGACCCCCAGGGGGGGCGCGAGACTGCCAACGGGGGGCGCGGGGTTTACAGAGGCCCCGCGCTCTTCCCGAAGGCACTTAAATTAAGTGCCGGGGGAGCTGCAGGGCCTCTGTAAACCTAACTTACCGTGGCTCCGGCGGCTTCCTCCCTGCGTCGCCATGGCAACGCGGCGTCAATATGACGCTGCGAGGTCATGTGACGTCACGTTGCTATGGCAATGTGACGTCATTACGCCGGAGTGCGGGTAAGTTGGGGTTGGGGGGGCCGCGGGAGTGAGGGGACAGCCGGCAGGGGGGCGCAGGGAAAAAAGTTTGCGCCCCTGGACTATCCCATTGAGATCAACCCCAAATTTGATTTCAATGGGAGTTTTTGTGTGATAGTGCACCAATTGGCACTATCACAGTTCAATGTATAAACCCCGTATGGGAATGCTGATGCTGAGAATCGATGAGAAAAGCAATGAGCCTGGATTGTGTAGATAACAAATTAATTAAAACACTTTTGGCTAAATAAATCACTTTATTATTAAGGTTTGAGTGCCTGGATACAGGGGGATGGTATCCATTTATTTATTTTCCTGTTAATTACACTGAATTTCTAGACTTGAACTGGAGAAATATATTCAGAGGTCACTGTTGAATAATCTTCTGCTGGAAGTAACGTCTGTGGCTTAAGCTTTTGCTTAGGATCACAAAGAGTTTGCTAGTTTGTGGTAGATGTACCAAGGACATTCATTGATGTATCTCCTCTTCCGCCATCTCCCATAATGTGGGATGGGTTCGACCAGGGGAGCTCAACTCCAGTCCTCAAGCCACCCTCCCCCCCCCCCCACACCCAACAGGTCAAGTTTTCAGGATGTCCCAGCTTCAGCTCAGGTAGCTCAATCAGAGGCTCAGTCTTTGACTGAGCTACCTGTGCTGAAGCATGGACTAATTGAGACACCTGTATTGAAGCAGGGATATACTGAAAACCTGACCTGTTGGGGTGGCTTGAGGACTGGAGTTGAGCACGATACAAACAGGCAATGTAAATTGCAAGAGCTCTTTAAACACTTGCAAGTATTTTGACAATTACATTGAGAACAAGTATTATTTTTTTTCTCACCTAAAACGGAATCAATTAATGTAGCATAACATGTATTTATTTTTCAACTATAATTACAACACTTTTGGATAGGAAAGAAAAATTAAATCCCTGAAAATGACGATTCTGAAATAATCGCTATCACCTGCTATTGTTAATACTAATAAGCCTGACGAGCATGCACAGAGGTTATTACTCTATCTAAAGTCTCAGGTCTTCTAACTTTATTCAGATGCGTTGCTCCTGAAGTTCTCAAAGAAATCTGAGTTGTGGACAGCCCAGGAAACATCTGTGCACTTCGGGGATTATGTGAGAGTCAACAAACCAGGCAAACAAAGGAAAGCTTTTTGGATTCACTTTCTACACCAGGATGAGACATTGGGAAGGTATTATATTTACTTTATGCCTCCTAACCTTTAGGCTTGCTCTACGTTCTGCCACCTCCACAATACCTACTTCCACACGCACATACAGAAACCTACATCCTTCGTTTAGACCCACTTCAATTTGCTCCATATTTACAACCTCTCCACCTTCCCTCCCATCTCTACAATTTCCTGCCCTGACCTAACAACCTCTCTATATGATAGCCTTATACAAAATGGCTACTACCACCACACATCCCCGCCGACAAGCTAATCCACAAGAAAGGCCCATGTTAACTCACCTTCTTAACCTTTTTCTCACCTCTAACTACACTCCACTGGGAGAACAGCAACAAAAGTGGCCAATGACCTACTCACAATTAAGTCTAATTCTCCTGGATCTCTCTTCTGCCTTCTACACGGTCGATCACCGCCTTCTCCTGCGCACACTCCACTCCATTGGCCTCCGTGACACAGCCTTCTCTTGGTTCACATCCTACCTATCCCACCGCTCCTTCAGCATTTCCTTCTCTGGTGTCTCCTCTTCTTCACTCTCTCCTTCTGTAGGGGTCCCACAAGGCTCTGTCCTTGGCCCCTTGGCTCTTCTCACTCTACACCTCTTCTCTTGGTGAATTAATATAATATTTTGGCTTTCAGTATCTCTATGCCAATGATACCCAAATGTACCTCTACTCCTCTGACCGCTCAGATTCTCTCCTGTCCTGTGTTACCAACTGTCTCGCTGTAATCTCCTCCTGGATGTCCCACCGTTACTTGAAGCACAACATGTCCAAAACAGAATGAATAGTATTTCCTCCTTCCACTGCCACCCCTACAACTTTGAAGTACATTCTTTAAAATTGCAAATATCTTTATTTCTGTTAAAGGAGTGATACCCCATTGGAAAAGAAAACAGAAAAGAGTTATAGGATTGAATCAGGGGGTCTCCGTAGCTGATGGGATTATACAATACAATAGCCGATCCAAGTACTATACCTAGAGCCTAAATGCAATACTTAGGATCAACTAGCGCTCAAGCCCTTGATATCAGTGATAATTATTGACTTCAATAAAAATACTTGGATTGTGCATTCATTTCAGTTCCAGGGACCCCTGCTTTCCGAGATACTTGCCCAGCTTCGTTTGGGCTATGTGGGGCTATCGAAATGGTGTATTTAAAGCTCCCACATCACGCAGGCGAATAGGAAGTTGTAACAATGTTATAATAATGTCACCATATTCCTTATTCATAAAGATTCAAAAACGTCAGAAGATTGTTGTTCAGCAGACAAAGTTAGTTTACTCTTACAGAGTTACTTACAAATGAAAGTTCAATCAATGATAATAACGTGCTCAGATGGTGATCCTAGAACAAAGAAACCCTTGTCTCTCACATGCTGCTTAGATTCATACAGAGAGTGGTCTTGGAGAGAGATCTTGAAGAGAGAGGGAGTGATCAGAGTACAGCTATATTTATTGATCACTAAGTCCACCCCCTTTCTCCTCGTGGCTTCTCCAGACAAAGAACTTTTCATGTTAAGATTCAGACTAGAATTTCTAGTATAATATATCTGTCTTGCTATAAATTCTCATTCATACATTTTAATATAATAAACGGATTTCTAAGAGACATCATCTCTTGCGGCTTTCTATATGCCCACGTGACCGAGAGGTTTAGACCTCCTAAGCTGCTTCCGCCACCACCTATGGGGTATCTCAAGGAGCAAGGAGTCCCCAGAGCTGAAATGAACGCGATTGAGCTCCGGAGTACCCCCTGCTTCCCACCTAGAGTAGAAAAGACACCATTTAATTATCCATTGGCCTGTGCAGTTTGAACTCCTAAAACTATTACCCTATTTATCTCAAGGACTGACTTATAAGGCTTTAATAATGATGGAATAATTATACTAACTTCTGTACAATATCGTTGTTTGCAAACCCAAATATACAAGAGCAAACTCAGATTCTTAGATAATGAGTAGTTTATTGCCCGTACAGCATAGAGCAGGGGCACGCAAACTTTTTTTTGCGGCACTCCCTCTGCCTTTCCTCCTCCGTTGGCCGCACCCCTCCTTACCTCGCGTGGCGTACAATTTACGAAACAGGGTCGTGTTTCATCACGTGACCTGCGGCGTCATTTGACATCATGTTACCAGGGCAACCGTGACATCACATGATGCCGCATTGCCATGGTCACGCATCCTGAAGCCGGCTGAATTCCGGTAAGTAGAGGTTGCAGAGGCCTCGCGAGGTCCCCTGGCATTTAATTTAAATGCCTTGGGGAAGAGCGCGGGACCTCTGCAACCGCCCACCCCCCCCCAAAAAAAATCTTGCGCCCCCTAGTTTGCGTATTGCTGGCACAGAGTATGATCATACACACAAAAGTCAATGAGATTCTCTGCCAGGGGAGGGCCCAAGCTGGCTTTATATACATTTTAGATTCCTTTGTTTAAAATAGGTTACTAGGCAGAAGATAATAACTACTCCCTTATTCTAAGCAAATCATTTTACAGATCATTAAAACATGGTTAAAACTGGATTAAAACAGCTCTCTATAGGAATCAGGTACTTCTTAATATCAAGAATGTGGACGTTAATACAGGCACAGTCGTAAATCTACTGTGAGCAAATCTCATTCATACTTACACACAAAATGGACACTAAAAACATTACTAAATACGGGCCTATATTAGTATATAAAATGAAAACAAGTTGGTGAAAACAATTTCTTCACGGTTGGATATATTTTTGCTGTAATCTTAGTGTGTTTGTCTTTTTCTTTTAGATACGTTGGGAAGGAGTACAAAGAGCAGAAGAAGCTTCTGTACCACTTCAGTGACGTTGAACGTCAAATGACTGCTCAATACTATGTCACAGAATTCAACAAAAGGCTGTATGAGCTAAACATTCCTACCCAAATATTTTACATCCCTTCCTCTGTACTCTTGGTAAGAATAGCGGAATATTACACATCTTTTTGTGAAAACACGCGCTGTGAATTCATTTTTATTTCTGCATGAATATTATAAGTCTGAAAAACACATATTGTTAAAAAAGAATATATATATACATATATATTCTTCCTGTTATGGTCAGTACTGCCTTCTAAGATGAATTTGCTTATTTGCCCACTGAAACCTAAATGTTCACATCAAATATACTTTAATAGTATGTGCTCCTTATTATACAGTACTTAGGGGATAATTTCTGTATTCCCCGAAGCGGTAGTTAGGAAGGATGATGGAGAGTTGTACGAGGTATCGGAGTGCGCCAGCTGCATGATAGTTTACAGATCACACAATTTGGTTCAAATGACGTCATGACATAGCGTTACCATGGCAACACGACACCGTGTGACGTCACGTTGGTGACACTGTGAATCATAAGGCAGCACAGGGGTTAAAAGAGCAGTCCTGCATGATCGTGGCAAGAAGGTTTATTTGTAACCTGTCCTGTAAATTAACGAATACCTTGTATATGGAGGCTACTCTACACAGCTCCATTTTTTCTACTACTTCGTATAAAAAAAAAAAGATAAATCAAAAGTACTCAAATAGCACAGAGCAAGAAACTAACATAAATGTAAAACACAAATCTACTGTATCTGGTGCACTTACGTTTGTTCAAAAATAGAAGTACAATAATCAGAAAGAGTTTACTTCCCTTCATGGTGCGCACGTAGAAGAGCCAGGATCACCTCACCAGCCCAAAGGAGGACAGATAAAGAAAGAAAATATCCACAGCACTGACCAGGTCTTCAATAAAAAGAATTCATTTATTCCATCTGGCAGAAAATCTAAAATGGTCGATGTTTCGGGCCTAAACGGCGCGTTGTCAAAAACCAGGCAGGTCTGAAACGTCACCCATTTTATTTTTTTTGTTATATCCGATGGAATAAATGAATGCTTTTTTATTGAAGACCTGACGAGTGCCGTCAATATTTTTGTTTTTGTTTACATAAATATACATGTATATCTATATGTTGGCGGCAGGCTTATAAAGCTTTGGCCAAAGGGTTTAACTAAATGACCCTTACTCATGAGCAGATTAGCACTGAAGTATTGTACTATATGTTGTGTTTCTTTGTACAGTATGTTGTGCTGGGCCTTTCTGTTTTTGTTTATATATAATGGAGTGTTCCGCCCTACTATTCTGTACGACACAGTAATCCCCAGCAGGAGAGTCCCTCCCCGGAGTACATTTAAAGCCGCAATGTTGTCGGCATTTGTTTTCTAAAAGCCTGTTTTTGCTATCCCCTACTAAGTATTTATATAACTGTGTGATCATCTTTGTTATATTATTGCATGTTCACTTTTTTAAAGGGGAGTTGAACAATTGGCAATAATAATTATTTGAGTATGCAGACCTTGCTATCATTTAGTTAGGGTTCGCTGTCGCGGACGTCCCCCTTTAGCACCAACACATCCTGAACTCCTTGCCTCTACCAAGATGGCAGACATTTGAGTTAATTTTACCATCTTGGCGGTTATTTAAAGGCCAGGACCAGGTGCAGCCGATTACATCCCCCATCTTGGTAGAGGCAAGGAATTCAGGGATGTGTTGGTGCCGAAGGTGGACGTCTGCTACAGACAATTAGTATTTGCCCCTAATTTCTACACTCACATGGGTTCCCCAAAACATGCAGACCAGAATGACAGATGTGCTATTTTAAAGCTATCATCTTTGGTATGATTAGCTAGTGACAGTACACTTGAAAGAGAGACCTTGTAGGTTTTGAAGGCTCTTTACACTATAATTGAATCTATGAAGAACTCTTGTGTTAAAAGTTATCACACAACTACACTTCTCCAGAACCAATATAGCTACTAAATCTTTGGACTACAAATGGAGGGATTTGAGGTCACCACCCCCATCCCCCATGAGGATACTGCTCTGATCTATTTTGCATAAACATCATCCATTGCTCCTTCTTGCCTCAACATATAGGCCCATATTTACTAAGCAGTGCCATTCCATAAGCCACCTTCTGACGTCGGACGTGAATGGACCATACTGTGTCTTCTGGGGCCAGAAGGTGGCTTATGGCATAGCAGCGCTTAGTAATATATGGGCCATTATCTATATCCATAGAACATTGGCGTGTTCTTATCCGTCCTCACATGTTAATGTTTGGTTGTTTCAGATAATGGAAGATATGTGCATTAAAGGATGCGTGAGTGTGGAGCCGTACATCCTCGGGGAATTTGTCAAATTATCTAATAACACAAAAACCGTCAAAACACAATATGAAGCCACGAAATACGGTTTAGCATTCGGCCATTTCACTTATGAGTTTTCTAACTACTCGGATATTGTAGTCGATTTACAAGGTAAATCCTCAAAATGTATTGATTGTTTTTACCTAATGTCTCAGTAATTCAAAATGGCGTCAATTATGACTATTATCGTTTGTGTAAAGTGCCAGCATATTCTGCAGCGCGGTACAATGGGGGTACAGATATTTGATCATTACATGAACGGTGACATACTGTACAAGTAAGGACAGACAAGCACACACAGATACAGAGGTAATGAGGACCTGCTCCTGAGAGCTTACACTATAGAGGGAATAAGGGGTAAAGTTGAAACAAAAGATAAGGTGGGTGCTCATTGTGGGATGGAGTATGCAGACTGGGACATTTCGGCACAGCCGATCAGCCACAGGCATTTAACACACGGCAGATCAGCCACAGGTTACAGCTAGCCGTGGGCCATTTCACCGCGAAGGTAAGTACTTAGAGGGATTAGTGTTAGTATTTGGGGTTAACTTTAGGGTTTATAGGGTAAGGCGAGGTTAGGGGTTTTCAGGGTAAGGGGTTAACACGTTTGGGTGAGGGGCTACAGATTTATACGGTACGGAGTCCGATTAGCAGTAAGTGGTAAGGTTAGGGACTTACCTTCGCAGTGTAAATACCGGTGGCTAGCTGTACCCTGCGGCTTTTCAGTGGCAGCTACATGCCTGCGGCGAGATGACCGTGCCAAAGCGCCCTAGGCCGTGGAGTATGGTCCAGACGCACAGCTGGCCCCATTAATAAGCTACCACATGACTTATTCCTTACCTATTTATGCTTTTTTTACAGACCTGTGTAAACCATGACTGGCTTGGGTAGATAAGGGCGTTTGGTAGCTTCAATCATGGTCCTGAATTGGATATAACTATGCCCTGTATGCCCCACTTTAAAGTGGGATTATATACAACCAGCCGTTCCAGTGGCAGCTCACACACACAGTATGGCCAGTGACCGCTCCACCCAACCACAACATAGGGCCAGTACAGCTGTCACACATCCAATTATGGCCAGGGACAGCTCACACGCACAGTATGGCCAGTGACAGCTCACACATACAGTATGGCCAGGGACAGCTCACACACACAGTCTCCGTGACGCTAACACATACAGTATGGCCAGTAAGGACAGCTCACACATACAGTATGGCCAGTGACAGCTCACACACACAAGTATGGCCAGTGACAGCTCACACACACGTATGGCCAGTGACAGCTCACACAACAGTATGGCCAGTGACAGCTCACACACACCCAAGTAGTCCATGACAGCTCCACCACACGTATGCCATTGCACTCACACAACACACAGTATGTCCTTGACAGCTCACACACACAGTATGCCAGTGACGGCTCACACACACAGTATGCCAGTGACGCTCACACACACAGTATGGCCAGTGACAGCTCACACATACAGTATGGCCAGTGACAGCTCACACATACAGTATGGCCAGTGGCAGCTCACACACACATACAGTATGGCCAGTAACATCTCGCACACACAGTATGGCCAGTGACAGCTCACACATACAGTATGGCCAGTGGCAGCTCACACATACAGTATGGCCAGTGACATCTCGCACACACAGTATGGCCAGTGCAGCTCACACATACAGTATGGCCAGTGGCAGCTCACACATACAGTATGGCCAGTGACATCTCGCACACACAGTATGGCCAGTGGCAGCTCACACTACAGTATGGCCGTGCGCATCCATCCTTGCCAGTGACATCTCGCCACACAGTATGGCCAGTGGCACTCACACATACAGTAATGTGCATTGGCCTCACACATACATCTTGCAGTGAGCATCTTATCCACCACCAGTAATGCCAGTGGGCAGCTCACACATACAGTATGGTCAGTGGCAGCTCACACATACTGTATGGTCAGTGACAGCTCACACACACAGTATGGCCAGTGGCAGCTCACACATACAGTATGGCCAGTTGCAGTTCACACACACACTATGGTCAGTGGCAGCTCACACATTCAGTATGGCCAGTGACAGCTCACACACACAATATGGCCAGTGACAGCTCACACACACAGTATGGCTAGTGATAGAGATGAAACAGGTCTTATCAAATGTAGAGTGGTAGGAGAAGTAAGAACTTCATACCCCATGGCTAAGCCATGATAACTGCTTTATTTAACTATGAGTTAAGGGTAAAACAAATTAAATTAAACAAGCAAAAGACTTCATATTTTACAACTAAAGCAAATTGGTTGTAAATTAGTTTAGGCATTTTTTCTTTTTTTTGCTTTAATAGCACACACACACACACAAAAAGGAAACTGGTTCAAAATGCCAAATTTTAGCCCAGTCTGATCAAAAAGTTGTAAGCACTTCAACCCACAACTATGTCCACACAACATAATATAGGTATATAAAATCGCAGAAACAACTACGTTAAAGGAATATTATGGGTGACCCACAAAATTGGGGATATTGTATTTCCAAACAATTGTTACCATTGAAAATTGTGATATGCATCCTATAAATACAGTATACTCATTTAAAATGTTATTTGTGAAATAATGATAAATCACCTTCTTCCTTGGCCCTGTAAATGTTTTGTTTACAAATCAGGTTCATAACACAAGACAATTTATTATAGAAACCACTCATTGTAATTCTAAGTTTTGTATTGCCACCTGCAACATTTATTTTTCCATTTGCATACTGCATTTGTACATATTGGCCCATATATACCAAGCAGTGCTATGCCATAAGAAAGCTTTCAGCAGAATGGGCTGTATGGGGCCTTTTCAAACTGAATGGGACTGCAGGAACCCCCGCTGTGTTAATCCGATGGGCCATTAGACTGTCTGCAGAATCTCACAGAAATGTTGCAGGATTACCCCAGATTTTCCTAGGCTAGTGTTCGGATACTCGTGGCTGCATCTGTATTTAGAAATTGACCGTGTCAGGATATACCAATACAGAATGTGACTATAAAGCTTTCGTATTCCTCTGACTTCTTTTTCTTAAAGACCAAGGAAGTAGTACGAGGTCAATATACCCAAAGCTGGGAGAGATCAAAAGGTTCAACTTTTCTTACAGGAAATTATCTTTAGGGTGTGGGAAGTGGAGCAGTGGAGACCAACAATAATCTCTACAGTGATTCCCAATGTTTAAGGATCATACTGGAAAGGGCATTCTCTTTAAAACTGGATTCTTCATCATAGTTTAGATATAAATGATTTTTTCTTTGGTTATTGTCCTGCCATCATTTAACCATGGGGTATCCAACAGTAGTCCTCAAGGTCCACCCTCCTCCCCCGCCCAACAGGTCAGGTTTTCAGGATATCCTAGCTTCAGCACAGGTTGCTCAATCAGAGGCTCAGTCAAAGACTGAGCCTCTGATTGAGCCTCTTGTGCTGAAGCAGGGATATCCAGAAAACCTGACCCTTTGAGGGGCTGGAGTAGAGCACACCTGTTTAACCTACAAAAACATCACTGTTCAAGCTGCATTGCATAGTGATTGTGTTTCTAAGGCCCCGTCCAGGGTGCGTACGCGCACGGGACCGTGCGTGTGGCTTCACGAGCGCCTCTAGCTGGAGCGATTTGTGTCCTCTACGTGGACGCGACGAGGAGGGGGGGGGGGTGTTGGGGGTGTGGCTTCATTGGGAAAACCACTCACGGGACCCGGCCGTCACGTGACATCGCGAGGGTCGGCGCTTCTCGTCGCGTTCGCACGCTCTAAGTACAGCCAGGTCAACGTACACTCAGGTCACGTACCAAGTATAATTGTTTATTTTTTTTATCGTGGTTACAGGCTGGGTGACAGGAAGTGACAAAGGAGAAGCGCTTATTTACCTCACGGATCCACAGATCCATTCGGATAATAAAACTCCTGCTGAAAAAAGTAATCAAGGAGGACCGACGTGTACCAACTTTGGGAGGAAAGGAATAAACTTGTTCTTCAGCACTCAGCACAAAGAATGCAATGAGATTTGTCACCGCCTGTCCCTAAAAAGACCTGTCCTAGAGGAGGCCAAGAAGTCTATTTAGACTGGAGAGCTACTTCTCCAAGTCTTCTGTCTGCAGAACTGCAGCAGATCTATCAGAGAAACAATCTCTCACTGTGAGCAAAAGGACTTCTCTTGAGCAAATCTATTGCTGCTTGGGGAAGATATTTTGAAGCCGAGACACTTCGCAAAACACTCATTTTAATAAATGTGATTAGGAAGTACGGAGCGGAATGGGACGTTTTAGCGTGGCAATTTAGCCGCCGCCAATAAGCCGCAGGGGACAGCTAGCCGTCGGCCGTTTCACCGCAAAGGTAAGTGGTTAGAGGGATTAGTGTTATAGTTAAGGGTTAACTTTACGGGTTTTAGGGTAAGGAGTTAAAGGGTTGAGGGCTCTATGGTAAGGGGTCTGATTACGGGTTAGGGTAAGGGGTCTGATTACGGGTTAGGGCAAGGGGTCTGATTAGGAGTTAGGGAAAGGGTCTGATTAAGGTTTAGGGGTCTGATTACTAGTTAGGGGTCTGATTGCGGGTTAGCATAAGGGGTCTGATTACGGGTTAGGGTCTGATTGCGGGTTAGCATAAGGGGTCTGATTGCGGGTTAGGGTAAGGAGTCTGATTGCGTGTTAGGGGTCTGATTGCGGGTTAGCATAAGGGGTCTGATTGTGGGTTAGGGTAAGGGGTCTGATTGCGGGTTAGGGGTCTGATTGCAGGTTAGGGTAAGGGGTCTGATTACGGGTTAGGGGTCTGATTACGGGTTAGGGTAAGGGGTCGGATTACGGGTTAGGGTAAGTGGTCTGATTACGGGTTAGGGTAAGGGGTCTGATTACGGGTTAGGGGTCTGATTACGGGTTAGGGTAAGGGGTCTGATTACGGGTTAGGGGTCTGATTACGGGTTAGGGTAAGGAGTCTGATTACGGGTTAGGGTAAGGGTCTGATTACGGGTTAGGATAAGGGGTCTGATTGCGGGTTAGGTTAAGGGGTCTGATTATGGGTTAGGGAAAGTGGTCTGATTAAGGTTTAGGGTAAGGGTCTGATTACGGGTTAGGGTAAGGGTCTGATTACGGGTTAGGGTAAGGGTCTGATTACGGGTTAGGGTAAGGGGTCTGATTATGGGTTAGGGTAAGGGTCTGATTACGGGTTAGGGTAAGGGTCTGATTACGGGTTAGGGTAAGGGGTCTGATTGCGGGTTAGGGTAAGGGTCTGATTACGGGTTAGGGTAAGGGGTCTGATTGCGGGTTAGGGTAAGGGGTCTGATTGCAGGTTAGGGTAAGGAATAAAGGTTAGGATTTATCGGGCAATCGGTTAACAGGTTAGGGTAAGGGGCCCAAGTTGGGGTAAGGGGTTAAGGTTAGGGACTTACCTTTGCGGGGAAACAGCCAGCGGATAGCTGTACTCTGTGGCTTATCGACGGCGGCTACATGCCTGCGGTTTATCGGCGGCTGCGCCGAAACTTCCTCGTCTGGTAGGAGCACTTTAGGTCAATTACTACAAGAAATGTTCATACTTTTAACATCATTTATAACCTGTTGTCTATTTAAAAAAAAAAAAAAAAAAAAAAAAAAGATCTACCCTGCTATGTTATCATACTGTGATTGTATTCATGCCCAGAGTACCTCTGGGGTGTACTCAAGAAAATATTTCCTTTTTTACAGCATACCTATTGCTAACCTGTTTTGAAAATATAATTGGGTATTCCAGTTTTCGGTGTTTGCTTTTTGTTAAATTGGTGTTTATTTTTGGGGGGGATATTCTGGTGCATTCATTTATTTTAAAAAAAAAACACAAAAACCAATTAAACAAAATGAAGATTTATTTGAGTGTGATGTTTATTGGTGTACCTTTTTAGTTTCCATACTCCCCTTGTGTTGCCTTTGTTCCCCACCTGCGACTGTACAAGAGGTAGAGATTAATAGCAAATGATGCTTTATTTCCATTTTTTTTTCAAATGTTTTAACCGGAAGTGCATGATAATCAGCGGCTGTGTTTTTCCTGTGCTTTTCAGTTATAATCTAAAACGGTAATTCCTAAATTGAATCCAAAAAGCTGTCTTCCAATGTTTTCTAAATTGAAATGTTTTTTTAAACAGTGGTATAAAGAATCCCTGATACGTATTAAGGTATTACAATTTAGAGGGATGATTTGTATTTTATCTTTTTAAGTTAAATGCAAAACAATTCTTGTTCACAAATATTACATTTTATAGAAGTTTCTCATGTAGTTCCGGGCTGAAGGCAAAGAGGAGTGAGCAGTTTGTGTCCCTCACAAAAAGGAAGGTAAAAATAAGACAAGACAGACAAGTTGACGATCTTCCTGCGATCAGACGTAAACTCGCTTTTAAGTCAAGTGGAGTTCTTGGATGATTTGGTGCAGTGGAACACTTTGTGGCTTATTGAATAAACCCCACACACGCCTGCCACGTAAAGCTTGCCACAATCCTCTTATTGCCTCATGTAACCGTTCTCGAAAGCGATCTTGCTGACTGGCAGCAAACAGAATTGGAGCAATGTAACTCAATGAATGCATTGCAAAATGAGATCCTAGCATAAATTCAGTGCCAAAACGATCACAAAACCTAAAGCTTCCAAATGTCCCAGTATTCCAAGGACAGTCCCAGTTTGCAAAATTTTGTAAAGAAATACAATTAATCAAGACTAACCGTAGACCACACAAAACGTGCTTCTGAGAATCGCCAAATGATGTTCTCTTTTAAATAAGATGTCACAGATTACATTTTTAGAGTAGCCAATTACTATATTTCCAGTATATTGCTCTGTTTCCTAAACCTGCACTGGTTGAGCCTTCTGGAAAGTAGGTAACTTTAATAAAGCCTGTAGTTTGTTGTACAAGGAACCTATGTGAACTAATGTATTCTCCTTGGGATAAAGACACTGCTTGCTTGACTTTGTATGCTCGAGGGGCAGACTTGAAACAATGAAATTAATAAAGTCTGAGTAAAGAAGGATGCTCTCTGCTCTGTATGGAAAGTGCATTAACAAAAGCTTGGCATTATTTCTCCCAGATTCCAGCCAAACAGATATTTCAAGCTTTGGAGAAATGTGCACACTAATGATTGTGCGAAAGTTATTTGTTTAATGATGTTTAGACATACAGAAACCCCGTGGCTGCATAGTACAAGAGAAATGCATTTGAAAGATTATGGTAGGATTGGGGGAGGGAAGGAAAATGAAATCTCATTACTTTGCACACAAGCTTTTAGTGTTCAGGAGCAGTGCAGCTGCGTTTTGAATAATCCAATGCTATTGTGGATAATCCTTGGAGAATGCCTTTTGCAGACTCCTCCAGCTTTGTCAGGTGAACTTGAACTGGCCGGCAGTTCTGCGCATATTGTCATTGCTTGTTCTGTTTGTCACCCGAGGGCATTTACATCCTGCACATTGGCATGGAACAAACGCTGTGTGTATATCAGAGCCAAGGAGCAATGTTTTCATAGAAAGTAGAGTACTTTCTAGTATTTTACTGCAGTATTTTACAGATAAAAGTCATACGTACAAACTCTGGATGTGACCTGTGCAGGTAAAGCACAAGTGATCTTGAACATAAACGTTCTTCAAAGATCACTACAGCATATTCGGTCTGGAAACTGGTTCAAATGTGCACTTTTTTTGTGTGTAGCCCTGTTTCCTACTGAATACAGTGTAACTAAAAATGCTGTATAACCTGTTGGCTCGCAGGGCCTAAGCCTCTGCCACGGAGAGCCTGGGGCAATGTATATGTATGGATTATAGCTTATCAGATGCAGCGCCTCCACCTGCGATGGCTCCCAGCAGAGCGGGTGTTGTGCCTGGCAGGACAATAACACAATACTACTCACACAGCATGTAAAAGAAACAGTAGCTTTACTATCGGTAACCATAACCATGCATATATGTATCATAACCCATCAGCATTTCTCCCTAAGGAGACACATTAGTTAACGCGTCTCGCAGGACGCGACCTTCCACCGTGCTCCCGCCCAGTGTCCAACACCCCGTAACACGAACCCCAAAGATAAGTTTGTAGGTGTGTGACTGCGCAGCCACTAACATGAGCAATGTTATAGTTGGTGCACTTTATGAATGTTACCTACCGAGCACTCCTGCGCTCGGGCCCGCAAACAGACTTCACAAAGGATCCGACGACGCGGAGCTGCCGGTGATACCTTCCGGGGCGATCCCACCTGGATGGCTGATGATATGCCTGAAGAGGTCTGGTCCCAAACCTCTGGGATGGTGCTGTGACAGTCTCTGTGTCTTTAGCAGCTTCACTCACTAACGTGACAGGTTCCTATTCTAGGGCCTGTCCCTACATTAACTCTGACTGACTGTGACTCAGGGCCTATCTGGGCCTAGGGGTATACGGGCCTAGTGTAGAGGCTACTTGCCTCTCTACACACTGAGCTCCTTCCTCGTCCCCCTCCCGATCTTCTCTGCCCAGCGTGCTCCCCTGCGCAACCTCCTAACCTCTTCCTGCTGAGCTCCTGTCTCTCTATTGGCTCCCTGGTATCACCTGGTCTGACTGAGGCTCATGGGACTTGTAGTCTCCGATGCTATGCCCCCTCTGGTTGGTCCGTGCTTCACGCGCTACCGCAGCCACTCTCTGCTCATGCGCGCACTCTCTGCTGACGCCATCGCCTCCAGACTCGGTGCACATGCGCGAGTACTAAAATGGCGGCGCCCTGAACGCTCGGGCCGCCGCGGAGCCTCCGGTGCACCGGAGCTCTCCCTGCACGCTCTGCAACCTTCCCTTACTCTCCCTATTGCAGCGGAGATAAGGGTGAGCCTGGGGGACCTGGCTACATGTGTAACATGTTTTATACCATATAACACTAGCCTTCTGTGCCTCCTTGTTACTGGTGCTGTTTAAAAGGAGAAACCCACCCTAACCCAGCCCTAGTCCAGTTTTTCCTTTTTAGGATTGAAACCCGGAGGGTTGGAGGTTTTCCATAGCTGAACTGCACTATCTTTCTGCTCCGGAGAACACCACCCTGGTTCCCAAGATACATTACTGGTAAAGTTACCGGTATCACTTCCTGGTTTTTAAAAGGGATTCAAATGGCCATCCAATAGGAAACTACAACTGATGACATTGCAGCTTCCTTACGGCCGAGATTTGGCAGCTATTTTGTTTCCCCTGAGAGAGATTTAAATCCGGTAACTTCGCAGGTAAGTATCTGGGGGGGACAAGGCGGAGCCATGGAGTTGCCGACTGCGGAGGCTGGCGAGAGAGAAGTCCTGTCGGAGTGGAGGATGCCGAACTGTGAGGAAGACCGATCTGTTGAACTGACAGAGCGTGGAGGTCTGCCGCTCCGGTGAGTCGTGGTGTGACCGGAGAGCTGAGGAGAGGGCCCAGCGGCTTTAAGATATACTTGCCGGAGCTGTGGCAGGAGAGGGAGCCGCAGATCTCCCTCCACTTGTCAGGTGGCACGAGACCCCTGCTGAAAAGAACCTGAGAGAGCCCGACCATGAGGGAGGCCTGCAGAGAGAAGCAGTGGCCATTTTCTACTCAGGAGGCAAAGAGAGCGACGCCAGAGAGATGTGGTTCGCCTGCCCCTTAAAGTTTAAATCCGCCGCTTGACTGATTGGGAGTGTCCCGTCGGAGCTCCCCCTGGTGAATGAGAGCTCCAATGGAACAAAGTCAGTAGAGAGGGTTAGGAATAGGGGCATTGAACTGATCTGAGCTTGGCCAGACTAGGGACAAGATGGCCGTCACGGCCCTTTAAGGAGGAGCGGGGCAACTGCGAGCTGGACTTGGATAACTGACTGGGCCAGACATAAAGAAACATAACCCCCCACCAAGTGGCCAGAAATCAAGAAGCACAGGCCCCTCCCCCAAATAAAGGCGCTACCTGATCGTGTTTGGGTGAGCTGCTCCGGTGGTTGCTCTTGCCTCCTCCACCAGGTAGTAAAGGAAATAAGGGGATCCTCCGGCGCTAGATTTCACTTGTGACTCCGAGACACATGCAATAAAAAAGAAGGGGTGGTTAAGGCAGTGATTATATAAGGTAGATCTTTAAAAAAATACACTTACATTAATCAGTAGTCCTCCAGTGTGGATGTGGGAGACTTCCTGATGGTATCTCAATTAGGGAAAAAAGGGAAATATAGTGTAACACCGTTTTATTAACAAAATAAGTAAAAAAGAGATTGAAAACTCACAAACAGCCAACAATATATGGCAATGAGAAGAAGTGCATCCAGACTCCACAAGCCGTCCTCCAGAGTCCCTGGCTGTCGGTGTGGGTTCTGTTCCAGCAATCAGGAGGGTTTCTTGCAGAGATGTGTCAGCAACAGGGGGTCTTCTGGCACTCGTGCACAGACCATGTTTCTCCCTATTGCTGTTCTCCCTGCCACAGCTCCCGCTTCCACTTCCCGCGCATGCGCGTCAGTCGCAGTGCTGCCTCCAAGCCGGATGAAGCTCTAACTCCTCAGTACGGTGGCCTGTGATGCCCAAAGTTCGTCAGACGCGTTTCGCAAAATAGCTTCTTCAATGATTGCGAGTGCCAGAAGACCCCCCGTTGCTGACACATCTCTGCAGGAAACCCTCCTGATTGCTGGAACAGAACCCACACAGCAGCCAGGGATTCTGGAGGACAGCTTGTGGAGTCTGGATGCACTTCTTCTCATTGCCATATATTGTTGGCCGTTTGTGAGTTTTCAATCTCTTTTTGACTTATTTTGTTAATAAAACGGTGTTACACTATATTTCCCTTTTTTCCCTAATTGAGGTACCATCAGGAAGTCTCCCACATCCACACTAGAGGACTACTGATTAATGTAAGTGTATTTCTTTAAAGATCTACCTTATATAATCACTGCCTTAACTACCCCTGATTGTGGTTCCTTCATTTTTATTGCATGTGTCCAGGAGTCACAAGTGGAATCTCGCGCCGGAGGATCCCCTTTTTTCCTTTATGACTGTAACCTATAGAGGTTGGTGAATCACCTCTAAGAAACTTTGGCAGCAGGACTCTATTTTGTGTGGGACTCAATTTTACCATTTACCTTAATACGGTTGGCGCAACTATTCTTTTTTCCTTTATCCACCAGGTATTACATGCAAATTGAGTAAAACCCCACTCGCAGGGCAAGAAGGAGAGGTAACCCAAAATGCAAGTACTTTATTGTATGTCTTAATTTATATAGCGCCATTAATGTACATAGCATAGCGCTTCACAGAGTAATATACGTGACAATTATATAAATAACAAATAATATAAATAACACATGAAGGGGAGAAGTGCTTCAGCCATAAAAGTAACATTTAGGAAAAGGAGTCCCTGCTCCAAAGAGCTTACAATCTAATTTGTTGGTAGGAAGAACGTACAGAGACAGTAGGAGAACATTCTGGTAAGTGCATCTGCAAGGGGCCAAGGTTAATGTATGAGGTGTTAATTATCAGCCATGGAGCTACTCATGCTTCCTTAAGCAGGTGTGTTTTGAAGTGGGTCTTAAATGTGGATAGAGAGGGTGCTAGTCAGATATTGAGGGGAAGGTCATTCCAGAGGTGCGGGGCAGAAAGTGAGAAAGGTTTAAGACGGGAGAGGGGTTTAGATACAAAAGGGGGTAGTGAGAAAACATCCTTGAGCAGAACGCAAGAGGGGAGGGAGGTGTGTGCCAGGGCTGGGAGGGGGTGGTCTGTCGGTGGCTGGGGGGGGGGGGGGGTCGGCGGGGGGGTGGTGCTAGGAGGTGGTGGTGAGGGGGGGTGCGGCGGGGGATGGGTTTGGGGGGGGGGGTGGGGAGGAGGGTGCTGGTGGGAGGGGGGGGGGTGGCTGACGGTGGCTGGAGGGTGGTGGTGTCTGGCGTGGCTGGGAGGGCGGGGGGGTGTGGTGTGGTGCGGTGGCTGGGAGGGGGTGGTCTGGGCTGGCTGGGAGGGGGGGGGGGGGGGGGTGTTGCGGGGACTGAGAGGGTGGGGGGTGGTGCTGCCGGTGGCTGGGAGGGGGTGGTCTGCCGGTGGCTGGGAGGGGGGGGGGGGTGGTGCTGCCGGTGGCTGGGTTTGCTGTTGCTCTCCAGCTGCTGCCTCTCTCACTGTGTGCTGCGGGGGAACCCTCATTGTCTCAGGATGTCTCATTGTCCCGGGCTGCTCTGTGACGTCATAGCGCGCCGGAAGTTTTGGCGCGCACTTCTGGTGCACGTCGGCATCAGAGTGACCCGGTGTGGGACAGTGTAGGGGGCAGCCCAGCAGCTGGCGAGATGCCGGGTGGCAAATAGAGACATAACAGTGCCGGCTGGGCCCCCCCGCAGCACACAGTGAGAGAGGCAGTAGCTGGCGAGCGGCAACCTGCGAGAGCCGCATGTAGGTGCAGGAAGAGCCGCAGACCGACCCATGAACTAGAGCAAATTGCCAAAGGTTTTTTTTGGTTATTGCAACCAGTTCCCATGCAGTGAGCAGTTATTTATTTCTCGTCAACATTTCTGGATAGAACTGATTGTAGTCATAAGAAGCTTCAACATGTACAAGTGGACATTCTCTGTTCTATTATATCCAAAGAATTCAACCTTCAATAAAATACATCAGTGAGATTTGGGGGCACTAGAACCTAGTATTGTAATGGAAAAGTACTGAATATAGACTATAGAAGTGAATTAGATGCTGATCTAAAAATGGGTTAAACTGACAACAAATCAGTGAGATTGAGATAAAATCAGCGCGCTTTATTAAATACGGATGTTTGAACAATTTTCTATCAAAACTTTTCACTTTACATAAACTCCCCCTGAGGTCTGTATTATACTACATGCTTTCTTTCATTTGGAGGCCTATTGGCTATGCTGTGCAATGAGGTCCTTGGATTTATAGGTGCTAAGGAATTGGCAGTGTCAAACCATTGGACAACATTTATCAGTAAAATATGAATTCTTTGCCTTTACTACTGCTTTTATATGTCTGATTTACTTCTTCTGTCTGAGAATATGTGAAGAGGTTTTGGGGACGGGTTTTAAAATAAACCACTTCTGTTGAGGAGAGAAGAAACGGTGTGGTTTAACTAGCTGATTGTCCGAGGGGGGACTGCAGTTTCTTTACCTGGGTCTTTGAAAAAACTTTCATTATTTTGTCTTTCATTATTATTGCCAAAGTCATAAATATCTTCCCTGAAAAGGGGTATGATCCAGGGAACGACGGGGTACTGGAGCCTAAATTCAGAAGTCAGGAATTTAAGGCAATGGATATATACTTTTTTTTTTAGAGTTTTACTGGTTTTAAATTGAGGGCTGTGAAAGGCTTCAGCACAGCAGGATAGGTCACTTGGAGTGCGATGACCACAAGATTTTACAACAAGGGTTGACCTCAGTTACAGCCACAACATAAGTTGGACACTGAGGTTGAAGTCATGGATGGAATGTCCACCAAACCCTTCAGAATCAGAAGACTATGGACAATGAACACTCTGATTAGTCCAATTTCATCGCTGTATTCCTTTACTTCACTTCCAACTTAATAAGTAAAATACTATGCTGTCACGCAAGGATTGAAATATATGATGAAAAAATGTCCCAGCAAAACCAGCTTTGGAAGAGGGCAAGATTGTAGTTTATTGTAGAGGTGGCATATACATATTCAACCAGAGAAGGCTCTCAACAGTGCATTGTGCAACTATCACTCAATCATTAATCAGTGAGGTGCAAGCTCTCACATATATCCGTGTATTCACTAGTGATGTGCGGATTTTTTCAAAATGCAATTTAAAAAAAAAAAAAGGGTTAACAGTTTATTGATTCATTAACACAACGGGATAGAGATTTGATTACACAGACTTTTGAACACACATCCTGGAATCTTCTGAGACAAATATCGGAAGGTCATAAATAGTGGTACCTGTGAAGACATAATGGAATCCAGAGATTACAATAAATCTACGACTTCGTAAAATAGGGGGACTATTAAAATGGGCTATGGAATTCTGGGTATTTTACTAGAGCCTGAGGATTTGGGCTGCACCTTAGTTTAGTTTACAGTTAGGATAAGCAGAGGGTAAATTGAATTAAAGAAATAATGTTATTGGATTAGTATTATTTGTGTAAAAGTGTATAACCTTTAATGTTTAATGCTTGTGTTTTGGTATGGTATTTCTGTAATTTTGTTTTATCTCGTTGTTTAATATAATATTTATAGAGACAGAAAAACTGAAATACGCATTGCTTGGCAAATCACTTGTGAACTATGACTATTTTTGCAAATAAAAAAGGACCCATTTCTTTGCATTGTTTGGGAACTCTCTTCTCTTGTACTCACTCACAAGGCGCATTCACTTGTTTATTCACCAAATATTGAAACCTTATTATTAGGCCGAGTCCATAGGACAGGCCGTGCTGAGCCGTGCGGACGCTCCGCGCTGAGCCCCTGCATCCTCAATGAGGATGCCTTGAGAGGGGGCTCACGCGAGCGTCCGCAGGCGTGCTGAGGCGCTGGATTTTTCAGCCGACAGCCAAGCTGTTTTTCAGAGCACTGTCGGCTGAAAACATCCAATCAGCGCTGAGCAGCGTCAACGTCACGGCGCCGTGATGTCGGCGCTGCGACGTTGACGTCGGCGCGTCGCGGGCGATTGGGCCAGCGACGTCACTGCCCCGCCTCCCTCAGTCTCCCCCCGCCTCCGATCGCGCCCGCTGGCTCTCCAGCATGGGCATGAAATCGCGCAGATTTCAGCAGGCGAGCCTCAGCGTCAGCGCGGTCCAGCCCTGCTTCCCCTTCTATGGCCCCAGCCTAAGTTAGTTAATGTAGCGATTATATGTTTATTTAGTCATTTGAAATTTAGAAACACACAACTCCCACAAGCTCAGAACCCAAACCCACCACACCATATATATTTGTGTCAAAAGGAGTGCCGCTGAGATTGTGCCCTCATGTATATAACACAAGACAAAAAGCCCCAGTGATGCATTCAATATGACAAATTATATCATTAAATACTTATCTGTTTTTCTCATAAGTGAGGGTCATTTAGTTAAGCCCACTTTTAAATGGTAGCTCTTGCTGTGCACCTGTTAAAGAGCAATCTATTAGGCCAGTTCTGCCTTCATTACAGAGGTTAGGAGAGATTTTTGCAGGTACTATACAGCAGTGTTAGAACTTGCAAAAGAGGGGCTGCCTTGACATGGTTACAAGCTTACAATGCTTTGGCCAAACAATTTAACTAAATGACCCTCACTTATGAGAAGAAAAACAGATAAGTATTTAACCAGAAAATGTGTCATATTGGATGTACAGATGCAGTCTCTGGATCCGGCACGCACGCTCCAGGGGCGCTCCGTGAGCTCTGCCAGCTTCCCACGGGTGATTTTGTGCCCCTCCCCCTCGGCGCGCGTTCACCCGATAGTGCTGTAGCCATGTCTAAGATTGGTGTACATATCTCTTTCTCATGTTGGCAGTAAACCTGGTAAGTATGCAGGATTGCCAGCATCAATCATGAGGTTTGCCCTCACACCCTGGTGAGGTGTCATATGTCCCCAAAGGAAGTGACAACATGCAGTGTGTTCCCACTTAGGATACAGGGCATGTTTGTTCTCTGGGGGGTGATATAAGACACAGCACTGCCTAAAGTTAGGAGTTCAGTTTCCTGTTGTTGAGCTGCTCAGTTCACTGAGAGGCACGTGAAGGTCTGCAACATTGTTGCAGTGTCTCCTGCTAGCTGTGAGTCAGTGAGCATACGCAGCAGAGTTACAGGAGCTGAGAGAGACAAAGCAGCTCAAGAGAGGAGCTGACAGTAGCCAGAGAAGCTGGGGAATCTCTCTGAGAGGATAGGTGGAAAGCAGCTCTATTAGAGAAGGGACCTTCCTAATGGAATGCTGCAAGGAGATGAGTGGCTGAGCTGTTATCTGTGAGGGGCAGTTTGCCCATACCAACCATCAATAAAGATGCCCTGTTCGAATATACCTCCACTGTGTGAGTGTGAAGTTACTCAGCAGTGGATGGCACCACCAAGAAGGAGTTCCTCACCAGGACCATCTCCCTGCGGAAGCATAGATCCTGATGAGGTGGAGGCGCTGCACATGAAGTAAGTTGGACTCGCACACACTACCTCAGCTGCCTGTCTGGATGACATCCCCTAATACCATCAAGCGGGAGACTCAGGAGCCCTGTTGCCTACAGGTGCACCACCAGACACGAACATGTAATGGGGACTGGTTAGACTACCCGGGCCAATGTGAGATTGGGGGGGGGAAAACCCGTTACAGTGCTTAAAAGAAAATCCGGGTGAATCGTGCGCTGGAGGGGTGGGGGGTGTTCCCGTGCGGGAGCCGCACAGAGGATCGGCCAGAACCGGAGGTTTCATCTGTAGCATGGGGCTTCTTGTCTTTTGTTTTAATTAGTCTGTAGCCTTCTTTCCTGCTGATCTAGAGCGACTACTAGTGCTGCATGTACCTGCTGGCTCAGCGAGACCTGAGCCTCCGCTAGCTGGGAGCCTGGGGTAATATTAGAGTCTTGGCAGCGCCTCCACTTACCCAGGATCCCCAATAAGTGAGATTCCCCTAAGTAAGAATAATGATAACACACCTCAACTTTGTAACCATTTACTAATACGTAATTGCCTAACCTTAGCTTATACCTAGTAGGGATAACACACATATAAGACCGTATATGAATCGCGAACATGCAGTAATATACACCTGTGGCTCGGCCACTCTCCTATAGAGTAATGTCACTTCCCACCACCGCGTGCACCCCATACCGTGTCCAATATGTGCTCAGTCCCTTGGTCACTCAACCCAGTGTCCCCAAAGAGTCCTCCCCCCAAGGCGGGATCAGCGCCTATTGGTACCGGTGTTGGTGCACTTATTAAATACCTTCCGGCTACTCCTGCAGCCAGCAACAGACTTCGAAAAGGATCCGCCGATCCAGCGTAGTCTCTCACGAGTTGGTGATGTCCAGCAGCTTGAGCCCAAACCGCTGTTCACACACCGCAGCTCCGCGAACACTGTGTCCCTATCTGCTACTACAGTAAGGGAATATGTATCTCTCTCTATAGGGCGTTCCCTGCAGCACCGCAAGCTAATGGTGATTCAGGGTCTGCACTGGGCCTGAGGGGAAATCTGGCCTACGTAGGTGGGTCACTGACCCCCTGCACACACACAACCTCTTCCCTTGTTCCTCTGGCTAGCGTGGTCTCTCCCGCACACTTCCCTTTCCTGCCTGCCAGCAATCCCTGCACTCCTATTCGTTCCCTGGTGTCAGGTGGCTCTGCTGAGGCTCATGGGACTTGTAGTTTAACTTCAGAGCCTCCTGGTGATTGGCCACTCGTTCGTGCGCTTTACACTGCGCATGCCCGACCTCTCTCCGCTCCTCCTAGTCGCGCCTGACTTATTGCGCAACACCCAACAACATGGCAGCGCCCTGTGCTATCGGGCCGCCGCGGAACCTCCGAACACTCCCTCACAGCACCACTCACGATAGTACCCTGCAGCGGAGGTACAGAGAGAACAGACAACCCTACAAGTCATTAAAAGAATTAGGCTATAATTCAAACACTCATTCCTTCATTTGCCAAGTGCAGGTCTTCGTTCATTCACGGAATACACACACACACACACACACACACACACACACACACACAACACACACACACACACACACACACACACACACACACACACACACACACACACACACACACACACACACACACACACACACACACACACACACACACACACACACACAATTTCAGTATTTCATGCTTTTATATAATGAATACTTGGTGCTTGGTACAGGTGCTGGCAGGATCCAGGTGCATGCAGTAAAACAAAACACAAATGGGACCATCATGCTAGATGTTTCTTCATTTTGCTACAGCTATCTGACGCCATTTCCTCTTGACAAGCCATGCTCATGTTTGCTTTAAGACAACTGCCCTCTCTTGCTTATAGGATAATCCTTTTTGTATATAGTATTTAAAAAATAAGACTTTCTTCTTTCTTTGCCCTTTCTCAACGTCCTCATACTGGATATTATAAGTGGTAAAAGACCAAGTGATAAACCAATTAATTAGATTTACCGTGTGTTAACTGCTCACACCAGGGATGACAAGTGGGAAACGCTCGGGCCAAGTGGCAAGAGTGTAACGCCAGGTTTAGGTATGATTTACTCTAATTAACATATTATAAATTCCTGTCATTGAGCTTGATGGGATTAGTGAATATTGGGATAACTATTATTTAGCTTCAATAACATCTTGTTATGACTAACAGCCATTATACATAACAATACTGCTGTAACAGGAGTAAATCCTCATTAATCTCATGGTATTTGGTGAATGCATAATGATTTACCAGACCTTACATTAGATTAACAAAGTTTAGTATTTCTGGGCTTTAGCTCTCCCTGTCAGCTAGTACCCTCACTGTCTCCTGTCGCACACACTGTGAAAAAGGAATCTCCACGTCAATGGCCGGAATTCACTAATCCACGATGCAGGATATTGAGCACCAATCTGGTGTTAACAGCCATTCATGGATTAGTAAATCCCGGCCAAAGAGGTTGTAATCTAGGTTGGCACCATAGGTCATGAATGCAATGTCATCCGATGTACAATATCACACGTTTGGAGAGTGTTGTCATTAAGTTTTATAGTTTCTTATGATATACTGAAGAGGGGTTTTTGCTAAGAAGTACTCTGCCATGAGACACCTTCCACTGCTAGATGACACCTTACAGCCAATTCACTTGAATTGGCCATGATGTACCTTCCAGCTCTGAAATGTGTCCTGTGGATTAGCACCAGATGGTACAGTAGATATGGTCCTAAGGGGATTATGTATTAAGCATCACAAAACAGCTTTTTTGTGCAAAATTGGACCAGAGAAATTTCATTTTAAATTGCGCCTGTGTGAGCCTATGTACTAACCTGACATTTCTCCATCTGTGCCATTACTGGCAATTATTAGTTTACATTTTCAGAGCACTGAAATAGACTGCACTAGGCATACAGATGTTAATGGTACTGTATGTACCAAAAAAATTATGTTTGCCAAAAAAAAAAGAGAAAGTGTTTCAAAATTGTCTGCCAAGTTCAACTTGGCATTAACCCTAAAACACTCGTAATAGCATTAACGCAGAATTAAGTTGCCCAAAAATGACACACACACACACACACACACACAAATTTGTGAGTGCAACTTCTATTCTTTCTTTATATTGATTAAAAAAGATCTGCACTACTTTCTGCTATTGATCTCCTTTGCGGTACATTTCCTGTTAAGGTTAAAGAATATCTGCTGGGCACAAACAACATTCATAATCCACTTTTTTCAAGAAATCTAAATGTGAGTGCAATACCAAACACAATACCATATATATTGTTTTATCTTCTTCCCTCTTTAATTAAAAAATTTTTGGGGGGGATATTAATTTTTTCTCTTTTCTGGTTTATACGCAAGGGACATTTTGTTGTAGATGTTACAAATTGACTACACAACTATGTGTAACGTTGTAAACTCTCAGGGCAGCATTAATAAAGAAAGTTATCATTGAATATATTTATATTTCTATATATATTTTTATAAAGTTTGCACAGTGAACTATTTATTCACTATCATAGCCTATTTTTCTCTTGAACTGTGTTTTTTATATTATATTTTATATTAGCAATAGAAAAAGATTCTATTGAACAAAGATCAACGTTCCACTGAGAGAAGCTTTCTCAAGAAAGGTTTCCTCAGCAAAACCGAAATGTCGATTTTTGTTTTACAGTTTTTTTCTATTTACTATAAGACCTGTGAGTGCTGGTCTAACATTTTTTGTACCCATTTATAACCAAGGACCCAGGCATTTGACGGGTTAGTTGATGTGTGCTCGTCACTTGACTCTACATACATATTTATTTATATTTATTATCAAATACAAAGGCCATGCATTCTGTGTTGTCTTCAGCTTTTATACGATTACTGTGTGCAGGTTCTAATTCATTCACTAGTGATAGTGAATAAATCTGAGAACCTGCAATCTATTAATGACTGAACAGGTGTTTAGATTTTGTGAATCATTAAACACTTTAAATGGGTAAATTAATCAAATACCAAATGAATGGGAACCTGCAGGTACATTTGTCAATATAAGTCTGAACCTCATGAATAATATAGATTTTTTTTACTGGTGTACCTGTAAGTCTACACTTGATAAATTAATGTATATATGGAAGGGGTGAGTTTTGCCGTTGGCGAATTAATGGATATATGGAAGGGGTGAGTTTTGCCACTGGGGAAATTATGGATATATGGAAGGGATGAGTTTTGCCGTTGGGAATTAATGGATATATGGAAGGTGTGAGTTTTGCCGTTGGGAATTAATGGATATATGGAAGGTGTGAGTTTTGCCGTTGGGAATTAATAGATACAGTTGTGTGAAAAAGAAAGTACACCCTCTTTGAATTCTATGGTTTTACATAATAACAATCATCTGTTCCTTAGTAGATCTTAAAATTAGGTAAATACAAGCCCAGATGAACAACAACATATGACATATTACACCGTGTCATGATTTATTTAACAAAAATAAAGCCAAAATGGAGGAGCTATGTGTGAAAAACTAAGTACTGTATAACTTATGATTCAATAGCTTGTAGAACCACCTTTAGCAGCAATATCTTGAAGTAATCGTTTTCTGTATGACTTTATCAGTCTCTCACATCGTTGTGGAGGAATTTTGGCCCACTCTTCTTTACAATGTTGCTTCAGTTCGTTGAGGTTTGCGGGTATTTGTTTATGCACAGCTCTCTTAAGGTCCAGCCACAGCATTTCAATCGGGTTGAGGTCTGGACTTTGACTGGGCCATTGCAACACCTTGATTCTTTTCTTTTTCAGCCATTCTGTTGTAGATTTGCTGGTGTGCTTGGGATCATTGTCCTGTTGCATGACCCAATTTCGGCCAAGCTTTAGCTGTCGGACAGATTATTTATTTATTTATAAAATATTTTACCAGGAAGTAATACATTGAGAGTTACCTCTCGTTTTCAAGTATGTCCTGGGCACAGAGTAAAACAAATAATACATGGTTACAAATACAGTTACATAAATGAACAGGGTATACATTATATACAAGACATTGCGTGCATAGTTAAAGAAAATATATATTTTGGGCGTATGAAACAGTTACAGACCAGATTAAAGTGTGAGACAGCCTTAGATTTGAAAGAACTTAAACTGGTGGTGGATGTGAGAGTCTCTGGTAGGTTGTTCCAGTTTTGGGGTGCACGGTAAGAGAAGGAGGAACGGCCGGATACTTTGTTGAGCCTTGGGACCATGAACAGTCTTTTGGAGTCTGATCTCAGGTGATAAGTGCTGCAGGGGGGGGGGGGGGGGGGGGGGGCGTGGAGGGCTGGGTTTGCGGCTTTACCTATGAAAGGCACATGACAAATATGACCACTTCATTGCAACGCCTACATATGGTGCTTAGTAGAACTCAGTAGTGACTTATTTTATCGCTACCAGCGCCTTTCAAGTATTATGAGTTTAGTGCTGCAATTTATTTCTTTTCAGAGTTAAGAAAATGCACAATAATTCTGGGCAGGGAAACTCCGTGCCGAGCACGGCTGTCCCGGAGTATTTTATCCAAGTAATAAAATATGTATTTGAGGGCTCCTAGCATAGGAATCAGCAGACTCCTATCTCAACCTCAGATACTGCCTGCGAGTTGCCAGGATATTATCGTGTTGATACTTTCTGCTGACATTTTAACTTTACCGTTACGCAAGTTTATTGTGCAAGAGACGAGTTATTGAAACAGATGTAAAGTTTAGAGCAGGGGCGCTCCACTCCAGTCCTTAATCGCCCCCCCTCCTCCAACAGGTCAGGTTTTACAGGATACCCCTCCTTCAGGCAGGCGAAGGAAAGTTGGAGCACAACTGTGGACAGTGAAAAAAGAAGAAAAAACTGCAAGAGAGTATCCCATAAAAAGAAAATATTTAATGAATCAAGGCATCAGGTACAAAAATGAGCCCACGGGCCCCACCAACGCGTTTCGAGCGCAAGGTGCATACTGATCTTACCTAAACCAGGTATCTGATATACCTGCATTGATCTGTGTTTGAGCACCATACAGCTTTTTTTCTTCTCTTTACCCCTGCTTCAGCACAGGTGACTCAATCAGTCCCTGCATCAGCACAGGTGACTCAATCAGTCCCTGTTTCAGCACAGGAGGCTCAATCAGACTGAGCCTCTGATTGAGCCACCTGTGCTGAAGCTGGGCTATCCATAAAACCTGACCAGTTTGGGGACGGGGGGCTTGAGGACTGGAGTTGAGCCCCCCTGATCTAGAGCACATATTTCTGTAATCTTTTTTTCGGACGTAGCACTGTACTGAGGAGATTGCCATTTCATTTTGGTGCCTGATGGACAGAGAGACGAGGAGAGCACTGCGATTCGAATCCTGCTCACCTACTTCAAAGGTGGTCTTCTTACGGCTCTGATACTCCTTCAGCTCCTGCACTATACATTTAAACAGTAGCACTTTTTCAATGAAATATGTATTCCCTCTTTTACTATTTTACCAGGTAAAATAGGTATTTATCCCTTTAGCTGTCAGAGGGATCAGCAGCGCACTCCTCATGTTATTCAGATCCTGCTCCTCACTGGCAAAAGTGCAAAGTGTGCTGTATAAGCTAGTGGTCGGCGACATGATATTCTATAAGGGTGTGTGGCCCTTGAAATCCTCAAAAGGGCGACACAGTACCCTGGACTTTCATTGATGCAGTAGAACACATGGGGGGGGGGGGGGGGGGAGTTAATATAGGAGGGGTTGATCACATTGGAGGGGGGAGTGACTGGCATGGGGGTGCTGAACCTATCTCTCGTCCTGATGCACATGGAGTGTTAGGAGCACCTTCATGTCCCCCCCCCCCCCCAAGCTGCTTAATGCCAATGCACCCCCCCCCACCCCGCTCTTCCTACTCTCAGAACTAATATCTGAGCATAGGAGAGGAGTGGGACACTATTCAGGGTCATTGGATGTGGGGAGAATCTCTGACCCGCAGTGGCAACATCCCAATGATGAGAGGGCAACATCGGGGGTCGCATGTTGCCTACCGATGCCATAAACCAATACATTCCAGCATGTTCTCCCAGATGTGTCTTTGCAGTGGGAACAAGTTCAATTTGGTTTCAAAAACCATTACCCCTACCACTTTTCCCCTACAGTGGTAAGTGTAAAGACCCCCAAACCTTCCCTCATTCTAACATTAGGAGTCTGGATCATAACCTGCAATGTAATGGTGGCAATTATTGTACATTATATTAGGATGCCAATTTAAAGTGCAATATGGTCTATATATTTATTGCAGCGTTCCACGGTGAGTACATCATTCCAAAAACTCATTATGCCTTTCAACAACTCGTCCTTTTTGGAGGGTTTCACCACTTTCCGGATATGGTCCTTCAGCTGATGCCAGACCATTTCGATTGGATTGAAGTCTGGCGATCTGTCATTGGAAAAAAAGGACAATTAGTTTAAGAGATACAATACACAGTAAAAATTGTGGGAAACAAATGAGACACGGTTACCGCACTTACTCCACTGGCGTCTTCACCCAGTTGATACCGCGCTCAAGGATATGCGCTGTTGACGCGGTGTGCTTCGGATCGTTGTCCTGGTAGAAGCGGTGACCATTCGGGAACTTGCGTGTGATGTATTACACTATCTCAGGGACAATGTTGTCTTGGAAGAAAGCTTTATTCATGATTCCTATAGCAAGAAAAGAAAAGTGCTCAAAAAACTGCACAATAGTACAGTACAGTGCATACAGTAAGGCTACACTAGTAAAGTACAGTGCATAAGGCTACATTATATTTGATATATTTTACCTTCAAAGATGACAATGCATCCTGGTCTACGCCTAGAGATGGCACCCCACACATGCAGCTTCACGGGGTGTTTTGGCCGCGGCTTCAAAGATATGCGGCCTTTTTTGTGGAATGCAAAGCTTGCAAATCTCTCCAGCGACACAGTAGACTCGTCAGTGAAGATGCAATCCTGGAAAATTTCCCCACTGTCGATCCATGCCTGGGCCTGGACCACTCTTTTGATTTTGTTTGCGTCCCTTATCATGGGGTACGCTCTGTAATGACATGGAATAAATTATTTTTTTTTTTTTTAACAAAAACTTTCTTTATTGGGTCAAGGTACAGGACATACAATATCTGACAACCCGCTATCTTATATGAGTGCCCCTGAGCCCAACATTTCACTTTACAGCATCAACTGCGGGAGAAATAAAATTAAAGACTTACAAGACGTACAGGACAGACTTAGGGAAAAGGAAAAAAGGGGGGGGGGGAGGGGGGGCGGCCCAGGTAAGACGGCCATTCAGGACGGCCAGATGGAATGTGTCTCCAGATTGTGCTTTTGAGCCACCGGCACTGTGGTTGTTTCGAGGGAGCCGACTGTCCGTCTCCGCGTGGTCATCGCGTGTCTGCCCTATCAGTGTTCTAACCTGTCGTTGTCTGTGCCACTGCCCCGAAAGGAGAGCGCATCTTCTATTATCACTGCAGAATATTGGTGGCACTCACCCCAGGGATGTCAGATTGGTCTAGCCAAGGGGCCCATACTTTTAGAAAATTTGTGCCGGTGTCATTGACCAGACTCGTCAATTGTTCCATCCGGCAAACATACCAAATTCTGTTCCGAATTTTCATCATCGTGGGTAAGTCTGGTTGCTTCCACAATGCCGCGAGTTCGCACCTCATGGCTGTTGCAAAATGTGCAATCAGTTTTTGTGCCGGTCTGCCTAGCCCCCGCCTGCGCCTGCCCAGCAGGAACAGCCAGGGGTCCAGGGGGACCGGTCTTCCGAGAATTCTCTCCAGCCAATTTTGGATTTCCTCCCATAAAGGTGCCACTTTGGTGCAACCCCACAGCATGTGCAGCAAGTCTGCTTGTTCCCCACATTGTTTGGGACACAATGGGGGGTAACCTTTCACAAACTTTGCTAATCGGATTGGGGTGAGGTACCACCTCATGAGGACTTTATATGCGTTCTCCTTCAGGGTCGTGCAGATCGAGCTTTTGGCCGCCGCCAGCACTATTGTGTCCCAGTCTTCGTCTTCTAGGGTCTCCCCTAAGTCGTTTTCCCATGCCTGTCTATAAGTCAGTTTGGTATCGTCTGTGGTCTCAGGGCAGACTACCGCTCTGTAGATCGTAGAAGTAAGTCCCGAGGTGTCCGTTCCCCTAGAACACAGCTGCTCAAAATTGGTACGCTTCGGGCGTTTAGGGATTTTGTTGTAGAAGGCTCTAATCTGAAGGTATCTAAAGAATTCGGAATTTGGTATCCCCGTTTCAGATTTAATTTGGTCGAATGATTTTAATAGTGGGCTACCTTTCAGATGTAGAAGCCTCGTGAGGCCCTTCGTTTTCCAGGCCCCCAGGTGTCCACCCGGCATGCCCGGAGCGAAATCAGGGTTCCCTACAAACGGGGTCATATAAGTGTGCTGGGTGGTAAGCGCACATCTGAGTCTGGTGTCCCTCCAAACTGCCAACGAGCTCCTCATAGTTGCAAGCGGTATCCCTAGGGATTTTTGTACTCTCTGCGGAAGCCAGATTAAGTCCTGTAACTCCACCGGGGAGCTACATTCACGTTCCAGTTCTACCCACCTTCGGAGAACCGTCGGCAAGTGCCACTGTACGATTTGAGTCAATTGTGCTGCACGGAAGTAGGCCATCAAGCAAGGTACCCCTAGTCCTCCTCTTAGAGTTGGGCGAATTAATATACTAGCTTTGATACGGGGCTTCTTATTACCCCAGACGAATTTCACCATTGAGGACTGCAAGCGGAGGATGTCAGCCCTGACCACCTGCACCGGAAGTGTCTGAAATAGGTACAGGATTCTGGGGAGGAGGTTCATTTTAAGGCATTGGATCCTGCCGATCCAGGAGATTGCATAGCCTGACCAGAGTCTGAGATCCTCCATCAGGGTCCTTATCAGTCTGGGGTAATTGGCTTTATATAAGGCGCTATATTCTTTGGTGATATTTACCCCTAGGTATTTAATCGAGGAGGCTTGCCATTTGAAGTTAAAATTTAGTTCTATCAATTTTGCGGTAGCCTTTGGCAGGTTTAAATTTAGAGCTTCTGACTTAGTTTGGTTAATTTTGAACCCCGAGATCTTATTAAATTTGTCTAGCAGGCTGAAGACGTTTGGCAGGGAGGTAAGGGGCTTTGTTAACATTAAGATAATGTCGTCCGCATACAGGGCCACCTTGTGTGACTGGTCGTGAATTTGGATACCTGTTATATCTGGGTTATTACGAATATGTGCCGCCAAGGGCTCTATGCATAGCGCGAATAGTAGAGGGGACAGGGGGCAACCCTGTCTGGTGCCACTCTGTATCGGGAACTCCTCCGAGGGGAAGCCCTGGTGCCGGACCCTCGCCCTCGGTTCATGATACAGAGCTAGAATGGCGCTCAGCATTCTCCCTCCCACGCCGAACTCCCCAAGCGTCCCTTTAAGGTAGGGCCAATCAATTCGGTCAAAGGCTTTTTCGGCATCTAAGCTAAGTGCCATAGACGGGCTATTCTGTTTCTGGGCCAAATCTATTAAGTCTATGATCCGTCTAGTATTATCAGCCGCTTGCCTCCCGCAGATGAACCCTACTTGATCTGGGTGGACCAGCTTGGGCATTACCGTGTTTAAGCGGTTTGCCAATAGTTTGGAAAAATTTTTAGTATCTGAATTGATTAGTGATATTGGCCTATAGCTCTTACAGTCAGCTGGGTCCTTCCCTGGTTTGGGGATCACTGATATGGACGCTTGGAGCATTTGGCTCGGTATAGGGGCCCCATCTAAGAATGAGTTGTATAGCCTAGTCAGGTGAGGGACTAATAATTTCCGAAATTTTTTGTAATATAGGTTAGAGAAACCATCGGGGCCTGGGGCCTTCGATGACTTCAGTGATTTGATTACCTCAGATATTTCCTCACCTGAGAAATCCACCTGCAGCGCGTCCCTTTCCAATCTGCTCAATCTGGGCAAATTTGCCTCTTTCAGAAACGTCTTCAGCTGTCTATGAGTGGTCTCGCAATGGGAGACCTTCGCCCCATCATATAGGGTCTCATAGTATGTTTTGAACTCTTCGACAATTTGTTTAGGGTCAGAAGTGAGGCCACCTTTATTAGTTCGAATTGACTGTATGTGGAAGTTATTACTCCTATTTTGGAGTTTACGGGCAAGCGGGGTATCTGGCTTGTTGGCACGTTCATAGAATTTCCGTTTAGACCAGGTGAGCTCCTTCTCAGCTCGGGAGGCCATCAGTAAATTTAGTTGCGTCTTGGTGTCTAGCCATGCCTTAAGGGTTTGGGCTTGTTTATTTTGTTTGTGTAGGGCGGAGAGGGTTTTTAGGTCTGATTGTAAAGTGTGAATCTTTTTTTCCCTTTCTTTCTTCCGCCTACTAGCAATCCCTATGAGTTCTCCTCTGAGTGTCGCCTTATGGGCCTCCCATAGGATAGACTGAGATGCCACGCTACCCGTGTTCTCGTCAAAATATGTCCTGATTTTTCCCTCTATTGATTGTGCCACCTCAGGGATTTTAATTAGATACTCATTGAGTTTCCATGTCGCTCCGGGCCTGTCAAGCACGTAATCTGTGCACCGCAGCTCTACTGGTGCATGATCTGACCATGAAATATCATGGATTCCCGTGTGGGCGATCTGCGAGACCATTCTGTTGGTCACAAAGAGGTAGTCTATCCTGCTATAGCGGTCATGTGGGTGGGAGTAAAATGTGTATTCTCTTTCCCCTGGGTGTTGCTCGCGCCAGATATCAACCAGGTTGTTGGCCCGGAGGCCCCTGATCCAGGCAGCTCTACCCTGTGGATTTCTCAGTCCGCCTACAGTGCACCTGTCCGTGTGAGGGTCGAGAGTCTGATTAAAGTCCCCACCTAAAATTATAGCACCCTGTGCTATTCTCTGAAGGGTCTTGAAAAAACGGTCAAAGAAGGAGTCTGTGCGGTCGCTGGGGGCATATACATTTGCTACAGTGAGTGGCTGGCCACCGATGGTCCCAACCACTATTAAGAACCGACCGTTAGCATCCCTCTTTGTGATGGTTATATCCAATGATAGGCGGTTGTGCAATAGAATTGCGACTCCTCTCTTTTTTTTATTTGCTGCGGCAGACACCCAGGTCTGATATCTACTGTCAATATACTTAGGGGAGTGGCGTCGGGAGAAGTGTGTTTCTTGTAACATGATAATGTCCGGGTTTAGTCGTCTATAGTCAGTCATGGCCAGTCGGCGTTTCTGGGGGCTGTTAAACCCCTTCACATTATGGGATATGATTGTGAGGTCCCTACCCATTTGTGCTGTTTGTGAGACTCTTAACGGTGGTGGTCTGGATGATGGACCCGTGTTGTCGAGTTGTCCAAGGACGTCTGGAGCCCAGAGTGTGTCTTCGTGTGTCTTTGGCCTGGGAGCGGGGGAAACAGAAGGGAGCAGACATAGGGGTAGAACACATAACAAAGAAGTAATGACATAAACATTTGGTGACCCTATGAGAGTAGTCCTCCCAGGGTACCATAACTGCCCCTTCTGGGGGTCCGGACCTAGGCACCCCACCTCCCCCTGTGGGGGTGGGCTCTCGACCCAGATGTACCGGCCCAGTGGGGTCTTGTGCGGGTCTCCCTGGGGCTAAGACCCAGGATCCCGCTTGGAGTCCCATGTCAATGGCGGGCGTAGCGCTTCCCGCCTCCGCCTTTGAACAAATAACTTTCTTTTTAATAGCATGGTAAACAACAACTTCACAACATTTTTCCCCTTATGCCCTCGCTGTCCCCTTGGCTGCGGAAACTTTAAGTCTCCCTGTGAATTCACACTCTAATCCTATAACTGCTGCATCCTCGGTCAGCTCTTTGTGCCTCAGCTTTGTGTCTGCTCGCCTGGATATTATCTTGGCCCCATTGCCAGTTGTTTAGGGTAACCTGCATGTGCCTATCAAAGGATGCTGTTGGTTTGGTGTCATTGTGCCTATTATATATTGTATATTACACATGGCTGTGGGTTTATAGTTATTTCGGTATATTTATATAACTACAGTATATAATACAGTATATCTATTACTGTTTATATTGCTGCATATTAATATAACTATATAGTATAGATCTATCTAATTGTATAGTTATTTAGGTATATTTATATAACTACAGTATATAATACAGTATATCTATTATTGTTTATATTGCTGCATATTAATATAACTATATAGTATAGATCTATCTAATTTTATAGTTATTTCGGTATATTTATAAAACTACAGTATATAATACAGTATATCTATTATTGTTTATATTGCTGCATATTAATATAACTATATAGTATAGATCAATCTAATTTATAGTTATTTCGGTATATTTATATAACTACAGTATATAATACAGTATATCTATCTATTATTGTTTATATTGCTGCATATATAATTGTTTACTGTAAATGATGTGCTGTACTTGTGGCCTACTGCACTGTAACTACCGGATTGTTGTTTTTCTGTACACTGTAGGGAGACAACTCTTCAGGTCGACAAAATAAGTGAAGAGAATGACGAGAAGAGTGCCTTAAGGGTCAAATACACTCTGCTGCAAAATCACAATCTCACTGTATCCGAGACCAGCATAAAGAAGATGAGACGCAGAATTGGATGGAAATATGGACGTGTGAGGTTAGTACTGGACAGTACAGGAGGTTAAAGTGTTGTTTAAGAAACTGTACTGTACCTATAAAATTATTCCTTGTCATTACAGAGCGTACCCTATGATAAGGGACGTTAACAAGATCAAGAGAGTGGTCCAAGCCCAGGCATGGATCGACAGTGGAGAAACTTTCCAGGATTGCATCTTCACTGACGAGTCTACTGTATCGCTGGAGAGATTTGCCACCTTTGCATTCCACAAAAAAGGTTGCATATCTATGAAGCCGCGTCCAAAACACCCAGTGAAGATGCATGTGTGGGGTGCCATCTCTAGGCGTGGACCAGGATGCATTGTCATCTTTGAAGGTAAAATAAGTCACACGCTTTTGCCTTATGCTCTGTACTGTACTAGTGTGCAGTTTTTTGAGCACTTTTCTTTTCTTGTTATAGGAATCACGAATAAAGCTTTTTTCCAAGAGCAAATTGTGCCTGAGATTGTGGAAAACATCACTCGCGAGTTCCCAGATGGTCACTGTTTCTACCAGGACAACCATCCGAAGCACACCGCGTCAACAGTGCATATTCTTGAGCGCGGTATCAACTGGGTGAAGACGCCAGCAGAGTAAGTGCGGTAACCGTGTCTCATTTTTTCCCACTGTTTTTACTCTTTAACTAATTGTCCTTTTTTCCCCCTCCAATGACAGATCGCCAGACTTCAATCCTATCGAAATGGTCTGGCATCAGCTGAAGGACCATATCCGAAAAGTCGTGAAACCCTCCAAAAAGGATGAGTTGGCGCAAGGCATAATGAGTTTTTGGAACGATGTACTCACCGTGGAACGATGCAATAAATATATTGACCACATTGTGACTGTGTTGCCCATTGTGATCGCGCGTAATGGGCAAGCATCAGGAAGGTAGTATGGTAAAGTACTGTCGTATGGTACTGTAAGTACAGTATGATACAGGTAAGAATGGCACAGATTTTTTCTTTCCTGAGAGCAGCACTAGCCACCTGGTAACAAAATATTTAACAGTAGCTACAGTATACAGTAGTTCCAGTATAGACTAGTTGGACAGTACTATTTGCATACTGTAGTCCAATATGGAGTAGCTATACAGTACACAATGCCATAATACAGTATGCACATAACAGCACTCATTTTTTCTTTTCTTGTCTTTTCAGAAAAAAAAGGATGGACTGGTGGATAGGGGGATATCAAGTGTAAAGTTTGTGAACTGTGTGTACAGTTAAGTGTATCCAAACTGCAGTCATGATTTACACAAACCTCCCCTCTCTCAATGAACTACACAGAATGAGGAAGAAGATAAAGACGGAACATTTGTATTACGGTTTTTATTATTATCAATGTGCATTATTCATGATTATCCACCGGCCCTAAATTTTCATCCCCCCCTCTTTCAATGATTATTTGTATTTTTCTTTCCTGATAAAATAAAATACATATTTAATTACATTAAGATTTTATTTCTTTGAACTTTAAATTCACTGTGAATGTTTGGGATTCTTCAAGAAGACATACAGTTTTAATAATTGGTTACCTTTTTAATAATTGGTTACATAATCAGATTAACATAAGGGAAAGCCAACAATAGGAAAATTAACAAATGGTGTGAGAGAGGTTGAAAAGCACAATGACAAGTGAGAAAATGCGTAAATAAAAAACACAGTCTGAGGTTATTTTGAAACAGAATAACACGTGAATTTATTCAAGTCAAGTGCACAACAGAGACAGCTTTTGAAAAAAAGCTCTCTAACAGATAACACGTTATGATATATAATTATACCCTAAAACCTAAAGCTCCACCCCTTTATGGGGGGGCTTGCACGTCACTAATATTACCTCATTTTGTAATACATAACAATACTAAAACTGATGTCATTTTGTAATACATAATAATACTGGATAACTGTCTGTCAGCTAAAAACCATTATGGGGTTAAATGGGATGTGCCTATTCGGCCACCTGGCATATTGTATGAGAACCAGTTTCTCTGTAAGAATCTGAGCTTATCTCACGGGTTCTCACAACCTTTGGCCTGTTTACACTTTCACTTTGAAGCTGATTGGATGAGGAAGGATCAATAAAGTCAGCGAAGAGCGAAAACATTCCATTCTCTGCTTCACACATTTGTTTATACAGAAATGAAACTCAGAAATTAAGACTCACAGAGACAAGACAAGATGGCGGATTGAAATATTCACACAAAATGGCTTCATCCTAAATGCTGTTATGTTGTTATGCCAGACCCCCTAATGTCTAAACTTTGTCACAAGCTTTAGAAACAGAATGGTTCTGGAGAGGTGTCGGTAAGAGGTTGTAATCCTTGAGCGAGCCCTGTGTGTGTCTGCGGGGGGGGGGGGGGGGGGGGGGCTAAAGCTGCATGAAGGATTAGTTGTATTGTAGTTCACAGACATGACATAGTTTCAACAGGCAGGTCATTATAATAATTTGATCCCAACACCCCCAAATAAATAAAAACCACACAAATCAACCATGTGCAGTCAAACGCACAGTGTCGCAGTCAAAAGCTACAGCACAGATTGAATATCGTAATATCAAGATGGTTTAGGCAGGCTTGTGGAAAAAATAAAAAATGACGAGAAAAAAAATATTTATTTTTTTTGGTCACTCACTCTTGAACTTCGCAAACAAGCAGTGGTGAAGTTATAGACGCATGCGCAGTAATCATCAGCTATGTAGCTCCCTTCCCAAAGAGGATTACACGCAGGTGCAGGGAGGTGATGCTCGGCTAGGGACGATTAAAAGCACAATGACAAGCTTTAGAAACGGAATGGTTCTGGAGAGGTGTCGATAAGAGGTTGTAATCCTTGAGCGAGCCCTGTGTGTGTCTGTGGGGGGGAGGGGGCTAAAGCTGCATGAAGGATTAGCTGTATTGTAGTTCAAAGACATTACATATTTTCAACAGGCAGGTGATCATAATAATTTGATCCCCACACCCCCAAATACATAAAAACCACACAAATCAACCATGTGCAGTCAAACGCACAGTGTCGCAGTCAAAAGCTACAGCACAGATTAAATATCATAATATCAAGATGGTTTAGGCAGGCTTGTGGAGAAAATAAAAAATGACGAGAAATAAAAAATATATTTTTTGGTCACTCACTCTTGAACTTCGCAAGCAAGCAGTGGTGAAGTTATAAACGCATGCGCAGTAATCATCAGCTAGCAAGCAGGAATGTGATTGAAACCAGAAAGACACACATTCAAAGGAATGGTGTGGGAGAGGTGTACTGAACTGTAGATAAGATAAGAAGTTGAAATACTGCAGTGCAGTAAATTAGCCTGTGTGTGTGCGGGGGCGAGCGAGGGGAGAGCACTGTATATGCTGAAATGTGAGACTGTTCCAGTACACGCCTATGCATTTCAACAATGTTCAAATGAGACATACAGCACTGCACATGCATGTATAAATATGCAAATTTACAATTACTGCGCGCGCACACGCAGACTGTGTACTGACGTACTGTAGGTTGAACTGCTAAAGTATTAGACTTTGAAGACAACAGCTCGCGAACGCCCCCTGAGTTTTTAGACGGTATTGCAGTATTGCAGACAGCGTTAATAAAATGCTAATATTATGAGCGCTAAAATACCAGAACATATTCCGGGGGGGAAAAAAATACTGCATCTGCTCACGATACACCAAAAGAGAAAAGAACTCAGTAGATAATAGCACTCAATTATCGCTAGTATAGTGTGTAAATCTTAAAATATCTTTATTTAACTAAACTGTTAAAATAAATGGTGTGTAGCCATGTATAAAAATGGTATACAGCTCTTTCTCATGCTGGCAGTAAACCTGGTAAGTATGCAGGGTTGCCAGCAACAATCATGGAGGTTTGCCCTCACACCCTGGTGAGGTGTTATATGTATACAAGGGGAGTGGTAACATGCTCTGTGTCCACTGTTAGTGATACAAGAGGTGTGGCTGTTTTCTGAGTCTATATAAGACACTGAACTGCCAAAAGTTAGTGTGTTAGCCTAAGGGCAAGTGTTAAGTCTGCAGCAGTTCAAGGCTGTCAGATCTAAGACCAGTTACTTACCCACTGTGATCAGGGACCTGACACAGATGGTGATCTCCCTTAGGGGAGAGGTGATCCAACTCTTTTGAGAGAGAGGAGGAACTTCTGAGAGGAATGCACTCCACCAAAATGAGCGGCTAGGATGACCGCTATGAGGGGCAGTCTGCCTGAACATGCAATAAAGATGCCCAGTTTCACAAGATCCTTGCTGTGTGAGAGTGAAGTTATTACACAGAAGGAGGCACCCAGAAGGAGGTCCCCATCAGACACTTCTCCCTGCAGCCGCAGAGATCCTGATGGGGTGGAGGCGCTGCATCGAATGTGAGTAAGACTCAGAACACACTACCTCAGATGCCTATCGTGCTGATATCCCCATACCAACCAAGCGGGAGACACAGGAGTCCTGTAAGCCAGCAGGTGCACCACACATCACCCAGACATGTAATGGGGCTAGTAGACCACAGGGACCAATGTGAGATTGGGTTGGGGCCCGTAAAAACATTACAGGTGCATAGAAGGGTATATAAAAATACATCATGACACAATGTGTCTAATGACTGGCATAATACCTGAAATAGCGAGTCGCTACCACTGAATAGACCCCTATTGTCGGTCTCAGAATGGAAGTGCCAGCTGCTGTAGTAGGATAGATAACTACTTGAGTTCCCCCCTGGCCAGGGAGAAGAATAAGATGTTATAAGGCTGGGAATGGTGAATCTAATCTGATTGTGAGGTTGGGCTACTGCTCTGTGTGAGTGGCAGCATATTGCTGAGCTGACAGAGGTGTCAGGGATATTCATCATGGTACATACTTACTTGAACTAAGGCTGCGATTTTGAGGTGAATGGCTCGTAGCGCCATGGATATAGCTCCATAGCTTATTTAGCTCTCCCCTCCAGCATTCACGGAGGGAACAGTTATATACTAGCAGCACTGCTACAACAGATAGGCAGCTTCCACGAAGGTAGTACCTCTGTCAGCTCAGCAATATGCTGCCACTCACACCCCTATTATAGAGGTTTGGAACTTGATTCAGCAAACTAGCTGCAGCAGTCTGCTACTAAGCTTGGATACTCTGATACAGAGCAGTAGCCCAACCTCACAATCAGATTAGACTCACCATTCCCAGCCTTATAACATCTTATTCCTCTCCCTGGCTAGGGGGGAACTCAAGTAGTTATCTATCCTACTACAGCAGCTGACACTTCCATTCTGAGACCGACAATAGGGGTCTATTCAGTGGTAGCGACTCGCTATTTCAGGTATTATGCCAGTCATTAGACACATTGTGTCATGATGTATTTTTATATACCCTTCTATGCACCATTTATTTTAATAGTTTAGTTAAATAAAGATATTTTAAGATTTACACACTACACTAGCAATAATTGAGTGCTGTTATCTACTGAGGTCTTTTCTCTTTTGGTGTATTGTTATTACAATTCTCAGTCCAGCACCTTATCTACATCACTCTATAAACTTTAGCTGAGCAGAGGTGTACTTACCTTCCCCCTTCCCCTCTCCTTCCCACGGTATATATGCATCTGCTCACGGTTATCAGAGTTGCGCCGATACGGCCGCATTAGGATAAAGGCGGCTGCAGCTGTAGGAAGCAGCTTCACAGCATTTTGAATATGGCTATAGGTCCTAATTTAATACACTGTGTAGTCGCTTCTCCATGGCAAGAAAGCATGTCAATTCCATTGATGTAAATGGAACTGAGAGGCTTCCCTGCCACAGTACAATAAGGCCCTTAGATGTTTAGAGTTTTGAAATAGATAGAGCGTATCTCACAAACACTGAACTGAACACTGGATACTGTTTGCTTGAAAATTGGGGAAACAAAATAACAATAGTCCTCTGTTTCAACAGGATTGCACACTTCTCCAGAACTTTAAAGAAAACTTCTCCAGAACATTAAAGAAAACTTTGAACATCTTTTGGTAATAACATACAAGGGATTGGAACACTGGTATCATAATTGGATAGTGTGTTTTATTTGGTTGTAAAAAAATAAGAACTACATTTTATAAGTAGCTTTTATCTCATGTCCTTTTTTGAAACCTGGGAGGGCTTTGGTTTACTGGGTACAACAACAACGTCAACACCGTATTAACGCAGTCAGATTGGGTACGGCAAGCAAGTCTCCTTTGTCATCTAGTTCACGGCAACAGAGGAAATTTTGTGTAATACAATGTAGCCATTGTATATCAGTTTATATTCACAAACAATGTGTTTATTATTGGTTGCACATAAGCTTTGCAACTGGTTGGCGATATTACTGGGTCTATGTTTAGAAGTAGAAACCTAATCTAAATCAGGATGTTTTGCTCACCAACCTTCTGCTGGTCACTTAAAACACAACAAATTATACTGGTACCCTAAGAGTCCCACTTATCTGGGCATTGTGAAAATTCACCAAATTATTGGTTTGGTTATCTGATTGGTTCCCATAAATCAGGGATGATTAGTTCAACGATTTTAATATGGCAAAGATGAAGTTAGAATTACAATGCAGATCTGTGATAATTCAAAATGGCTGCCTCCATTAATATGCCCCTTACTCCTCCTTCCTTCCCAATACTTCACAGTATTTATCTGAAACAGTCTGGTACAGGGAAACTTTACAATGAAACCAATAATTAGGTTAAAAACATAACCAAGTTTCCATCCACTAACATTTTTATGGCCATTCCTAAACTTGAAAAGAACAGGTTACTGTAGGTGCACTTCACTGTATCGGTTTAACTGCCTCAGGTGCACAGAGATCATCCCCCTTCGGGGAGACGTATAATGCAGGACACATCATCCAAAAACCTGAAAGAACCGGCACTCCAGAGTTCCAGAAGACCTCTGAGGTGCTGGTTCCTTATTGTTTTTGGAGGTTGTGTCCTGCATTCCGAAAATTGAACATCTTTCTTAACAGAATGTTTTTTTAGCACTAGTCTGGCACTAAACTTCCGTGTGTCTTTCTGTTCATAACCAGAGACTGGCAATAAATAACTCTCTGTATGCTCCATAGCGAATCCAATACTTCTGCTTGTTTACTCCACTAACTGCTTCTATTGAAGGGATTTTGTTCCATCAGTACTGTCTTTAAAAATAATGAGGTTGGGGTGGTCATAACTAAGAAATAAGGAGCATAACTAAAATATGGTATTTCGCTAACAATCTGTTTCAAAGCTAAGAAGGCATTAATACCATAACGATAACATCCATACGGCTTTTGAATGACAGGGAACCACTGCCTTTATTGCCTTGCTGACTGCAGGTTCTGTGAAACAGGTGATTATAAAGTAAAGGTAAGGGATGGAACTTTAGAAACCGAGCATATTTTCTCCTCATCATACATTATTATCACTGTGGGGGAGATATTGTAGGCATTGCAGTCTTATGCAATGTGTGAAATAATTGAATTAAAAGTACTTTATACAAATACTAGAGTAACAGAAAAGTCTCTATACCTGCAACTTTATTTTCATAAGACAGTACAGTATTTATTGTCCAAGCCATCTCATACACCTGTCTGGGACATACAGTGTGCATTATTCGACGTCCTATTTAGTAAAATACCCATCACTGTAGCCACCAAATGCAAATTATCATCGTACCCATTGACCAAGTGTTGACGATGGGGACATAGAGCATGGGTGGATTGCCCTATCAGGTGATTGGGGTCCCCCAGTGGGCCGGTGCTGTGGCTCCCCAGCAGCGGTGACCAGCAACTCTCTAGCTCCCAGACCCCCTGTAATACTTTCCCTCCTGTCAGATCCAACTTCTACCTGACCAGAGGAGGGAGCTGTAGAGTCCCCAAACCAGCACAGGACTGCTCCTCACACCAAGGTAAGTGTTTGTGTGTTTGTGTTGGAGACAGTGAGAGGGAGGTCTTACCTTCTCAGGAGCAGCCCTCCTCCTGCAGTGTTGCGTTATCATGGCAATCCAACAGTAAGGAATCGGGGAGCGCGTCCCCCGCTGCGCACTCCCTCCTTACCTGATGTCTCGCACAACCCCGCCGTCCTTACGGCACGGAGCACGCTCCCACAGGAGCTTTTCTGACGTTGCGCAGTCTGGCTCCGCCCCCCGCTTGTGACTTGCATCAACGTCGCGCAGCGCGCACACGTGACGCGTGTGCACCGCTCTCAAGCTGCGTGTCAATGCTCGTTAATATGCCCACCTGTCTCTTGTGTCTTTCTCTCTATCAGTGCCTACGCAGATGCCGCGCCTCTGCTCCGCCCCCCTCTCTCATTGGTCATGCTCCCTCATATATGCTCAGCTGTGCCACTTGCACTTTGGCTGAGCATAGTTCCAGTTAGCGCTGTTCTCCCACTTCCTGGTTCCTTGTCCTGCCTTGCCTTGTCTCCTAACTCATTGTCTCAGATTGATCTCTTGTGTACCGACCCGGCTATTACTTTGGACTCCGCACTTCTGGCTTATCAACCCGGCTTACCTCTGATCTTCCGCATCTCTCCAATCCGACCACGGTTTAAGGACCTCTACGCTCCTACTGGCTACAACCTCTGACCACGGCTAAACGGACACTGACCATTCTACCGGCTCCTACCTCAGACCTCGGCAAGTACCTCACCATTCTACTTTCTCCAATCCTGACCTGGCTGCCTGACCAGCTGCACTCCAGATGTGCCCCCGTGGCTGTGGGTGGCGTTATACCCATTCCCACCTCAGTACCGGGGTCCCGCCTTGTTTGTGGTGAGCACGGCATTACAGTATGCTCAGCCCCACAAACGTGAGGTTGGTCGGGCCCTGTCCTCAGTTGTGGACAGATGCTCCCAACTAGAGACTCGTGTTGCTTCCCTTGCGCAATCCTTTGGGGCCCTTACCTTGCAACATCAGCAGGCCAGTCCTCTGAGACCCGCGACCCCTTTTTTGTCACCAGACACCCATCCGTCTGCTGAACCCTGTCTGCCTACTCCTAATCGCTACTCTGGTGATCCTCATGGGTGTCTGTGTTTCCTTAACCAATGTGCTATCCAATTCGAGTTAACCCCTTCTTGCTTTCTCTCTGCAAGATCCAAGGTGGCATACATAATCGCCCTACTTTCCGGAGACGCTCTGGCATGGGCCTCCCCCATCTGGGAATGGAGACCGGAACTGACACAGAATCTCGACCACTTCACTATGGAATTCAGACGTGTCTTTGACACTCCAGGCCGGAAGGTGACTGCTGCATCTTCACTTTTTCACCTTTCCCAGGGTTCGCGTCCAGTCGCTTGTTACGCCCTGGAATTTCATACCATAGCAGCTGACAAAAAGGCTGGAATAATTAGGCTCTGTCGGCCGCCTTTAGGCAAAGTTTATCTGACTCTCTAAAGGATGAATTAGCTGCTCAAGAACGCCCTTCTGACATGGAGGAACTTATTGCAATCTGCATTAGAGTGGACCAGCGCCTTCAGGAGAGGAAGGCAGAACGTTCTCGCCCTCGGCTGCCTCCGGCCAGATCACTGGGGTTTCATTTTTCCCCTACAGATCCGCCACCTCTAGATGATCCAGAACCCATGCAGCTGGGATGCCACCGGTTATCCTTCTCGGAGAGGCAGCACAGATGTACCAATGGACTGTGTCACTATTGTGGTCACTCAGACCATCAAGTCCTTTCCTGCCCGTTCAAACCGGGAAACGCCAGCGCTCAATGAGGTACCGGGGAATCTCGTTGGGCACTATCTCTCCTTCCCCAACTCTCCCAGAAATCCGTCCTACTTGGATCATGCTTCCCATCTCCCTCAAAGGGGCCAACTTCCAGGCCACTACCTTTATTGAGTCAGGTTCTGGGGGCAACTTTATTGACCATATCTTCGCTCTCAAACATAACATTCCTCTCATTTGTAAAGCCGTGCCTGTCGGATTGGAAGGCATAGAAGGACGCCCACTTCAATCAGCCTTCATCTCTCTGGAAACCAGCAAATTTACCCTTCTTTCTACAGATGGTCATCAGGAGGAGATTTCCCTGGATGTCATCCATACTTTATCTGTTAAGGTAATTATAGGACTGCCATGATTACAGCAACATAATCTGCAACTTGATTGGACTGATAAAGAACCCATCCAATGGAGTCCCCATTGCATAAAGACTAGCTTGAACTCTACTCAACAGATTTGCAGCCTAATTACTTCCAAAGAAGATAAGTGTTCTACCCGAAGTCTATGCTGAATTCAAGGATGTGTTTGATAAGGTACGATCCGAAGTTCTTCCCCCTCATCGCCATTTCGACTGTCCTATTGATCTCTTGCCAGGTTCTGTCTTACCCAGAGGTAAATCTTACCTCCTGTCTCTGCCTGAAACCAAAGCCATGTCGGAGTATATTCAAGAGAATTTAAAGAAAGGTTTCAACCGCAATTCCTCTTCCCCAGTCGGAGCAGGGATTTTCTTCGTTAAGAAAAAGGATGGTTCTATTCGCCCTTGCATAGACTATAGGCGGTTAAACAGGATTACCTTAAAGAACCGCTACCCGCTTCCCCTTATCGCCGAGCTTTTTGATTGCCTCCAAGGAGCTACCATCTTTTCAAAATTTGATTTGCATGGTGCTTATAATCTTGTACGGATAAGACAGGGCAACGAGTGGAAGACGGCCTTTAATACCAGAGACGGCCATTACAAGTATTTAGTCATGCCCTTTGGGCTGTGTAATGCCCCGGACATCTTTCAAGAATTTGTTAATGAGATTTTCCGGGACCTCCTGAACCTTTTTGTTATCGTCTATCTTAATGATATTCTAATATTTTCTACATTTCTCTCTGAATATATCAAACACACTAAAATGGTCTTATCTCGTCTTTGTGAAAATCACCTTTATTCTAAATTGGAGAAATGCCAGTTTCATCAGACTTCTACCACATTTCTAGGATACATTACTTCGGACTCTGGTTTTGCCATGGACCCTGTCAAACTGAAGGCAGTTCTGGACTGCCCACAACCTACTTCTCTCAAAGCAATCCAGCATTTTTTAGGATTCGCAAACTACTATTGTAGATTCATTCGAAATTTCTCCACCACAGTAGCCCCAATCACAGCCCTAACCAACAAAGGGGCAGACGCTGCTTCTTGGCCACCCGCTGCACTTCAGGCGTTTGATCTTCTCAAAAAGACGTTCATCTCTGCTCCCATCTTAGTCCAACCTGATCCCAAACTTCCCTTCACTCTGGAAGTGGATGCTTCTGATGTCGGGGCCGGCACCATATTATCCCAGAGACAGACACCCCAGGCCAAGCTACATTCGTGTGCTTTTTTTCCCCAAAAACTTTTCGTCAGCAGAACAGAACGATGACGTCGGTAATCGGAAATTATTGGCCATAAAACTCTCTACAGGAATGGAGACACCTCCTGGAAGGTACGGAACAACCTATCACCATTCTTACGTACCACAAAAACTTGCTGTACATTGAGAGTTCCCGTCGTCTTGGAGTCCATCAGGCCCGTTGGTCCCTTTTTTTTCCTCGTTTTATTTATATTATTTTTTTATTCCAGGGTCAAAAAATCTTAAAGCGGATGCCTTATCCCGCCAGTTCATAGCCGAAGACAAAACTGAGTCTCAATCCGAGACTATCCTTCCGTCTAAATACATATTGTCCGCTAATTCTTTCGACGTCCTGGATGACATATTGGCTAACAAATCACATATTCCGGAAGGTCTAGAGGTTCCGGGTGGATGTCTGTATGCGGCACCACATTTTCACAAGAAAATTTTGGAATGAAGCCATTCTTCTAAATCTGAAGGCCATCCCGGCAGCCGAAGGACTACCGATCTCATCAAACGTACTTTTTGGTGGCCCACCATGCAGAAGGACACCAAACTGTTTATCATGCTTTGTCAACTCACACGTATAACTTTTGGAAATCTCTAAAGCCAACTAGGATTATTAACTGCATACGGTGTTGCACTATATATTGTCTCATTATTTTTTCACATGGTATGTCCCGCTCCAGCACGCTGCTTGTCCTTAGTTGTAACAAGTCTGCTGTACACTGTAGCATATTGTGCTTTGGGTACTGAGGGGTTATTGCGAGGAATACTTCTATCACAAATATCAGAAATACAAAGGGTAACGTTTAGAGCAACTTAGCGCTCAAGTGTCTATCAGTGTTAACAATGAAATGTACTTTTTTTGTTTTGTTTCCGTAATACCCTTGTTTTGCCTTTTTCAGTTTGTCTCCTACCTGTGACAAGGCTGCTACAAGAGGTGGAGATCAATAGAAGGTCAAGATGATCCGTTGGTGGTGGTGTTCCAGTGTTTTTCGGTTAAATCCAAAACGTGGAATCTCTAATGATGGGACAAGGGTATAATTTGTTGAATGATCGTTGATTTGATTTCTTTTTCTGCATGTTTGTACACATACAAACTTTCTGACTATCTATCTGTAATTAACAGCTACTGTGTTTGCGGAAAGAATACACTGGAGTGTGGGGTGGCCAACTCCAGTCCTCAAGTGCCACCAACAGGTCCGGTTTTAAGGATATCCCTGCTTCAGCACAGCTGGCACAATCAGTGGCTCAGTCATATAAGGAACCTGAGACATGCTCTGCCTCAGTCAATGACTGAGCCACAGTTTGATCCACCTGTGCTGAAGCAGGGATATCCTTGTTGGTGGCTCTTGAGGACTGGAGTTGGCCACGCCTGCACTACAGTATATGTGGGTCACTTGTTGTAATGGCAATCTGCTCGTCTATGTGTCTAGGGGGCTGATGCATAAGTCTATTGTATTGTCTGATATACCTTGAAACATTACAATGATATGCAGACCTCCTAGAACTGAAGGGGGTTTACATACTGTGGTCAAATGGATCTACTCAGTTAAGCAAGATATCAATTAACAATTGTTAATTGTCATTCAAGTGAATGGCCAAAAACAGCTCAGACACTGTGTCGTTCTGAATACCATGAATAAAAATAGCGCTATTCAAAAAGGATACATCTTTTAATTTCTGACTGCTGCATTAATACAGGATTAAACTTTCTAAAGTGGTGTCTAGAGAGATCTGCTCTCCCGCTTGCGAATGTATATTTAAAAAAAAAAAAGGTGCTTCTGATCAGACAACAGAAGCGCCAGTGGATAGTGCAGATGAAATGCAAACAGTGTGCTTGTTGCTGGGGGCTTACGGATGCAGTCCCCATAGACTAAGCCATCATGTTAATAAGGGTTGATTTGTAAACAGCATCCATCCCCTCTCCCCCCCCCCAATCCCTCATCCTCACCCCTCCCTTCTTAGCATCCGCTTCCCTACTCAAAGGCACAGATGCTGCTTTTTAGCTGACTGGGGCCAGGCAACCATTAACAGCAAATCCGCTGAGGGAAATTAATGAAGGGGTCTGCTAATAAAAGACTGCACAGGACAGCTATACTAGTTTGCTCCAAGCAGTAATTAATTTTTTAACTCACCAAGGTAAATAAGCCGAAGGCAAGGGGCCGTCCCTTTGGTTTTGTCACAAGACAGGGAAAAAAAAGAATAACCACGTGATCGCTGCTCGGGACGTTAAAGTTGATTAGGTTATTGTCCAGTTAGTGCTTTAAAGGGCTGGCGTGATGTCTCTATACTTTATTCCTGGCGTACAAATCAGATCACACAATAATAAGGGACTCAATGAAGGAGGGAATAATATGTGCAATAACCTGAATGAAAGAATGAGCTTAACTTTAACTCTATCAGTACATTCCCCTACTGCATCCCGGATGCTAGAAGAAGACCCCCAATCTAACACAGATATAATATTCAGGGCCGTTTTGATAAATGCTGCTAGCTATGGGGAAAAAATAAAGGATTAGTGTACAAAAAGCGCTAATATCTAATAATAATAAAACACATAAATTGTGAATCTTAAATATGTGAATGATAGTCACTCATAAATCAAACACATAACAAACATAACTAATAAACCTTAAAGTTCCATGTGGTGATCCTGTAATAATGTCCCAAAGCAGCTTAAAAAGTCCACTGGGTGTCTAATGTCCAGTATAGATATACAGCAGGGGCCAGCTTCTCGGCGCTCCGCTTTTCGTCGATCCGCCGATACGGCGGCACCGAGAAGGGGGCCGCCATCTTGGATCCTCAGTCGCGCGTGCGCAGAACAGGCGGTTGCGCTCGGCGCGCATGCGCAGACCGTAGTTTGTGCACGCATACTGTAGATTGCGCGCACAGACCATAGGTCGCGCATGCGCAGAACGGCAAAAATGCCGATTTGCGCATGCAAACAACTGAAAATCGCCGGATCCGCTTTCCGCCGATTTTTACTATACGGCGGGCCCCTGGAACGGAACCTGCCGTATACCCGGGGCCCTCCTGTAATAAAAACAGACCTCTCTGGCGCTGATGGCTCAAAAAGCACGATGGATCTATGATGGAAAAAACTTGATTCTTTGCATTGATGTATACCTCAGGAAAAGGAGACAAAATATATACACACTACCATAGTGCATTACCCAGAGATAAGAATTGATAAGCTAGGTATATCAGGCAAAGGGTAACAATTTAATAAAAGAGTATAAAAATAAAATAAATTATAAAAGACATATGTATGCACACATTCTGTGCTCACAACATGACCTTAAGAATGTAAGAATAGTAATGACCTCTGTCACTTCCGTTATACCCTCCTCTGTCGTGGGTAAAAATTGAAAACCTACTCACATCAAGTGGCTAGGTCTCAAGCCTTAATGTGGACAATTTCACAAGCAAATGGATCTTCTCCCGTCTGTGGATGGTGATCTCCCTCAGCCTCTCAGCTTCGTGGTGCCAACTCCTCCGAATCAGCTGCCCTCCGCTGCAGCTATGGAGAACCTAACTCATTTAAGAGCAGCGTGCTCCAGTCTTGTCTAGGTGTGAAAGCATTTAAATAACCACAACTTGTAGCATAAGGCTGCGCTTATAGTGCCGACGCAACGTCGCTCCGAAACAAGTACATTGACTCCGTCGCAAGAGCTTATAATAAGCGCGACGGCGACGTCGCAACCAAAAATTTTGAAGCCAGGTAAATTTGATTTTTTTTAGAGACAGTTGCCACATGTGACTGTCTCTAAACCAATCAAATTGAGAGGCCCGCCCCTTTTAGTGATGTCACTGGCTCTGTCGCCAGCGACGTCGCTAAAAATAAAAACTTTCGTCATCGGTCACGTCGCCATCGCCAGCACTATAAGCAAAGAAGCAAAGTCTTCTCTAGTAAGACATTGTGTATCGGAGTATCCCTGAACCCAGGTTTTAATAAGCCGGCTGTGTGTTTCTTGTTAAACACGATACGGAAGGTATACACCTCTTAGGCTAAGTCCATGCTGCCGCAGACCACGGGCGTCCGCGCAGGGCACGATCACATATACTCAAGGCATTGATCGCGCCCATGGACCGTGCGGGTGGCAGCAGGAGGGGACGCGCCTTGCGCAAGAAATCAGTTGAAACTGATTTCTTTTCGCGATGGGCAAGTCACGTGAGCGGTTCGCCCAATGAGGGCAAACCAGCTCCGTGACGCCCCTAGGCACAACCCCCACGGCTCATCTACCATGGGCCGAAAACGCACCCGCTTCACACGGGTGACGTCACAGCCTTCGCATGTCTCCGCGCGGGCGCACCTGACTCGCCTCCCCATCTCATCTACCCAGGCCACAGATCGCTGTAGGTAAAGGCACGTTACGTCACGCGCATGGTAGCGCGCGCTCTCACACCATGGACAAGGCCTTAGGATGAAACATTTAAAGCTGCACAGATAAAAGTATCATTTGTAGTGTGATAAAGAAACATCTGTCTCTTTCCCGGCTTAGTTACAGGAACATATCAGCCATGTGGCTTGTATTTTGAGGCGTAGGTTCTGTGCTAAGTATGGAGAGCAGTCATTTTACTATAGACACCCACTATCCACATGTACTGAATATGTGGGACAGGTGCTTTAAAATCCCAGTGTTACCCCCAGTATCACTATCTATCTCCAAGTGTGGACCCCAAGGATGTTAGTGGAGTGTTATTTCATGTAGCCACATTGCTCATGTTCCTGTAACTAAGCCAGGAAAGAGACAGATGTTTCTTTATCACACTGCAAATGATACTTATATCTGTGCAGCTTTAAATGTGTCATCCTAGGGCATTATGTATGTAGCCAGGTCTCCCCAGCACTCCAGCATCCCCCTCACCTGCCTGCCGATCGCGGGGGCCGCCGCGTCCAATGGCGGTTCCGTTCGGCGATGGCAGGGGAGAGGGCGGTCAGGTCCCGGCTCGGGGGTTGCCGGGGACGCGTGCGGCCGGTTGCCAAGGCCGCACGCGCGTCTCAGGGCTCTCGGTGCTCCCGGAGCCGGGCGGATAGGGCGCCGCCATTGCGCTTCAGTTCGCGCATGCGCAGTAGGTCCCCGGCGGCCCAGATAGCTCGCGCATGCGCAGGGAGGCTGCGAGAGGCAGGGAACAGTTGCGTGAGGGCAGGGAAGGCGCCGGAAAGGTTGCGGCGGCCATTAAGCATTAGTGTAGGCAGAGGGAGGGCGCGCACGCGGCCCCAATGTTATTGTAAGTGCCCCGGGACTACAATTCCCATAGTGCCTAGCGAGGGAGGCACCAGGTGCCTCATAGGAGCCAATAGGGCTGCAGGACTGCCCTGGATAGATTGGATACATTTCGCGGGCAGAGAGCTACGCAGTTAGTTGGAGCAGCGGAGCTGAAGGGGAAGGAAGGGTGCAGGGAGTGAGTGAAGCTCCTGCATCGCGTAAGGTCCCCTACATCCCAGGTAGGCCCTAACTCCCCACCAGGTTAGTGGGTAATTTATAAGGGACGGCCCTAGATAGGGAGGTCACCCTTAGGTGTATAAGGTGCAGGTTTTGCAGTGCCACAGCGGGTAATGCTGTGTGCACTGGCAAATAGGACTGTGTGTGTGTTGTCACTGCATGTACTGGGCGCAGTGTGTGCAGCGTGTGTGGGAGTCTGCAGGCTGACTGTGAGAGCTGTGTGTCTGCTGCAGGCTGGTAGTACTAGCGAGTTAGGAGCTAGTGGTTAGTGAGGTTTCTGGACTTGGGGTAGTAGGGGAGGGGGGTAGGTTATTAACCCCGCAGGCCCTAGGAGTTTTCCCCAAGTCACCTCAGGTTGCGGTACATCAGGGACAGGCCCTAGGTTAGGGTTCCTGTCACGCTACTGCCCGTTAGAGAGATAGGGATTCAGCGGCGGTTGCTGTTCCCGTAAGCGGTTGGACCCACGTTGGGGTTCTGGAGAATATCACCTGGATAGGATCAGACGGATGCATCGCACGTCTGACCCTTTGAGAAGATTGTTGCAGGCCCGAGCACCGGAGTGCTCGGCAGGTAACTTTGAATCCTATGTGCACCAACAGGCCTAGTAGTTCTTAGTGACTGCGCAGTCACCCACGACCTCCGTAGGAGTATGGGACATTGGGTGTGGGGGATCACAGGACACTGGGTGGGAACACCAGACATTGGGCAGAAGGTGATACGGTTATAGCATAAGGTTATGAGGTTGTGTAATGTCTTATATGTGTGTTAGTAAAGTGTTTGTTCATTCAGTAAACCTGTTATCCATAATACTGGTGTATGTGGTTTCTGAGTGGGTTCCTATGTTAGGGTCATTCTACACTTCCCTAGAATCCTACATAGGTGGAGGCGCTGAAAGAAGAAACGTTCCAGAGGATTCACCCCAGGCTCTCACTAGCGGAGGCTCAGACTTCCTGTGAGCCTGCAGGTATACGCACCACACCGGTAACACCGCATGTTCTACTCACCCACACTATATATGCGATTGGGTGGGGTGGAATACCCGTTACATGTATTTTATATTGTCTGAAATGTGCACTTTTTTTACCAGTATTTATAAATGGAAATACCTGTTTATATTAATACCTACTAGTGGCCATGAAGGCAAACACAGACCTGTTAACTCTCACTTATTTTCTGTGATTCTCATTGATTTGGGGTCAGTCTCACTGAGTTTTAGCATCACCTACTTCAAAGGAATCTCACTGATACAAATGAGCACTTTGCTAAAAATGGCATTTTTCGGTCCAGGACTCTGAAATCTCACTGAATCATCTTACAACAAGTAAGAGGTTAAGAACCCTAACACCCCACCACTAGCTAACCTACCCACCCTTTGCTTGACAGAGACGCTAGTGTAACCCTCCCTGCCCTGCTACATCATTGTCTCTATAGTGATTACTCCGAAGGCTTTACCTTATTCAGGATGCGGCCTTTGTGCAGCTGGGCAATGAATTAGCAAAGATGGAAATGGTGGGTGCCAGGAACTTTTGTAGTACAAGCAACACTCATTATCTGGGCCACTTTTTACTAGGGCTCCTCCCATCCATCCACAGTACATACCTGTATAAGTGTAGGTGTCATCTGCTTCATATTGCTTGTCTGTACTCATGAGAGTTGCATCCCCAGGCACCCTCACTTAACACCTTGAGGAGGTGCGGACACTTGATTGGTTTCTACTTTATTGACCTGTCCCCGTTCTGCATAACGTCCGTTATGCACTGTCAAAGGTACCCCTTCTTGTGGGCCCCTATTCTTCTCAATGTTCATCAATGATCTCCCCACAGCTTGTCAGGAAGCCTCAATACACATGTATGCAGATGACACATTCTATATGCACACAGCCATAGCCTCTCTGACCTTCAACACATACTTCAGTCTGACATTTTGAGACTCGAAAACTGTATTTCCCAAAACAAACTGTTTTTAAACACTGACAAGACTGTAACAATGGTGTTTGGGACCAAGACTAAATTTTTAAAGCTTCCAGCGACTGAGCTCCAGATTAGAACCAACACTAACACCACCCTAACTCCTGTTACTAGTTTTAAATACCTGGGCATATGGTTTGACTCCCACTTAACATTCGGGATGCACATTGATACCCTGACAACCAAGACCTATGCCAAACTAGGGGTACTTTACAGGAACAAATCCTCCCTAAGTCTCCTGGTCAGAAAGCGTATTGCACAGCAGATGCTAATGCCAATTATTGACTATGGAGACATAGTATATGGCTCAGCACCTCAAACCCACCTTAGCAAACTTGACACCCTCTATAATTCAATTTGTCGTTTTGTTCTCCAATGCAACTATAACACACATCACTGCGAAATGCTCAAAGAACTAGATTGGTCATCACTCGAGTCTAGTCGCAAAGTTCACCTTTCCTGTCTTGCCTTCAAATTCTTTATGGGCAAGCTACCCAGCTACCTGAACAAGCGACCCCCCCTACCACATGCAGCACCTATCACCTGAGATCAGACTCCAAAAGACTGTTCATGGTCCCAAGGCTCAACAAAGTATCCGGCCGCTCCTCCTTCTCTTACCATGCACCCCAAAACTGGAACAACCTACCAGAGACTCTCACATCCACCACAAGTCTAAGTTCTTTTAAATCTAAGGCTGTCACACATTTTAATCTGGTCTGTAACTGTTTCATACGCCCATAATATAAATTATCTTTAACTGTGCATGCAATGTCTTGTATATAATGTATACCCTGCTCATTATGTAACTGTATTTGTAAACATGTATTATTTGTCTTAACTCTGTGCTCAGGACATACTTGAAAACGAGAGGTAACTCTGAATGTATTACTTCTCTGGACTGCCTCTTCTACAAAGACTATAACTGAGGCGTATGTGGATCTACCTGTAGAGCTGATCCTTTGGCACCCTGGGATCCCTCCCATAAGGTCTTCTGTTGTAAACATGCCTCCTCTTCTGTGAACTGCTGGGTTCAGCTTGGCGATCTCTTGTGACTCTATCTGAAGGGGCACTGTCCTTAACTAGAACATAATAAACAAGAATTGGTCTGTCTTATACACTCAGGAACATACCTATATACTGTACCTATATACACTGTGGCTCCTCCACTCTCACTCCTCCAGGAACCAAACCTCTAGAACCTTTTCCTTCCTATATATACCCCTCTGACGTCCTTGTCTCCAGCCAACACAGGACGGGGCTTAGCATCTGTTGACTCACCCCCAATCCTGTGTAATAGGAAAAGTATCACTCAATGTGGGTTCATTAATGCCTAAAAAGCAACGGTAAACCCATAGGGGGGTAATCCACTACGTAGGTTAATCCGTCCTTACCCCCCCTCTCTCCAGGAAACCTTAGGTCACAGTCCCAAGCACCTACCTCCCCTACTCCCACCCCAATATAGTTAACACCCCTTTTAGCATGACGATAAAAAACACAAGTATTGAAGAAAAAAAAAACATTAAAAAAAGATAAACATTACCATACAATTTGACATTAATTGCCATCAACATTGGTATTAAAAGGGTTAAAATGGGAGAAAAAAAATACCCACCCAAGTCCTGAAGTCAGTGGTCCCTTGACCTTCAGGGTTTTCACACACTCAGAACTAATGCACTGTGAATCGTCAGGACCCAACGGCCCAATAGTCTGATTAGGGGAAGCCAGAACAAAGAAGTAAAATCGTGAGCTAAAAAAATAAATAAAGGCCATCCAAATCCAATCCACAGGTCTTTGCTTGAAGAAAAAAAAATCACAAACGAAACTTGTTGCATCACGAAAACAATGTTTTTAAAGGAGAAGGGACTATTGTTATTGCTTTAAAGTAGCAGTCCAAGCTGACATTTGTTGTGTTTTTTTCCTTTTAATATGTGCATCAATATAATCCACACAATGATAATTAATTAGCTAAGTTGCTGATCGATCCGTTCTCCTGTGATCTATCGGCGAAGATTCAGCTCGGGGGTTCACTAAATGGCTGTCAGTGCAGCAGAAGTGGACCAACGATGCAAAGTTCTGTGGGGGAAATCATGTGACCAGGCAGTCACTAGATACAATTGGTGCACTGCTAGAGAGAGGGTAGGGCTCAAAAAGGGGTGTGCCAGAGCTTGTTTCAGAAGAGGAAGGGGATGTGACTTTGTAAATGGTTGCTATAGAAACAAAATATGCTTGTTACATTATAGTACATAAAAAAATGTAATTCAGAATTTTTTAAAGAAAAAATGCTACAAGTATTTTCTCATAGTACAGAACTGATTATTTTTTTTAATTTTTTTAAACCACACAGGTTATTGCTTGGTCTGCAGCTTTAAACAACTCTGCAAACCAAAACATATCATGATGACTCTTTAAAAATAGTACATCTCATAGAAAATACGTATTTTAACATTATTCCAATTCTCAAACGGTCCTGTTGGCGATACCCAACATGTTTCCACTCTGATTTCTTGGCCATATCTGGCAGAAGATTTTTCAAAGTCTGCCACAAATGTGTTATAAAAAAAAACGCAAGCATGATTATGTGACTGGCCTCATAATTAATTTACAAGCTAACAAAGAAAAGAAGGAAATAAAAATCAACATTTCTATTCTCGGGGGGTTATCAACTAAACTATGATAGTGCCGATCAGGGCACGAATGGAAACTACTATGAGCTTTAATGGGAGTTTCCACGCATTAGTGCCCCGATCAGCAGTTTAATGAATAACCCCCAAAGGCTTAAAAAAAGAGGTTAGATAAAAATTGTAAAAATGTTCCAAAGCATTTGATTGCCACCGGAACACAAAGTATCAAATGGATTTAAATATACTTATTTGTGGTTGATTTTTAAACAGACATTGAACACATTTATCTACATTTAGCTTATTAAACATGACACGACCATTAGCAACCTCCTCTGGCGCTGAGGTGGGGACTTGAATTTTCTTCGTATAGACTGTGACCTCAGGAAAAACAAAAGCAAAAATGCAGGAAGCCTGCAATAGTGTTTACCCAGGGATACAAAACATATATATGAGCAATTTATTGATTGAATATCTATAAAATATACATAAAAATATACATGAAAATATACATAAAATTTATAAAAAATTTGAACCAGCTTGGCCCAACTGGTGATGTGGACAAGCTGCTTGCACACTATCACAGTGGGAGGCTTGAAATTTGTGTCCAAGACTTCTGATCTTTGCTCCGCCTGGTAAAAATTGAAAACCTACTCACCAGATGTGAATAGGTCAAAGCACTGGTTAATGGTCTTTAGAGGGATGCACCGTCTGCCTGGCGGTGTTTACGTCTCCTGCTGCCGGGATCCTATCTCGTGCTCCGTCGTGAATCACTTCATGGAATGCACCCGATCCGCCGCGCAATGACGTCACCAATTCTGTCCATGTGGTTTAGAGAGGTACTTGTGACTCCATCTGCATAGCAGCTGTCTAGGATAGCTCTGAGACAGCCCCAGAGCTATCCTAGACAAGCTGCTATGCAGATGGAGTCACAAGTACCTCTCTAAACCACATGGACGAGAATTGGTGACGTCATTGCGCGGAGCGGATCGGGTGCATTCCATGAAGTGATTCACGACGGAGCACGAGATAGGATCCCGGCAGCAGGAGACGTAAACACCGCCAGGCAGACGGTGCATCCGGCCTTAAAGACCATTAACCAGTGCATTTGACCTATTCACATCTGGTGAGTAGGTTTTCAATTTTTACCAGGCGGAGCAAAGATCAGAAGTCTTGGACACAAATTTCAAGCCTCCCACTGTGATAGTGTGCAAGCAGCTTGTCCAACATCACAGTTAGTGCCAAGCACTGGTTCAAATATTTTATAAATTTTATGTATATTTTCATGTATATTTATGTATATTTTATAGATATTCAATCATAAATGCTCTATATATATGTTTTGATCCCTGGGTAATACACTATGCAGGCTTCCTGCATGTTTTGTCTTTGTTTTTCCTGAGGTCACAGTCTATACAAAGAAATTCAAGTCCCACCTCAGCGCCAGAGGAGGTTGCTTTTGTCCACAAATTCAAGTCTGGGTGCAAAGATACCAGAACAATCTCAACAGGCAGCTCCAGGACTACCATTCGGACAATTTATCTAAGGTTTTATCATTTGTTGATTGTATAAGCGCTGTTTGTACACCTTTTGTTCTACATGACACGACCATTAGTTCACTTTGGTACTAGGAGAGAGTGTCTCTTTAAGGGCACTTTGATTACTGTGCTTTGAATGATCAACCTTTTATTAGCTCGCAAAATATAAAACCTTTGGTAAGTAACGTAGCACTGCTCTGTGATAGCTAAGCAAATGTGACGGTCCTTATTTCATTATTTTCAATGTCTGAAAATTAGGTAAAGATGTATTTATTTATAGATCTATAAATTGCTTGGTCCTGGCCCGTGATAAAAGTCGAAGCTGTCATCCCAGTGCCATCCCAGTGCCATCCCAGTGCCATCCCAGTGCCATCCCAGTGCCATCCCAGTGCCATCCCAGTGCCATCCCAGTGCCATCCCAGTGCCATCCCAGTGCCATCCCAGTACTCAATACAATTTTATTCCCATTCATTTTAACAGAGCCGAACGCTTCTTCAGCACGGGGAAGATTAAAAGACTTGTCTGTGAAAAGAGAGTGCAGATCAGTGATATAACAGGATGGGTATGAATAGAGGGTCAGTTTATCATGATTACTGAGGTATTTTTGAAGATTTTTTTTTAATACTGTGTCAATCATCAATATTTAGGGCCACAGTTACTAATGTGTGCTACAGTTACACCATGTCACCTTATAGATTTTTTAATTTAAATGTCATATGGTGCCTTTAAGCTTAGAACCGTTTAGTAAATCTTGCCTTAAATCTCTCAAATATCTTATTGCCACCGGTTGATTTTAGTAACTGTACCCATACCCACTATTTATATGGGAGATGTGTTTTTAATCTCCTGTATTTTTTTTGTACCAGATCTCGTGTTCGATATATTTCCCCTTGGCCAGTATGACTGCACCTTTATGGGTAGATCCACACAGCTCAGTTAACTATATAACTTCAGTTAACGTCTCCTTACTAGGATTTTCCAAGCTCAGCACTGATTCGTTAAGTGCTGTTTTTAGCTGTAACGAGCCTGTGCGTTATTATTACAGACGTTAGTGCTAATGATGTGCAAAAGAGGAGTTCCCCCTAACAACGCGTATCCCCAGAGCTCCGTTATGGTAACACAGGGATATAACGTTACGTTAGATAAAGGTGGAGTTACTCGCATCCAGACCATGAAATAGGTCTTTTACAGCGTCTGGATACGTGCAAGACCACAGTTCGATATGATTTAACTGTCGTATTGTTATTTACCGGGTTCTTTCCCTCTCCTGTCCTCTCTTTTTTAACTTTAATTACACACCTATTCAGGGACCTGATAGAAGTAACGCTGCCTTTGGGTAAGACTGGTTTAACGCCATGTTATATGAAGCTGAAGCAAGGCAGTGATAACTGCACATGGCGTTACGCCTATGCTAATGAGATCACTAACGACTGTTGTTTTTTTGCATATATTTAGCTTTGTGAATACATGTTACACACAGGGAAGCTAACGTCACATTAGTAGCTCAGATTTAACGGACTCCTGAGGCTCTTACCCTTAGAGTTACATTTAGTTTTATGAGAAGTTGCTGTGGGCCATGAAAGTTGCCAGCTGCGCAATATCACTGTATGTAGCCTGGTTATTTCCCCATGAATTATTGTAATGGAACAATAGCGCAGCATGTTTTGCTTCCCCATAGATTTACTCTGCTATACCTTATACACAGATGAATGGTTTAATCACATCAAATAATCACTATAACAAGGGCATTTCAGTACAGGGGGAATTGTCTGAACAAACAAAACGACATGTGTTGGATTTATAAAGTAGCACGATGAGGCTACTACTGCGTGCTATTCATCCCCCCCCCCCTTCTTTCTGTGCTTTTCCTAATCTATCTCTACACCGTCGGTCACCTTAACTGTTGCTTTTTTTCGCCAAAAAAGTGATCTAGACGGTGATAAAATGGGCCTAAAAAAAGTAGTGTTTTTGTGCCAGACTCTCAGCATTGGAAATGTGGGTCACGTTGTAGAAAGATGTATGAAATACTTCTACTTAGTGAGCAAGAAGGGAGAGAGGCGTCATAACACATATCCATGTTTCTTCCAATAATGTGCGGAACAGCAAGTGTGGAGCCGAAAAGGGTTATTGCTGTGGACCTGTAAATAAAAAAATAAAAGGTGGTACCCAGGACCTTTACATCGCACATTGACAACTGGACGTAGGAAACAGAGGGACTTGGAATTGTAAAAACAAATCATGGAGCCCCCAGCCTTTTTAATTATTTCTACATGCTGCAAGATTTATGTGCTACATGAAAGCCAGCTCATGCAAGCCCTTGGGGTTCAGCTTTTGTCACATTGGCACTAGTTTGGTTTCTTGTCGCTATTCTTATGCCAGGGAGGGCAATAAACCCCCATGAGAGTCATAGAACTGCCCCTTCATCCTTGGGACTGCAGAGAAGCTTTTGTGGCCAGATACAATACACAAAGGGATCATAAACACATTTTAAAGGAAAGATGACCTTTGTGTGACAAGGGATTAAGCTTTTATGGCGATAGCTTCTGCAAACCCAAACCTTTGATTTTTTTTTTTTTTTCTTGTTGGGAGATTCTTGGTTCAGCTTCGCTGACAAACATTTTTCTAATGCGGTTTACATTACAGTTACTGTTTCTGTAATATTACAATCAGGAACAAAAAAAATGTTAGTGTGAAAAAGATATATATATATATATATATATATATATATAGAGAGAGAGAGAGAGAGATATTATTAGACCCAAGCCCCTTACTACGTTTGACACGATAGAAGGAATGAATTAAAAACACTATTGTAGCCATAATTGGCTTGTGCAACCCCAAAAAGTGCTATTGTCAGACACATCATTACCAGTAAGTGGCAGTACGTGACATGAAGCAGACACCTGTGAGAATGTTAAAGCTGTTGACACTATATCAGGCCTGCACAACTTGTACAGTGAGAAGGGCCGAACTGCTCCAAGGAAAAAAGATTTGGGCCGCACGGGTAAAATCATCATCATCATCATCATCATCATCATCATCATCATCATCATCAT
>CM071567.1:263863562-264096103 GCA_036426205.1 Ascaphus truei | reverse complement strand
TCGCACCTCACATCACTCTCACTACCCTGCACTCAAATCACATCCCCTTGCACCTCAACTCACCCCCGCTTGCACCTGCAAATCACCCCCCTTGTAACCTCAAATCACCCCCCATGCACCTCAACAATCACCCCCCTTGCACCTCAAATCACCCCCCATGCACCTCCAATCACCCCCCCATGCACCTCCAACACCCCCCTGCACTCACGTCGCCATACATCCCTCCCCCCCTCACTCACCCTCACCCATCACCCTCTACCCCCCCTGCACCTCACATCACCCACAGGGCCGCCAACAGAAATCATGGGGCATGGACAAATGAAGGTGCAGGCCCCTCACCCCGACCCATAGCACAACCCCCCCAAACCATAGCGCAACCTACCACGAAAAAATATCTTTTAGAGCGCAACTTTTTACTTAACTGTTTTATTGTGATACAGAAAAAAAATTACAATGCAACCTGTTTATTTTTTATATTTTCAAACAAAAGACATGTGACTGCGCGGGTGGGTGAGTGGGGGGTTGAATGGACGTGGTGTGGAATGATGGTGGGTGGGTGAATGGCGCTGGGTGGGTGAATGGCGCTGGGTGGCTGGGAGACAGTGACTGGGTGACGGTGACAGTGACTGGGTGACGGTGACAGTGACTGGGTGGGTGGGTGGGTGAATGACGATGGGTGGGGAATGGCGCTGGGTGGGTGGGAGACAGTGACTGGGTGACGGTGACTGAGTGACGGTGACTGGGTGACAGTGACTGGGTGGGTGGGTGACAGTGACTGGGTGCTTGACAGTGAGTGGGTGACAGTGACTGGGTGGGTGACAGTGACTTACCTTGACTGGGTGGGTGCAGCTTGCCGCCAGACGGTTTCCCCCCTCCCCCGATATCCCTGCGGCAGCTGCCCGGGACGGGAGGGGGCTTGGGGTCGGGGGGGGGGGTCACGGGAGGTGAGCTCGTGGGGTGGGGGTCACGGGAGGTGATCTCGGGGGACCTGGGAGCTGGCGCGGTGGGGAAGCATGCCGCAGGAGAGCTGGCTGTTACTTCCCCCTCCGTCCACGTTGGGAGCAGGGGGGGGGGGAGCGGCTGCAGAGGAGCTGGCTGTTACTTCCCCCTCCGTCCCACGTTGGGAGCAGGGGGGGGGGAGACGGCGCAGGCGGAGCTGGCTGTTACTTCCCCTCCGTCCCACGTTGGGCAGGGGGGGGGGAGCTCTGCAGAGGAGTGGCTGTTATTCCCCCCTCCGTCCCACGTTGGGAGCAGGGGGGGAAGCGGCCACAGGGGAGCTGGCTGTTACTTCCCCTCCGTCCACGTTGGAGCAGGGGGGGGAGCGGCCGGAGAGGAGTGCTGTACTTCCCCTCTGTCCCACGTTGGGAGCAGGGGGGGGAGCGACCGCAGAGGAGCTGGCTGTACTTCCCCCTCCGTCCAGTTCGCGAGCGGGGAGGAGGGGGTGGGAGCGGGCCCTGCGCATGCGCGCCGGGACCGCGGGAATCGCCGCCATTTTTATAAACTTTTTTTTTTTTATGTATTTTGGTTTATTTAATTCACTTGCGCCGGCCGGAGTCCGCGGGCCGCACGAGAGGCAGGCAGGCCGGGGCTGTATGTTGTGCAGGTCTGCTATAGGTTAATTAGCATTTGTTTAATGTTATTGTTATTATTCATGTAGTTGTGTGGTGTTTTTTAACACTAGTTATTTTCTAAGAGTGTATGAATATGGATTTGTTGATGCAGCAGCATTGAACAAATTATTGAATGGTGCTGTTGTGACTGCTGGAATTGATTGTCATTGAGTCATACTGACCTTACTTTTTAACTAGTCTTAGCTGTGCATGTTCTGGTAATGTCAAAAAGGTATCTCAGTAGCCATTGTGCAGAACAGCACACACTATGTGTACCATTCTGAGTGGCGCCTACTATTATTTCTCAATCGCCTCTCAGGTCTCACGGTGGCAATCATCAGGACTGGGCTCCTCCGTCTCTCGAGCCACTGGAAATGATCTGTTCCTCCACAGCTTCGGTCGGCATATTTGACAGTGGTCGAAAACACCACGGAAGACAGTCTGCTACTAAGGGAGGATGGAAGGAACACCTCCGCCGGGAGAGAGACACCGGATCATTTCCGAGTATCAGCGGCATCAGCAGAGCCTTTCCCGGCCCCTGCAACACTGAGAACAACAGTGTCTCATCACCCCCAGGCAGTCCTCTTACCCGGTTGCTCATGAGCTGGTTCCTTCTCACGACCGTCTCTGATTCCTCTGCAGGAACCGGATCCAGAACCGTCTCAGCCTGCTCTTTAGTCATCGGGGTACTCGTATCCTAGCTGAGGCACACAGGCCTGAGGCTCCATAGTTGAGGTAGACATGGTTCTAGAGCAGGGCGACCCACCCAGGTATTGGAGTCGGTCGACTCTTTGTCTGCGAATTCCGTAGGCCGCAGCAGGAAACGTGCTCCGCAGCGAACACATCAGGCTCCCTAGATCAGGTCGCCACCTGGAAATTGGACAGAGGATCTGAGGTACCTCTTCCTTCCACGTCACTACCAGGAGCATCCGGTAGTCGATTGGGTAAAGTCCATATTCCAGACATTCTCAAATCATTTGTAGGACACGGGAACAGGAGCAAAGGTCATTTCACTCCTTTCGCTCGCCAGCTCCAAAGAACTGAGGGTGTGGTTCGCCACATCCGGTACCTCCCTTGTTCTCCAAAGTCTTAGACATGGCTGTCGCCGTGCCCCCCTTGTGGTGGAGATTAGGGAAGGGCACCCGATGACGTGGACAGGGCGTGACTCCTGGCTGAGCCAGTCACGACTCTTTGGTGGGGTCCTGGCTTTCGCGCCGACCCTTGCAGTTCTTGCAAAAAGGTGTGCAGCTTTTCTGCAAACCTCCAGCACAGTCCGTTCTCTGACCCCACAGGAGTTGCGATTCCGGTAGGAATCCGTTCCTTTTGGATCTGTACAGCACATGGTTGCAGTCTACCGAGAGTAGGTATACCCCAGGCTAGTAAAGCTCATCTCGATACGCTGACACACGATCACAGTCCATTACAAGCACTCTGTGGTTATGATATGGCTACGCTAGCAGTACTCTGGGCGTTCTTCCAGCAGTGGGGATAGGCACCAAGTACGTCAGGCACCCCTCCTGAACAACTCCCTAGCAGTACCTTATGCGCCCACTGGCTGCAGCATCGCGGACCTCTTCAGAGGTCTCTGGGACACATAAACAGAGCACCCCCTTTAGGCATTACCCAACTACCCGCCTCAGGGGACTCAAACGCAGTAACCCTGTGTCTCCAGGCATTCACCCGATAGCGCAGTCTAAGCCAGCGGTGCGCAAACTGGGGGGGCAAGATTATTTAGGGGGGGCATGCTGCGTGCGGGGAAAACTTGGGGCGGGCAGAGCTGTGCACGGGCGGCCAGAAGCTCTGTGCCGAGGCTGCTTCCAGTTCTGTGCTGTGTCTGCCTGCAGAGGGGGGGGGGCTTTCCCTACACACAGACAAGCCCTCTCCTGTCTGTTAGCCGCCCATTTTCAGAGTACATGTGGGGGACCTGAGCAGGCTACTTAAACCACCCCCACCCACCAGGTGGTGTGTGTGGGGTTGAGTGTGTGGTGGGGGGGGGGGGGGTTGAGTATGTGTGTGTGTGGGGTTGTGTGTGTGTGGGTGGGATAGAGTGTGTGTGTGTGGGGGGGGTTGAGTTTGTGGGTTGGTGTGTGGGGGGTTGTGTGTGTGGGGGGGGTGTGTGTGTGTGGGGTTGTGTGTGTGTGTGTGTGGGGGGGGTTGTGTGGTGTGGTGATTGAATATGTGTGCGTGTGTGTTTTCTGTGATTGTGTGGTGTTGTGATTGAATGCGCGGTGACAAACGGGGGGGGGGGCGCCCGGGGCGCAAGATTATTTAGGGGGGCGCGTGCGGCAAATACTGGGTGCGCAGGATGAAAAGATGTGCGCAGGGCGGGGGCAGCCGAAGAGGGCGTGGGCGGCGCCGAACAGAATAGTGCAGGTGGCGGACACTGATTCGGAGGTAACGGGGAGAGCACGCGCGAGCGCGTGTGATGTCAAACGCCCTCCTCCGGTGTCTGCCTGCAATAGCGCTGTGTTCCTGCCTCTCCTCCGCTGGCAACCTGCTTCGCTGCGATCTCTGCAAGTGACAGGGTAGGCTGCCATACATCAATCATACTAGAATGTACAGAAATAATGGGAGAAAAAAAAAAGTGTAAAACTTCCCTTTCGTCCTTGCAAAATATGCAGGACCCTGCGTCAGCTTGGAGAGTTGGTGATGTCACCGCTCTCAGCGGCAGCGTGGACGCTGCCTAATTTTGCAAGAGCAGAGCTGTTGAAGTATGTAAGTATTTAGACTGCGCTTATAGTGCCGGTGATCCCGTCCGAAACAAAATGCATTGTCGCCGCCGAGTGCGCTTATTAGTAAGCATGACGTGGCAAAGCGATTTTTTGAAGCTGGCAATATTTGATTTTTTAGGGCTGTCGCCTCGTGACAGCCTTGAACCAATCAATGGCTGGTCGCCGCGCCCGCCACAAAGCGAAATACAACTTTCGCATAGCGGCGACGGGTGACATCAGCGTCTCGTCGCGGGCACTATACGCGCGGCCTTACACATATTTGTATTTACAGTGTATACTGTTTATAAAGGGTTTTTTTTTTCCATGTGATTTTGATTACATCAGGCAGGGGGGGGGGCCGAGAAATGTCATGGGATGAAAAGGGGGTCCGGCATAAAGAGTTGCCTACCCCTGCTAAGCTATGCTCCATTCTGGGGCGGGTCCCCAGACTCTACACCTAGCCCACCTCCTTCATTTTCAGCATTCACTCGGAGAGCGTATTATTACTATCCAGTCCTGCGTAGCTGAAACCTGTCTGTGGACGTATCAGACAAGGTAAGTATTCAAATGGAAAACCGCTCAGAAAAAAGTAGCTCTCAAGGAGAAAGCGCCACGTGGGGTGAAACGCAGGGAGAGTAGTTAGACCTGTTTTTCTTTTTTTTTTTATGTAGTTTATAAGTTGAATTTGACCCCTTTTTTGGATGGTGCGCCTTACCTTTTTTCTGGAGCGGTGTTCATGTGATCCTTACCTTTGTTCTGCTGTCGTCTGAGAGGATGTCGCACCACCCACCGGAGGCCAACGGGAGAACGTCTTCTTGGCAGCTTCAGGGAAGCAGACTGGAAGGAGGGGGATTTCAAGAACGTTGTCTAATCGTGAGTAGAGCTACCCCTATTCCGGCATAGCCGGGCTATGGGGCCTACGTGATCTGCACATTCACCATCATTCTATCCCTGTTGTGTTTCCTCCTCTTGTTACCCCCAGTCATTCGCAAATCATACTGTGTACTGGGCTTAACCCCTTCATTCCCACATCTGGATGTCCAGTCCCTTTATACATTAAATCATTCATGCTCTAAAAGCCATTTATGTCTCAGCCACACTGGAGCTTTTTACACGGTTTTCTGTTCTATTTGAGCAGTATCTCAGCAGCACCTCCAAATGTAAACGATCTTTCCCCCCTCTGGGAGATTCTGCCATTAATGGTTATATGTGCATGATACCTCTGGTAGACGGTGATGGCTGGCTGTCCGACGGTAGCTAGTGGCGTACACAGTTCACGGTTTTCTGGGGTACATTACCACATGGTTCTCTACAGTGCAGAGCCTCCATCTGCTTATAGGCCTCCAGATAGGTAAGATGCATCCATACAGTAGACGTATCACCTGAAAAACCACCCCCCTCCCTCCTTCCCCCCTCCACCCTCCCCCCCCCCACCCCCTCCCTACTCTCCTCCACACCCTCCCTCCCTCCCCCCCTCCCCAACTTTCCCTACCCTCTAGCAAGGACAGAGGTAGTGGTACACACTCACTCTTAGGCCCATAGTCATGCTACTCTGGCGGTGTGACACTGCCCTCTCAAGTGGGTAGGGGATACTAAAGTTGTGGCGGTACTGCCCTAAGTATCAGCCAGAGGAGGCAACCAGGTCTGTCCCATATGGACATGCTCAGGACTGATGTCACAGCCCTACCACGTCTACTGCAGGGTGCTAGCACCAATGGAGGGGGAAAACCCATGCTAGCTCCCGCTCAAACAATACTGCGCTGAATTTAGCGGCTTACTTACTGCTAGGAGTAGAGAGGTTCGTAGCCAAAGGTGGCATGGCTATATATAATATAATATAATATATATATATCTATATATCTATATAATTTCCTATAAAATAATACTATACTATATTTTGGTTTATGTAGGACAGCAGCACCTTTGTAACAATCACACCCTAATGTGATGTATTCACATAAAAATGCAAAATATGTTTTGTCAGCAAACACACGATTTGGTTACAAAAATCTTTGACTCCTTAAGCTGCGTGTCAAACATGACCACTGGCAACGTTGCTGGACTAACACATCCTGTTTTCCGACTTTAGTGTAGGACGGCTGTTCAGAATTCAGGAAGCTTAAGCCGGTTTGTGCTTGTGCAACATAACCAACCCGAGAGGAGGATAACGTACCATCTCTGACATTTTAGCACCTCTCAACCAGGCAAGAAGTAGCACACACCCTATATAGCAAATGAGCTTTCAAGATCTTTCAAGGAGCAATTGGATGAAAGCAGAGCAGAATAGACGTACGTTACAGGGAAAAATGCACATCTTTCTAATATAAAAATCGAAAGGTTGGACTAGCTGCGGTGAATCTGATTGGGTCCTCAGCCTTGGCCAATCAGATGGTGGCTCTATGACGTCACCACACTCTACTCGCTCCTCTCTATTCCCTCCCCCCCACCGGCTCGAGGAGGGGAAGCGCGGCAGCCGACCCTCCTGCCCCACGCCGCCAACTTCTCACTTTCGTCCCCGGCGGGGGGGACAGGCAGTTGGCCAGGCGCATCCCGGAAGGACCCCTTCCTACTGCAGTGCCCCGTCAAGATGGCGTCGCACAGCGGACAGGCGGGGGGTGGTATTCAGTCAGGAGAGGGGGGGGGGAGTTAGTCCGACGAGAGGGGGGGGAGGGAGCCAGGAGCAGAGAGGGTGGGGGTTCGTAAGGAGAGGGGGGGAGAGGGGAGAGGGGGGGGAGAGAGGGAGTCAGGAGAGGGGGGAGACTAGGGAGTCAGGAAGGGGGGGAGAGGGAGTCAGGAGAGAGCGGGGGGAGTCAGGAGAGAGAGGGGGGGAGCCTGAACAGCTGTGAAGAGGGGGGGAAGAGAGTTGAGAGGAGTGATGGGGGAGGCAGAACAGTACATCACGGCAACGCCAGGTATATCAGCTAGTAGTAACTAAATATGTGGCATTTCAGACAGAAGTTTTTTTTAACAGCTGTCAGCGCACTGTACCGCGTGCCTTCGTAATACAAACAGTGATGAGAAGATCTGTTCAAAACTTGTGTTCCGATGAAATAAATGTCTTATAAATGTCGTTTACACTGTGATGTGCCTTTTGCTGCTGTCTTTTAGTAATGCCTTCTGGTACATTCTGGTTGCTTGCTGAAGATGTCAGTTGGTAAAATCAAAGTGCCTTCCAGGGAAAGGTTAAAATGGTTCTACCTTTACACAACCTTAAGACAACAGAAATTGCACATGGTAATCGGAAAAATATCAGCGGGTGGAAAACAAGGGGAATAGATCATTAGAAAAAGAACTATTACCGTAAGTTGAGTTATGTTACAGCTTGTTTTCCTTTCATGAGCTCTGTAAGATCCCTCCCACTCTATGATTTAAAATAACCGGATGGGTCTTATAAATGAAGTGCAGGGTGGACGTATTTGTAGGGGGAAAGAAAACAATGGAGTTTATGATTACGTAAAAAAATGTTTTTTAAGTAGCATCCATGATGTTAAATATTGCGTTCACTGCTTGTCGAGATAGGTTAGATGAGAGCTGTGCCAAATACTGCTCCAGTGGGCCTGTCTGCCACCCAAACCAATCAAATCGCAAAATCCGTAGACAGAATCTATTAATTTGCTACGATAACAGCATTATAAATGTGGCACAATGCTGCACTCATTCGTGAGCGCATGCACGCCTAACATACACTAACTCAGGGGGCTCATCTCCAGTCCTCAAGCCCCCGCGAACAGGTCAGGTTTGCAGGATAGCCCAGCTTCAGCACAGGTGGCTCACAGCGGCTCAGTCGAAATTGAGTTAACCTGGGGCGTGAAACCGGGAGGAGTGAGCCACCTGTGCTTAGCAGGGATATCCTGAAACCTGGCCTGTTGGGGGGGGAGGGGGGCTTGACGACTGGAGTGTTGAGCACCGCCTGCCACACATCATATATGATAACGTGTTCACTTTTTTTAAGAAAGGCCAAAGTGCCTAGGAGACGGTGCAATGTCTTGGTTCTTGCCTTAGGTAAATACGGGCTGTGTTTCTTCATTTGAATCTGTTGCGATTTCAATTTTGTAAATACTTTTAGGGGAAATTTTTCCTGGATATAGTGCACTGGACTTTATACATTTCTGCTGCAATTACAAAGTCAAGAAAGCTCTGCGAAGGGTGTATTGTCCCATAAGTACCTATGTAAACTGGCAATGTAATATGTGCCTAGTACGTTATGCAAAATGCTACAGCCTAGCTTTGGAAGCCAGTATAATACAGAATTCACGTAGAAAAAGATAAATCACCCACTCTCGTCATAAGAGAAACCCTTTGAAAAGATGGCCTTTATGGTGAAAAATTACAGGGGCAATATCTGAGTGTAATATTGCACCCGAGTACTTAAAAGACGAATTTCTCCTAAAGTTACAGCACATGTGTGTTCATTCACACTCATTCCAGCTGGATGTTGTTAAGGTTCTTTAAGGACATTGGGGAGATTAGTGGGAAGATCATCCACTTCTAAATTCCCACTGAGGCAATACAGTAAATCAAGTCTCAAAATATTTAAATTAATGAGAAGGGTCTGTGAGATGCTAATGTGAGAGGCAACTCTGCTTGAAACCTAAGAGCATTTCAATCAAAGCAGGCAGGGCACTTCACAAAGCATGTAGCTTCCAGATTGAAGATGCAGAATGAAACATGAATAGACCAGTCCTGGGGGAGATGTTAGGAAAGTGCAAATTTCCCCAAGCGATTTTTTTAACACAAACACTGTAAAAAAATAACTTTAAAAGTGACGAAAGTCCACAAGGATTGTAAAACACAGAGCAGGGCCATTACATAGCAATGGGCATGCATTGAGCTCCCTAACCAGAATAAAATCTATTCTCCTGCCAATGTATTCAACCTAAAAAAATAAGAACAAAATACTTAAAAGGATACAATTTTTATTCAACAAATTGAAATGACTTTGAAAAACAAACAAAACAAAAGAATAGTGTACCAAGGACACTACGGAGAGCAACGGACTTGCAGTTTGCAGTTTTCGGTCCTTATTGCGTTACGGACACATTTGAAAAAATTCTCCATCAATAAGTATCAATTCTTTCTGTTCTTTGTGGCCAATGGGCCAGAGGGCAGAAGGACAGGACTGGAGAGCCTAAACCGTTCGAACCCCTGCATTACCCTACTGAGCGGGACATTTTGAAATACACTGAAACCACGTCTTGGTGAAACTTCAACTATGAACTTCTGTTGAGAGGTTCTTTCACTTGGACACACCTAACTCACGACTTTCACTCGCCTGGGCTGGCGAAAGTTGCCCCTATTATTATTTTTTTATTTTTTCCGTATGGCTTTTTAGTCACAATCTTGTGGTTAATTACACGACTTTACTTTAATGCCTGTTCTGTTGAACGGGAGAGTGTACTTGTACCCTATACACATACAGGATACCGGGTTTTTACGGAACTCACATTAGTACACTCGGCGGAAGGACATACCGCCCAAATGGCAACGGCAGCTCGCACATGGCCTGTCAGCACGTTCCTGAAAACACCAATAGGCTCCCGACCTGTACTGGAGCTGTGCGCAAGCGGGAACTATAATGCCTGTTACAAATGCCTTATTTTACATCCGTTATGCACGTATATAACGATTGCAGTACAATACATGCATCAAAAGTGGAAAAAAAAAAAGTAGTGCTTCACTTTAAGTACATTCGTTTACATACATGCTATGGGACCCATTGCATAGGTTAATGCGGCGTATACTGTAAATGCTTTTCATTGTCGGCATAATTGACCCATATTACAGCATTTTCCTTTTGAGGTGGTAAACTACTTGCCAGGTGTGAATATCTCTGATTTTGCACCTCAAACTCGATACGTAGCTGTATACGCGGTTCGATTCTTAATACAAAATATTTATTTACTTATGATTAATCACTTACTATGTTCTTGAGTGCGGGGACACACACATTTACTTTAAAATGCTATTCCAATATTATAAAATAAAAGCCAATTGAAAGTGTAACCTGTTCCAGCGCAATCATAACCCATTGCAATTAATCGTCGTGCCTTGATAACTGGTACAGTGTTTTGCTCTGATTTTTTGCATAATTGAGACTTCAGTAAATGAACCTACTTACAGTATCAGTCTCCAGAGCTCCAGACACAGCGGCAAATCTGGTTCAAAAGACAACCACAGAATAATTTACATAAAACTTATTCATTTTTATTTTTGATACATTGGTAGTTTTAACTGCAAAGTTTAAACCCCAGTTTTAAGCAAGGAGATTTGATAAATAGATTTTCTCCTCCTAATCCTTTTTTTTCTACAAGTTTCTTTATTACAAGAAATGAACACTTTGAATAGGCAACTAAAAGTTATAGATAAACCCGGCCTCCCACCCCACTGGGCCCCTGCTTAGCGGCTTTACTCTAGTCGTCACCACAGAAAGTTTTTGAACTGGAAGCGCTTCTGATGTACAGTAGTTTATTGATAAACTGAATTGACTGCTCTACGGTTTTTCTAATGTTCTATAATTGCATGAGCTATTTTTCTCAATAACAAGGGGCAATGTTGGAATAATGATGCTGTTTAGTTCACAGCAGAGTAACTAGGGAACCAGGCAGTGTTCTACCACAGTGCCAAGACATAATCGGTGTTATACTGACCGAACATCAATCATTGTTCCATCCTATGCTTCTCAAAGACACCTACACATGAGTCACTTGAGGTGGGAGCTACCCTAAACAGGTACTGAACAACATTTTACTTTGGTGTTAATTTCCGGTTAACCTTAGCTCAATTAATCAATGCATATCAGTTTCCCAGCTGTAGAAAAAAAAAATGCCCCATACAGGATAAAGTATTGTTGTATTATATGTATTATGTGTATTATTAGACCAGATGTTGCCACAATTTTTTAAATTATTCCCTGCGTCAAAGCTTAATATAAACAAGGTACCAGATGTCATTTGCCCTAGTTTAAAGAGGAAACGGACTTTGGGATCCAGATGTTGTTTTTCTCTGAGTTCAAGTGGACACGTGGTAAAAAACAAAACAAAAAAAATACATTTGTGTTGTAAAATGGAAGAAATATAAAATGATGTTCAAATGTTATGAAAATGCAGAAAAAGAAGTTGATGGCCATAATGATAATGTTAAACTAAATGCAAGAGTAGGGGATACATCTTGAACAGTATGCGGAGTAGATTCATTTGAAACATCCCCACAACATTTTTATAAAGCACAAACTTTTAGAATCTGCTCGCCTGTTAAAAGGTCAATATATTATTGGGCACTCTAGCAATAGGTCAGTTTCCTAATATAATAACCGAAAATGTACCCAGCGTTTCTGTTAAAAGAGGCAGATAAAACACAAAAGTGTGTGATGGTAGGTGTAGTAATTGCGCTGAGATTACTGGACCTACTTCTGTAAGTACGTTTAAGGGGGAATTTGTGAGCAAAATTTAAGATTAAAAAAAACTTATGACATTGATTAGGGGAATTTTTTTAGGGAGTAAAACAGAAAAAATGGCTAACATTTTTAGGTAACATCAAGGCGTCTCCCTTATAAAATTGGACGAAGTTATAGAGTTATTACTATTATCGTTTATTTTTAACGCGGCAGCATATTCAGCCGCCTAGTCAATGGGGAAGGAGGGGTTAGCGCGGGCTACAGAGATTTGATTATTAACATAAAAAAAACAGGTATTTGTAATTCAGTATTTCGACCTGAGAAGAGTGAGAACTCCCGCAAACGAAGTTTGTCTTATAATATCAATGTAGTCCAATAAAAAAAAGGTATACCTAATACTGAAGTACTCATTTTTTCTGCACTGTCGCAACTGGAAAAAACCCGGTTATTCTACGTAATAATCGTAAACAGTTACATAAAAATTAAGGGCAGACAAGTTAAAACAAAAGGTAAATGAGGGCTCTTCCTGAGAGAGTTACACTCTAGAGCATTAGGGCGCAAACTTTGTCTGGTCCCATGGCCCTGCTCTCCTCCCTCCCCCCACCCCCCCCCCCCTGCCACCAGGCCACCTGGCCTTTTCTTCCAGTGTTTAGTTGTATGGTATTGGATGTCTTCATTATATAGCGCCATTAATGTACATTAGCGCTTCACTGTAGTAATACAAGTGGTGATCAATAAAGACAGATAATATAAATAACAGATCCTGGGAATAGTGCGTTTAGACATAAAAGTAACATTAAGGCGAGGAGTCCTGCTCCGAGGAGCGTACAGTTAATTGGTAGTAGGGAGAACGTTACAGAGACAGTAGGAGGGAGTTCTGGTAAGTGCGTCTGCAGGGGGCCAAGCTTATGTATCGTGTGTAGTATTAGCCACAGTGCTTTCTCATGCTTCTTTAACACGTGGTTTTAAGGTGTGTCTTAAAGGTGGATAGGAGGGTGCTAGCGGAGGTACGGAGGGGAAAATATTAAATAGTTAAAATGTTGTGAGGAAAGAGGTGGGACCTGTGATTTTACCGAAAGGGGGTAAAAGCGTCTGCACAATGCCTCTTCCGGGGGAAAGGGTTAATTATGTTTGTGCATTTATTCGGGGTGGGTATATCTATTTATTGCAAAACAATGAGGGGTTTTCTTTCTGTATTCCATGCAGCAAAGTGTAGCCTTGTATACAACTTCAGCCCGGGCCGGGAGCAATGCCTGCTGAACTTATCCCAGTTGTGTGAGGGGAGGGGATAGAATAGGTTGATGTCGTGCAAAACGGGGAGGAGCAGGGTGTGTGTGTGCACTGCTATTATCCACCATCCCACTCATCCCCTGCCTCCTCCCTCACTTCCGCCTCACGCAGCTGCTCAAAGGGGCAGCAGGCACCGGCGCGCGTGGCTACAGGACCCCCCGGAGAATCCGAGCCCAGTGATGGCTGCTGCCAGCGCCTCGCGACCCCCTCATTCATTAAAAAAATTAGCGGCACGCTCCAGACCGAAGCGCGAGCCACAATCAGAGTGCAGGGAGCAGAGGACCGGTCATTACAAGCATTTATGCCAGATCAGGATACACAAAAAATCGGCGAGGAGGGGGGGGGGGAGGAGCAGCAACAAACACACAGAAGCCGAACGGGGGGGAAGGAGAGAAAGAAACTGAGTGATGATAATGGAAAAGAATAATCCAGGGCGGAGAGGGTGTGAGAGGGGGGGATGCGGTGCCCCGGGTACATTTGATGTTTTGGTTGAGGTATAAAGGGTTTTAGGAGGGTCGCGTGTGCAAGGACGCACCAGCCACTGAACCACGGGCGCTTACTTGAGCTGGAGAGAAGGGACGCGTGCAAACAGCACCCCCTACTCAAACCCCGCGTGCCACAGCATCCCCCCCATACTCAAACCCCGCGTCGCCACAGCACCCACTACCTCACACCCCGCGTCGCCACAGCACCCCCTACCACACCCCGCGTGCCACACATCCCCCCTACTCACACCCCGGTGTAAGAACTGCCAGGGATACAGCAAACAGATCCAAAAACTGGGACAAATCTGACATATCCGAATAGCAGCCAACTCCAGCTATGGGCAGGTAAGTGTACAACATTTTATAGTGAGATGCAGTTTATTTCTCGTGTTACTCAAGTGTGGGGGTATTGCATATGTATATCCTTATATTCTGTATTACAATCTCTTACCTTGGAAGACATTGAGAGTGCATTATATAAAATATTACAGAATAGAGGATTCGCGTGCCGGTCCTCACATGGCCTTTATCCAGATATGAATAAATGAGTGACCGGTAGATAAAGGAGCCATTTAGCACCGAATGACGGTCCCATCCCTATTCTGTAACAAAACTTACCTTATGAAGACTTGTGAGTATATCCGATTCCCGTATTACATTACACAAGGCAGTAGTGCTGGCATCCACGTCCCCTTTTCAGGAAATAGATACATTGATATCAGTATGCTTGTATTGGCGTATGCATTCTAAGCAATAACGTAATTTAATCATTACCTGATTATTAGCAAGCACTGTTGTAGCCTTGCACCGTGAGCTGAGCGTCCCTGACATATAAACAGACTTATTTAGCATAGTAATAATAGTGATGAAGTATATGAATACTTATGACATGTGTGTCCCTCTCTCTTGTCGAACCGGATGGTGCTGGTGAAGAGTGAATCAGAGCCTCTATGATGAGGAGGAGGAGCGAGGAGCTGTGCTCTGCTTCCCCGGGGCTACGGACGTGTCCCCCTCATGCTGCACCTGTCCCCGAGCAACAGCATCAGCAGAAGCTCTGAGGCTGGCAGCTCCTCCTGCAGCGACAAGGGGGGGCGGGGAGCCGGCGGGCGCTGCCAGCACCCCACGCCCGCGAGCAAGCCGCAAGAGTGGGCCGGGGTGGTCAAGGGTCAGGAAGACCCGGCTCAAAGCCAAAAACAGGGGAGAGGAACCGCCATGCACAACCTGAACTCCGACGTGGACTCGTGCGGGAGGGGATGCTGCCCTCCTTCCGGAGGATGCAGTCACAAGGATAGAGACCCTGCGCTTTGCCAACAACTACATCTGGGCGCTGGCGGAGACCTGCGGCCTGGGGATAGGGCAGGGTCTCCTCCTCCTCGCTGCTGCTGCTGCCTTCTGGAGGGCCAGGACTCTCCTGCTTCCCCGGGCTGCTCCTCTGCTTCCTACTGGAGCTGCAGCCTTCTCATCCTCCCTCCTCCCCTCCTGCAGCTCGCTGTCTCCGGCCAGCCTACCTAGGACATCTGGACTATTGGGCAGCCTGCGGGGGTCATCACCTGCCCAACCAGTCCACGGCAGCACCTGTAGTGTCCGGGGTAGGGGTTTATCTGAGCACAAGTAATCATTATTGTAATAACATGCATGCAATGCAGACAGCAAGCGCCCTAAAGGGTATGGTTCCCGTGACACAGAGGCAGGAAGAGACGGAATTGCTGTTGCTGCCGCAAGTGTTGTCTATGGAATTATTACACGGGTGGATGGGGATATGTGGGGCAAGAGTGATGATTTGAAGTCTATGGTGCAATGCAATAGAATAGGTGACTGTTCTAACAATAGTGGCCTACATAATGTGGTTAAGTTGTCTGCAATATGAAAGTGAAATGGGATGCTTTTGTAATCAGTACACCTCCTGAGGTTGGCCCTCCATATGGATGCTATCCTAGTTTTGGACTGCCTTCCCTGACTCTAAATGCTCCACGGTTGCTGTGGGAAGTGTGTTTCCCAAAGCAAATAGGGGCCAAAATGCGTGCATGCAACCTGGGAAATCAGCGGTAGGTTAGAGTGGGCAACGAGCAAGATGCCAAAAGGGTGTTCAACAGGATTGAGTTCGGGATTAGGGGAACGTTTGTCAGAGAGAATGTAGGAAAGTAGTTATTTTTCAGCTCTAAATCAGTAAATCTACATGGTACAACAGGTAAATTTGGCAGTTTGAGCATCTTAGTGAGATGATGAAAGTCAGCCAGCTAGCAATAAATAATTAATTGGTCGTGGACATGTTAGTCTTCTGTTGTACTGCATATTAAGGTTGTGTTCTGGAAACCTGTATCCCTAGATGTGAAATGCAGCCATTGACACCTTGATTTCTTTTGTCCCAAAGTGCTTGTTGATGGCGTGTGGGAATTTTACTGTCAAACCAAAATTTCTCTCTGATGCGCCACTTTGTCTATTCCAGATTTGTCACAATAACCTTTTGTGTTTTCGTCTCTTTACCATTCCATCTGTCCGGTAATGATTTATTATGGAGAGAAAAAAAGTTGTTGCTAGGAGGGCCAGGTTAGAAGTTCAGTGTATATAATAATTTGTAGGATTTGTAAATGGTTGAATGTAAGCGTGGAAATTTGGCTGAACTCTCTATCAAAAGGAAAAAAAAAACGGGGAAGAAAAGGGAAAAAATCAGAAGGGAGGATACTTAAAATTATTATCGAAGTCTTTTGTAAAAGGACTGAGAAACTCCCCTATTTTTTCTTTCAAGAGATTAAAAATACATAAACAGACGGAAAACCTAAAGCAGGACAAGAGCATGCTGTGATCAGACACAACGTGTTCACTTTTATTGATTACAAAGATGATTTCATGGAGAATAGTATTTTTTTTGTGTATATTTGAAAGAGTTTATTTAGAATGTATTTACAGCAAGATAAATGATCTGTGCTATTTAAATATTTAAATTAAAATTATATACTTTCTTAATACCTGTTGTACAATCTTCTTTTCTCTGTATTTTTTCTGAAACATGTGTTTTGATATTTAACAACCTATATAGTCTTGGCGACCTTGTGCTTCGCTGGAAGGAATCAAGGCAGGAGCTTTATACACACACAATACATTCACAGGGACAACAACCAATCTATATTTAACATATAACCGTGGTGCCTAATTTCTCTCAGGTGTTCAACATCCAGGTGTGGGGGGAAAAATCTTCTGAACGATAAGAGATATACATATATGTTGTAATATATATATGTGTGTGTGGGGGTATATATATATATATATATGTGTGATATATATGTATATATGGGTGTATAGATGGATATTATGTGTGTTGTATATATATAATATATATATGGGTGTTTTATTTTTGTATATATATATATTAGATTATATAGTATATATATATATATATATATAATATAGCATTCTGTGGAGGGTTTTGGTCACTTTTTTTCCCAACCTTCCCATCCATAAACTTAACATATATAGATATAGTATCTCATTGGATTTCAGGTCTTTTTAGAAAATCCTATTTGAACATTCTGTAGTAAACGATATTTCCTCACATAGCCAAGGCCAGACATAGGATATTATCCCAAAAAATATAATAGATTTTATCTCAAGTAGTATCAAATCATTAGAAATAATCAGTTTGGTATCTTGTCAAACAGCATATAAATGTTATAAAATGTCGGAACTTTGCTTAGACATTTTGGGGGGGGGGATGGAAGGTTGTTATGGTATAGAATTAGAATGCAGTAGGCAGAATTGAGGGAAATGGCTATGCCATAATCAAATAAATGTGCGTTTTTTTCCCTCACAGTGTTCGATCTATTAGCTTATCTATGCAGTGAGTGCTGACACTGTAGGTTATTCATTGAAACTACTATGCGTGTCATCGGGGCAGGGACTAGCGCATGGAAACTCCCATTTAAATCAATGGGGGATTTATTAGCACCTCCCAGTGATTACGCAGTGTTCACTTTTGAAAAAGGGAACCACGTCCCCCCCCTTTTGGTTTTAAAGCTCATGCACAGCACTCAGAATTCATTTTTACAGGCTTAAAAAAATATGCAAATGAGTTGCTTTTATCTACAGTTTGGTGTGATTGTTAATGGTGCTAGGCAATGCTAAGAGTATATACACATTTTACCAGAATGTTTAATATATTACTCCTTTAATTATGTGCGATCTCTTGGGTAAATAGTTGGACTAGAGAAGATGCTCTTGGTCCATTTTCATTTCTTTCATAGTTATGGGGTAGTGTAAAACAAAAAGTAAAATTGCTGACTAAGGCCCGGGCCAGGGTTGCTGAGGGGGGCGGGGGCGGGGCACGCGCGCTCACGCTTGACCAGTTGCGACAATGCCTATGTGACGGGCGGGTGCGGATGTGCTCGGCGCTCAACAGCTGCCGAGAAGCAAAAGTGATTTTGATGATCGCAAGAGAGTCACGAGAGCGGTCGCGCCCAATGGGGCGAAACTAGCTCCGTGACGTCGGGGCTGCGCCTCCAGACGCGCGCACATACCTAGCCGGCAGGAAAAGCACGGGCCGAGCAGGGCGCAGCGCCGGAGCGCTAGCGCGCCCGTTCCCTACCTTGGACGAGGCCTAGAATGATTCAATGTAAAGTGTAGTATGACATCATTCTTTAACGTTACACGGGTTAGCTGGAATGGTGAATTTAATATGAACAGAAAATGGGGCCCATTTGCATTATTAGGGTGTGCGTCTCAACCACGTGATCACTACTCAAAAACGATCACAGTCATGATCCAGAGTAGTTCCAAAGTGCCATAGACCGTCCGGATAAGCAAATTAGTTAAAGTAACAATTGCCCTATTTATATTAATGAAAATAACTTGAAGCTACCTCTGTTTGTGGACTAATGAGGCCATCATAAATTACTTTCGTAATGAAGTAAAGTAAGAAAAAACAAAAACCATGCACCTTAAATATGAGAAATAACAAGCCGTTATAGCACAAAGGAAAGTGCAAAAATCCCTCCTAAGTACTGTATTGTTTTTCTGGAAACACTAAAAGTTTTAACTTAAAAAAAAACTATTCCAGTATATGTCAGTTAATCGCCTACATTTATATATTAAACGTTATTTTTATTTAAGAAAATTTTTACCAGGGAAGAATGCATTGAGAGTTACCTCTGTTTTCAAGTATGTTCCTGGCATAGAAGTTTAATGACAAATAATACAGGGACAAAATCATAATACATAAGGGAACAGGGTATACATTATATCACAAGACATGCGTGGCACAGTAAAAGATAATTATGACGATGTCATTAGTTTACTTTGTCCTTTGGGGGGGCCCGTTAATCTTATGGAAGACATGTGATGTGCCAAAACCTCACATACAGTGGCCTATGTATGATTGATGAATATGTGCAATTAACATTTACCGTTTCAATCAATTCATTAAAGTTTAAGTGATCGTCCCTGCAGTCAGTAATAGAAACTCTATACGGAGGAATTAGTATGTTAAATAAAGATGCAGATATACTGAAAGCAATTAAATATGTCTAATTAGCCCGAGGCATTCCTGTAGGGATAAGACAGGTGTCATATGTACCTTTTGGCCTCCTCCTGGGTCTTCTTAAACACTTGTCAGTCTCAGGCTTTGAAATATAAAATTGTCCACAGGCATTGCCTGCCTGAAGGCTCAGAAATCTTGCAGAGAGCCCGGCACACAAGCTCTTAAATCCTCTAGAAAAACACCCCACCCACAGCAATTAAAAGCCCACAGCATCCTAGCAATATCATTCAGAAGTATAGTTTCAAATTCATAGGGTTGTTCAGGAGGTTAAAAGGTAAAAAATGATGCGCATGTTTCATCTTATTGTCAATTTTATGTTTGGGGGAAGAAAAGTTTAAATGTTTCTACTCAGTTGTTAAACTCTATTTGTTGTTTACACTAGAACTCCACCAACTATGTTTGTCTTTGAAATAAAAATCTAACGTGTTATTTTTTTAGATCAGCACCTCACGCTCGGTAACTGGTCACTAAAGGGTGCTAAGCTTTAGATGACCTTAAAATTCATTCATATAATGGGTGTTAAGTTCGTGCTTAAAGTTAGCGCCCTTTAGTGTGATCTGAGCCATCTTGCTAATATATTGCTGGCTCAAATAAACCCTGTCCCGATTGAGGCTTCATAAAGTTTAGCTATTTACCTTCCATGAAGTTTCCAATGCTTCCAGTAAAGGGGGAATGAATAGTGGCAAAAGAATTGAACCACTTGGTAGACATATTTTCGGAGTTCTGGAAGAAAAAACAGATAACATTTGGCCCGGGTTAAAAAAGTTTCAGAGATGATTACAAATACAACAAAACTGCAACAGAGAAGATGGCCAACCTTTCCAGAAGACCACGACAATCTATCTATTATTTATCTATATATAGATATAAAAACATAATGTTCCCCAGCGCTCCAAGGCTAGTAAAAGCAAAAATCTTATATCCTTCTGTATACAATAAAATGATTTAAATCTGGGGAACGTTGCAGGCTAACCGCCCTTGACAACTTCTAAGGCAGTCAAAAACTTAAGACTGAGTTATATATTTAAAAAAGGGGAGGATTATCCGCCCGGTATTCATTGTGGCTAGAAGAACTATCACTTCCTAGTTATGGATGGCCAAAACAACAAATAGGAACAAAATAACAAATATAAGTGCATCTGTGGCGTCTATCACTAATACCAACGCTCTCTGGTTATGGAAGCCGTCATTTGAAAGGGTGAGGGACTACACAGCCTTCCCCATTAAGTTCTGTACCAAGAAAGAAGAAAGTCTTAATGGAGAATGCCGTGTACTTGCTATCAATGGTTGACGGCCCGTCCTCTATACACCTCATAAGCCAAGTATATCTCCAAAATTTGTGTGTACTTTCTAATACTACCATTCATTCTCCTTCATTCTCATTCATTCTCATTCATTTCATTCCTCTATCTATTCTCTCTCTATATTTGCTATTGCTATACGGTGCAGAGGTTGTTTGCGGCTTTTCACCACCATAACTTATCTAAAGTATGGTGTATATATCTCAACTGGGTGGTTATGCACCATCCAAGTGTACACCATCTTTGCAAACACTGTTTTCTAGCTCTGCCGCCAATTGGATCTATAATACATGTTGATTATTTAGCAATACAGGTGTTCACATTTCAAGGAAAAAGTGGTTGGGCAAATGTGGGGCAAAAAAAAGTGACTAGAACAAAAACGGAAACTGACGTCTGCCACACTAGATCTGAAACAGAACATAGAAAAATAATCAATTGTGAAATATCAATAGGAAGATGGAAACATGAGATGGCAAGGCTTTGATATGTTCTCTTCTTTTTTCACTTGACCTCACTCTCCTTCGGTATTCCCCACTGAATTGTAAGTAGAGGGTGTTCCAATGTGCATTAGAAGCTAGAAGAAGCTCAGTACGAGCAGCCTTGTCCTGGCACCACGAGTGCTCTGTGTGTAGTCCATGGACCAGCCATCAGCCTCATACAGGACTCTAGGGGAAAAGCTCAGGCCTTTTATTATTCAGAACTAACTCGGCTCCGGTACTTCGATACCAGAAAACTGTGTTGTGTACTTTAGCTGGCATCTGCCGACGGGAAATAAGCATTTTCATTTTGTAGTGCCCAACTTCCAAGCCATAAGAGGTTTTTGTAAATTGACGAAAGAAGACTTTCCTAAACACAGGCTTCCTGCACAGTATTCTACTTGTAAGTTGGAACGATTTAATTTTTAACAACAACGATATTATTACGCAGGTACAAAATGAAATCAATAGTATCATGTAGGTAATACCAAGATGTTTTTAAGGGGTTATATCAAGTCAAGTATCACGGTACTGTGCTCCAATTTTGCTTTGGTGGCATCAGCTTGTGAGTGTCGGTAAGGGCCGTTCACATGGCATTCGCGGTGTGCTAGCACTCAAGCGTCGTAACTACCCCTGGCGGCAATGGTAGCGTGCGCTTGGAAACTTTTTACTATGGCTGCAAAGTGCGCGTCGAGGGCCGCTGCCAGCGCGGGAGTATTTTCCATTCTGTGGATTCCGGCGGCAGCCAGCGCGACGTCAGTTTAAGCAGCCAATAAAGCGCCATTGGCTTGCGGATGATTGCCCAGAGACTCGGCAGCTCCATGCTACAGACCAAACAACACCACATAGTTTGTTTCTGGGATTTTACAATGCCGTGACACCGCCCCCACCCCCCTATCCGGTCCCCTGCATTGTCACACTGTGTCGGATCTCCCCTCTGCTGGGGGCCGATCACACATCCACAGACAGACGGACGTCGCGCTACGCACGGACTCGCGCACACATGTCGCGAAGTGCGCCTGGTGTGAACGGGGCCTAAGAGGAGCACTGAGGCGTTATAAGAGAACATTATCAGTAGAGGATGTATCAAATTCTGTTTTCTCATGTTTTTTTTTTTTTTGAAGAAAAAATATCAGTAAAGGTGTGAGAGGGGCTTAACTAACACATCGGCAAAACTGATCAATGTGTTTTATATTGGTTTTGGCCAACTTGGAACATAATAGTCCAGTGTGTCAAGCACAACTTTTTTGTTGTTGGCATTGATACAGGACCCCACAACATACACTGTACTAAAAACTTTCATTTGTTAGCAGTTAGCCAAGCTACCACATTTCTAGAGGTTGTAAATAACGATAGGATTTTGTTGGACCAGAAATACATAAAAGATGAGATAGATTTGGGGGATGCTCTAAAACTGTAACGGATTCTTTCGTTTCCAAATTCGGCGTTCTGCGAAGTCCTGCATGGTTACCAACAAGTTTCGATAGGACAAACTTGGTAAGGGAGAATGTTACTCTGCAAATCCAATCATTTATTTTGCCATATTTTTCAGGTAGTCATGATTAGACTAAAGAAAATCACCATTGATAGTAATATTGTATGTTTTTTTATAATAACAGAAACACCAAAAAAAAGCAGGAGATTTTCCACACATACCGTGGAGGGAGTGAGTTTGTTTCCAACGTGAAGGCCATTTAAGGGGTTTCAAGGAGGGAGTCACCATCATTCTGAAGGAGTTCCACAGATTTTTAAAAAGAGGAAAAACCCAATGCTTTTAATGAAAGAAAAGGGGTTAGTAAACAAGGTTGTTATCCGTCCACAGTATCCTCTTCTATTTGAGCCATTTCTATGAGAACAGTTACAATTACACAATAAAGGGTACATCTCTGCTGAACCATTTTTTAGGGTCCTATGATGCACTGTTTGTTCCATATCCTAAATAATGCACAGGCTGATTGCTTGGATACAAATGTACAAGCATTACTTGGGCTGCACCCTTCCTGCTTTGATCTTCTTAAGAGATCAGCGCTTGCAGGCAGCTCAAGCAAGAAAAGGAATTGAGCTTTACAAAACCAGTCCTTGCTTAACCCTTGGTAGCCAATATAGAGTATAAAGGTAGCATCACAAAATGAATTGTTCGCTGAAAAAGAAACAAGAGTGGGCGGCACTCCACTGGACTTGTATAGAAATATAGTACAGTTATTTCAACGTGTTGATCAGCGGTTGAGTCCAACATTTTAGTGCGCTGAAAAGGGTTCCAAGGCTGGGACGAAACGCTGATCACGCGCATTTATTTAATGTAATACATTTAAATAAAGTGTTACCATGTTATACAAGTCTCGCTTGCGTAACCTGCCATGCTATCAGTCAGGAAGGGAAACAAAGGTAAAGACAGGTCAAAAAAAAAAAATGTATCACATATACATAGATTGTAAGCTCTCCGGGGCAGGGGATTTCTTTCCCATTGTCTGATTTTGCTGCACTTATTGTATTTTAAATTCCCTGTACTTGTGTGCTTGTGAAGCCGAATGAGTACAATTTTTGGCGCTATATAAATAAAAACTTTCAAACCCACTCCGGGGAACAGTTTTCATTATACCGAAGCGGCAGTTGAGCCGGGGCCGAGACAAAAAGACCATTGACTCAATAGGGTCGCATCCCGAAAAGGGCTTTGGAGTGCACAGAAATTACCTTAAGGGCTCCCTAAGTATATTGTCAGACGTAGCCATTAGGCCATTGTATCTAAAAAAAAATCCACTGAACTCATGGGGAATTTGGCTGATGAAAAACATTCTGAACGGTACTTCGGACATACAGGATACACCCTCGTCTCGGTGATGACCTATATCTCCTTAGGAGGAAAACGTAGGGGGTTAGATAGCACACATTATTGCTAACACATATTATATATAAAATAGGACTAATCAAGTCCTTCAATGTAGAAATAATATATACCGGTACGTGTGTGTATAAAAGTGGAATTTGACATGCAAATTTTTTTTTCTAGTTGCATGCGCTTTGTTTCCATGATGATGCAAAGTTGGGAATGGGGTACATGGTAAGGGGCTAGAAAGGAGGAGAGAGAAGGAAAACCCTTCAAACAAACACAAACACAAAGCATTATGTAAATAGCTTCTTCTTATGGATGGGGAAAATGCCTGCGTAGACCCAACGTGATCATTGCTTGTTGAAACTGTTTAAATAAAATGGGGCTTTAGTCCCTTTATTCACTACCCAAGCGAATTATTCCCCATCTTAAAGCCCCAAACATAAAGCACTGGAATATTCCGAGGGTGCAAAATCCACTTTTCTGATGAATGCATTAATTAAATAAAATCGCACAGACAATGAATCTCCCAATTGTGGTCGGGTATCTTATGAGACGTTGAAGCGCAGCTAGCAAAACATGACTAATAAAATACAATGTTGAAAATAGAAATAGGGTTAGTTAGGCCAATAAAACGTTTGCCAGAGCCCTTTTCCACCCAGCTTGGGTTAAAAGTGCGTAGCTTGCCTGATCTATTGTTTATACCAGGCAGGGGTTTATTGTGCGATAAATAATTCCTTTAAAAAAAGTGGTATGTTGCATAATCAGGTCTTGCAGTATGTCCAGCAATCTTAGGGCTTGGTCCCAAGCATCTGCTGTGGGCCTGAGTAACAAAAAGACTCCAATCTTGCATGCCTGACAGTTTGTGGCAGGTCGTCATAAACAGCTTACCATTCCTTTTTTTTTTTTACTGGATCCCCCTTAATGATTAAACTTTAGGGATGCCACAAAATGAGGTTTGTTTTTTTTCAAGTCAGCGTTGATGGATTTGATGGTCTTCATTCACAACCTCTTTCCCGAGTCTACTTTGAAGAAGATCCGAAATGTATCGTAATAGTTTAAAGAGGCAACTTCAACAGTAATATCCACCCACAGGACAAGGTTGGCCCATTGACTCGGAGCATCTGTGAAGAAGACTACAGCAGGCCAGTGTGCCGGTCGGGTGAGGATATGTCTATCTTTGATCAATCATTTGATATCCCTTTTTTCCAAAACATGTATGATTGTGCAGGCATCAGGGTTATTATTATTATGTCAGCTGTCCGAAAACACTAACAGTGCAAAGGAAAACAACAATTGGTGGGTCGAGATGATAACTGACCTTAGCTGTGCCCACAGATAAGATTCAGCAGAAGAAATGGGAACCAAAAACCCTTTAACACCTTTGACTCCGTGCAGAGCTTATCAGAACACCTCCTCCTTCGGTCTCTGAAGTTCTCCCCACTTAGGCTACGTTCATGGGTGAAGCATCAGCTCGCGTGACAGTTAACAGTGTTTTGTTTTAGAGCGAGCGTTGTCTGGCCAGACCAGACGGCGAGGGGAGGCGTGTCTGGGGAGTGGCCCGCGGAACATAACGGAGTGGTTTCGCCCTTGCCGTGAGAATCAATTGAACGGATTCCTGGCCACGCGCGAACACCCACCCCGGTTGTAGGCGAGCGGGAGGTCCATGGTGTGATCATGCCTTAAGGCTGTGTGATTCGACGAACGCACGCCTCCGCACTTCCCCCGAAAATGGCTGCAGCTTAGATTGTAAGCTCTGAGCGGCAAGGGACTCCTTTTCCTATGTTTATGTCGAGCGCTTTATTCCCCACTCTATGTTTATAAATATATGTCAACGGTATTGTGGTAGTGCTATGTACCTGGATTGGCTAGATAAATAACGATATAAATGCTAGTGCTCATATTTTTAAAAGGCGCAACGCAATTATTTAATCCACAATCGTTTTGCTTTGGTCGAGTTTTATTCATCCTGACCACTAGTATAGTGAAAATGCTACAGTCGTTTTTCGCATCTTGGAGCAAAAATTGATGGGCAAACAATGTGATTAGTCTCTTGGGATTGTCACCATCAACATTTTATTCACTTTACAACTTTGGAACAATGCTTGCTTTTTCCCCCATTCAGCTACCAGTAGGTTCGCGACAGCCCCAGTAGATAAGTATGGTCTCGTATGTATGGGACCATGAACTTGTTGCTGGGCTTTTCATAGTCCGAGTCCTGAATATATACTTGAATTCAGGGCCGCTTAGGTGGCCCGCGACAGTAAACAGTATGTAGTGGGCCTCCTTCACGCCAAACCTGAAACTGAAAAATTAATTTAAACTAATAAATGTTGAGCCTGAGGGGGGAGGGCGGAGGAGTTGTGGGTCTGTGGAGATGGGAGTGGGATATAGACCGGGGGGGGGGGAGAAAGTGGTATGGAACAGGGGTGGGGAGGGAGAAGGAGTATGGTTCTGGGTTCAAAGATAGGCTGGAGAGAGGGCACGGACCGCAACATAAAGGGGGCAGGGATCCAGTATGACCTACCTGGAGTATAGGGGGGGGGATGAGAGGACTGAGGCGGGGGCTGTCAGAGAAGACCGCAGAGGTGCCGTAAGAGGGGCTCTGCTGGAGGGTGCCTGCGGAGATAGATGCATGTAGAGGTTGACTCATTCTACCACCGCCTTTCCCCCCTGAGGCTCAATATATCTTTGTGTCCAGAATATATCTGAATTAAGGGGCGCTTTTTTGTAAGGCACTGGTGGGACCAGTGACATGCCTCCTTGAGCCAACCCGGAAACTGAAAAATTAATTAAATTAATAAATGTTGAGCAGAGGGGGGGAGGGGAGGAGTGTGGTCTCTGGGGAGAGTGGGATATAGACCGGGGGGAGTGAGTATAGGGGGCGGGGTGAGGAGGGTGCTTGCGGATGGTGCCTGTTAGAGGTTGCTGCCCCTACCACCGCCTAACCCCCCTCCTCGACAGGCACCTCCTGTGGACACCTCCAGCAGGCCCTCCTGAACAGACACTTCTACGGATTCTGGCACTATATGTGGTTGGTAAAGGGCCCCTGCTTGAAGTATGAACGCACAATCAAACGGAAGTGCTAAAAGGTTAAAATGACTGCCTGTTTTGAAACTTTTCGTTGTGATCAAATAAAATACAGCAGAGGGTGTTATTACACTATCTTATCTATCTTTTACATGCAGCCTGTTCTTGTTGCCAAATGGCAGTGACCACTTACCTAGTGCCCCCTCCTTCTCCAGTGCCGCCCCGTCCCATATTGCCCTTGGCAATATGAGCAATGTGACATCACGTTGACTGGACACGCATATATCCGATCGGCGCTGCCGGTAGCTCGTGAGATGCGCGATCGCGCTGGCAAGCGCCGACGGGTTGCCGCGGCCAGCAAGCACCGATCGCGCATTCGTGGCCCCGGCACGCGTCTATTGCAACGCCGCCCCCCAAAAATGTTGCACGCAGTAGGGAAATCCGCCATGATTGGCCTTGGAAGAAATGAAAATTTGTTATAGATTGTGCATATGTTTTAGGGGGTCCACCACTAGAGGTCTTTTGATAAAAAAAACGGAAAAATAAATGCCGTTGAGCGATTTTAAAATCACTACATCAGTGGTTCCCAACTTAGTCCTCAAGAACTCCCATCAAACCAGCCCTAAGGCTATCCCTGTCAGCAGAACATGTGAATCAATCAGAGGTCAGTCCATTGTGACTGAGTCACCTAGTGTGAAGAGGGATTTATCCTCCTTACCTGCGGCTGGTGGCTTTGGGAACTGAAGTTCGGGAACCACTGATATAGAAGCTACTGGGGAAAAAAAGGAAAAAAACATGAGGTTTGACTCTGCACACACTTAATATCATCACAGGTCAACCTACGGACAGATCTAATAGCTAACAGGGATTATTGAATGATATTGAAATAACTAAGCTAATAAAACCGTATGCGACAAGAAAATAACTACCTTGGACTTTTGTCCTCTTTTACAAAATATCCAAAAATGTCCTATAGCATCTCCGCTGTGGCTCTTGTGTTTTCCCCCCCCCCACACTTAATATAGACTAAGAAGGAGACTTCGCGTAACCTCCCAAACCAGCCTCAGTCTCCTTCTCCCAACATGCTATTACACCACTATTCACGAAGGTACATTGTACGGGGGACTTTTTACTCCTACCCTCAAATGCTCCAACTTTCTTCGCACCCACACATTTGCAAAGAAATCCCCACTTCCTTAGTCCAAAACAAACTGAAAACTAATGCAGCGGATGCGCAAAATGGGGGCAAGGATTTTTTTTTGCTGGGGAGGCGCGGGCGGGTTGCAGCGGCTCCGCCGCTCTTCCCCGAGGGCATTGCTTAATTAAATTACCTGGGGATCGCGTGAGGGGGCCTTTTGCAAATCACTTACCGTTAATCTTGACGAGCTGCTGGAAAAACATAGGATGTAATGAGGGAGAGTAAACTAGAAGTGAGTAGTTAGAAGTGAAGTCACCATGGCCGTTTTGTCATGGTAACCGGAGGTCGCGTCGATGTCACGTTAACATGCACCCGCAGCGTCATTCTGACGCCGCCAAAAAAAGGTAAGGGGGGTTGCGAAGAGAGAGGGGGAGCACGGCAGGGGAGCGCAGCTCACAAATGTTGTTTTTGCGCTCCCCTGCACTAATGCACACTAGACAAGCAATGTCAAACCGCCGGCGGGGCCGCATGGGCCAGAGGAACGAAATCTTTGCGGCCCAGCCAAATATGTACGGTAAGGCGGCGGTGAGGAGGGATGATGGCAGTGGTAAGTATTCTCGGTTTGTTTGTAGATGACTGGAATGTACTGATGCTGCCGGGGGGGGGATTGGATGAGCAGGATTTGACAGGGCGGTGGGGTCTTAGTAATGCCGGCTGGGCGAGGGGATTGGTCGCAGGCAGGTCAGAGGAAGCCGAGGGCGGGGCGGCTTCCGCTTTATGCAAGCACACGGTGAGTGTGTGGTTATCTTCTTCACGCTCCATGGATCCTCTGTCTGCTGCGACTAGGTCCCCCTGACGGGCGGCAGCCACAGGAGGCCCCCCGGAGCGCGCTACTTTTGCCCCCAACGAGGCACTCCAATTTGCCCCCCCTGGCGCTTCCTTTGCCTCCCCTTTGCCCCCCCCTCACCTTGCCCCCGGTTCCCCTTGGGGCGGGAGATGGGCGTACGGGGAGGGAAGTGGTGGTGCACGGTCACTGGCAGTGCGGCGTGTGTGCAGGGGGGAGGGCAGGGAGCGCCTGATCGGATAGCCGGCCTGTCGTCTCTCCACCGCATCCCCCCCTCAGTCACTCACATCAGTCGCTTGCTCATGTACTCCACTTTGTCGTGTGTGGGGGGGGGGGAGAAGGGTGGGTGTGCCGTGGGGGGAGAGGTGTGTAGGGGGGGGGGGGAGTAGCTCAGCTGGGGTGGGGTTGGGGGGGGCGAGTGTGGGTGGCGGGGGGGAAGACGCTGTTTTGTGGGGGAGAGTTGGGGGTGTGCGGGGGTGAAGGGGGGGTGGTGATGTGGAAGGGAGAGTGTGGCGGGGGGGTCGCAGAGTGCTTGTGTCGTGGGGGGGAGAGTGTGTGTGTGTGGGTGGGGAGAGTGTATGTTTGTGGGGGAGAGTGTGTGTGTGTGCTTGTATCGTGAGTTGGGGTGTTGGTGGGTGTGTGTGGTGTATCGTGGATGTGTGTGTTGTATCAGTGCTGTGTGTGTGTATCAGTGGCTCTGTGTGTGTAATCAGTGGCTGTGTGTGTGTGTGGGTCAGTGGTGTGTGTGTGATGTGTGTGTGTCCTGTTGTATAAGTGGCGTGTTGTTGTATCAGTGGTGGGGGTGTGTGTGTTGTGTGTGTTGTGTATCAGATGGATGGTGTGTGTTACTCAGTGGCTATGTGGGTATCAGTGGCTGTTGTGTATCAGTGGCCTGTATGTGTGTATCATGGATGTGTGTGATGTGTGGTGTCGTGGGGTGTGTATCAGTGGCTGTGTGTGGAATCAATGCTGTGTGTGTGTCGTGCAGGCCAGCAGTGACTGTGTGGGTTGTTGTGAGTGGTCAGTGTCTGTGTGGGTCTTTCTGGTCAGTGTCTGTAGGTCAGGGCGTGTGCGTCTGTGCAGGTCAGAGAGAGAATGGAGGGGCCGGGGGGAGGGAGAGGGAGATGGGTGGGCGAGAGAGAGAAGAGGAGACTTTAGAGAATTGGGGGTGGGGAGGGAGGAGACAGAAAGAATGGGGGAGGTGAGAGAAAATGGGGGGGAAGTAGAGAGAGGAATTGTGAGGAGGGGGCATCTCCGACACTGTGGTTTGAATGGGTTAAAGAAGTCATTAACATTTATGGCTTTTTTGGGGGATTGGTTAGTGAGGTCATAACACACACACACACAACACACCACAACACCACACACACCCACCACACAACACACACACACACACACACACACCACAACACTACACAACCATCACACACACACACCACACACACACACCAAACACACACACACACACTATATTTCGAAATAAACCCTCCGTTTCGATGAAAATTGAAGTTTTTGGTTTTTCTGGCGGCCCCCACATAAAACTTAAACTTGTTTATTGGCCACCATGTTAGCCTTTGAGTTTAAATGCTTGATCTAGGACATATGGTTTTTTTTTTTTGGGTCTCGGCCATTTTGCCACAACCAAATCGCTGCTGGCGTTTAGCCCCCCACTGACATGACCCACAGGGAACATTCTCCATGGCCGTTTGCTGCCAAGCACGCCTCTTACCCTATAACCCCCTCTTTTCACCCCCAATACTAATGCTACCCCTGATCCTAAACCCCATACCCTAAAGCCCCTAACATATTATCCCTGAAACCCTATCCTTAACGCCCACCTACCCGCTAAACCCCTTAGTTACTTATCGTATTGGCCCCCAAACAACAAAAAGAGTGGTGGGGGATGTTGACCCAGCGGAGAGCAGATGCAGTGAAGGTTCCCTTGGCAGCCAAATGCCGGCGACAAAACGTGGGTGCCACTTCTATGCATCTCAACCAAAAAGTGCTCGTGGCGCAAAGTGACAAAAGTGTCCAGTTAAATGTGCACATAAACCCAGTGACAAAATAGCACCTGAATACACACAAAAATCTTGTTGCTCAATATTATAGTGAAATCTCAGGTTCTGCCAAACTTCTCAGTTGGACCTAATATGAAGACAAGAAACCAAATGCAGAGGGTATAGTGTATTAAATTTATCATGAAGACAAACAACACAGAGGGGAATGGGAACAAATCACCTCTCCCTGCTGGTATAAGGAGCAAGAAGTGACTTTGGGCGCACTTCCAAAAACCATCCTCACGTGGGAGCTCCTCAATCAGGCTGTCAGCATGCAAAAGCACGGAGGAAACAGGCTTAGTCTCCTCAGTTGGGGTCTCCCAATACACGATTCCGTAGAGGGTTGATACGGTGGGCCTCAAAGGATCAAAAGGCACAACATATTTCGTTCAAAAAGACTCATCGGGGTCAATTTTACTCCTACTGTGTTACATTACCCCTCTGTGTTGTTTATTCTTCATGAGTGTCAATGTTAATACACTATACCCTCTGCATTTGTGGTCTTGTTTCATACGAGGTCAATAGGAGGTTCGCAGACCTGAGGATTCACTATCATGGAGAACAGAGATTTTGTGATTTCAGAGCCACTTATCATGGGTTTTATTTGCACATTTAACTGTACCACTTTTTGTCACTTTGCGCCACGACCACTTTTTGGTTAGGTTGTTAAAAAACTGCGGTTTGGGGAAACCGCTGGTGGTAAGGAGAGCTTGACTTAGATCCAATTACTTTGTTGCGCTTCATTAAGTTTTTTGTTTGTTTGTTTTTTTCTGCTAATGCCATACCCCCGTTCTCTCCAGTACTGATTAATTACAACATTCTTTTATCCGGCCTTTTGGACCACACATCTCTCGTTTTTACAATCCATCAATTGAATAATCACCCTCATATATAATTCTTAATCCTGAGCTCTCTGCCTGGCTTTATATTAATTTCTTTCTTTTTTAAACTACAAATTCTCATCCTTCTCCTTGAGCCCCTTTGCACCTCCATATATCTCAGCTCTGAATTCTTCTTGTTAAACCCTTACTGTCTAGTACTGCTCAAAACCCAAGGATTATTGTATCAGTTGTGCATCCTCCACCTTACAGTACCTCTCCCGACTGTAACAAACATTTCCGACTAAACTCTTCATATGACACTCTCACCACTCATCTGCTCCAAGACCTTTCGCTCTCCATTTTTAAGATCAGATGAAAATTCACTCATTAAAGAACCATCTATTAAATGATATACTTTCTCCAATACGAAACCCCAGGCTGCACTTAACCTCGCCCGACTTGCCCTTTTAGTAAATGCAATTTATTTCTCCTACTGTGTGTGTACAGACGTAGCCAGACTAACCTTCTGAAGCTGTGCCAAAAAATATAAGGACAAATTACGCAGCTTCAAGGAAGGATGGAGCAGGAAAAGAAGTGGCTCCATCGGCCAAGTCTCCCACATATACCACAAAAGATTGTAAGTGTTTCAGGGCAGGATCTCCCTGTCGCCTATTTGTCATCTATTTGCTGCTCTATCCCCATGTTTATTAAGTTATTTTTCATGTTTGTAAGTTGTCAATCGCGGTGTAAGTGTGGTGCTGACATAAATCCCAATTATACATACATACAAGATTCAAAACTACTTCTTCACAGCATAGGAAGTCTAATTGACGTTGTCATTTATTTGGATGGCCTTCAAATAAAATCGTATTAACAACAATGCTTTTATTTATCAAAGTTGCCGGACTGGCAGAAACGGCGCACAAACAGTTAGTAGCGGCCAAAGAAAAATACGCAATGATTGCATAGGGGATTTCCCTCCCATATAAATCTGGGGCTGTTATTTTGCATCCTTGATACTTTGGTTAATCGCCCCCATGTAAAACAATACTTTGTGCGCTTAGCCCAAAAAAAGTTGAACTTGCAACCACTTGACGCACCAATTTGTAAAGCAGCTGTCACTGCAGACGTCCTGCGTTTCAGAGCCCAGGATTCAGTCAGGTGGAAAGTTAAGATGTAGTGTTGGGTCTATCCTGTGCGGCATCAGGAAAAATGAGGGAGGAGGAAGAGGGGAGAGGATGTGATCACTGATCCTCGCTGGTGTTCATGAAACTTGGTTAAAATACCTTCTACACATGCTGATCACTTAGTGCCAAGCAATGGTGTAGGGCGGTCAGTAGTTTCGCTTGCATTTCCCAGCTCACCAGCCGTTCAGATCACGACAGTGAACAGAAGATGCATCTTTTCTATTGACAGTAAACAAGACTTGGGAGAGCTTCCACTGGTGAAGGCCCATGAGCCTAGGATAACCAGCAAAGGCCATTCATGCTCATGCTCCTGACCCCAGGGAAACACGGACAAACAGTTCAATGGACAATTTCCCAAAACTTTCTTCCCATGAGCTGGGAGTGAAATGAAGAAAGCGATGCAGGTTGGGTTTCCGTTTTTTGAAACAACATCAGTATACCGTAAGGACGTTTTAGAAGAGGTATTTCATTGTGTGAAAAAAGCCTTGCTTCCCAATCATAACCCTTCATTTCTTTGCTCAACATCCTAAAACAAAAGAGTTATGCGATATTCTTTTCACTCTTATGGGGCCCGATAACTAAGCTCCGTTAAGTGGCTCTTCTTAACGGCGCCAAAGTACCCTTTAGCCGATAGGCTGCCGTGCGATTCATAAGAAGTGTACTGCGCTTTATACGCCTCTTTTTAAAAGGGATTTTTTTCAGCCCTCCTTTGCGCAAAAAATGCGCACGATCAGGCTATGTGCGCTGATTTTTGCCAGTAACAAGCTTATAGCAGCGCAAGTGAAAAAGACCTTAAAAAACGCACCTGACAAACGCCGCCAGCTAAAGGAAGGGCAAAAGGCAGTAAAAGGAGCTGGACGTAGAACAACAGTCTTTGTTTACCTTTTGCAGGCACACCATTCCATACCTAAAAGGCCGCGAGGATGTCCCGGTTGACCCCGCGCGCCTCGGTTACCAATGGTGTGCACCCAAAAAATAAACCCAATACTATAAAACACAAATACCCCCGCCTAACCATACACTACAGTGATGGGCAAAATAAGATTTATCACCTGGATAATAATGCATTTGCCCATTAAACAGACCTTAATCACAATAAATAAAATAAAACATTTTGTACTCACACGGCCAGCACCCACGAGAAGGTCATCCTCATCTTCATCAACGGCCATCCATACACTTGGTGCTGAAAAAAAATATAACAAGAATCAAAAAGAGTCAATCTAATGTCCCCTAAACCCCAAGGGGGAGAGTGATGTGAGGTGCAGGGGGGAGAGTGATATGAGGTACAAGGGGGGAGAGCGATGTGAGGTGCAAGGGGGGATAGCGATGTGAGGTGCAAGGGGGAGAGGGATGTGAGGTGTGTGCTGTGCAGGGGGGTATTGTGTGTTTGATGTGGAGTGGGAGTATTATGTGTGTGGGTGAGGGGGAGAGATGGGGGTATGAGAGATAGATGGGGAGTATCGCAAATGTTGATTGTGAGGGGTGCTGGGGGAGATATGAGGATGATGATGAGGGGTGCTGGGGGAGATATGAGGATGATGATGAGGGGTGCTGGGGGAGATGAGGATGATGATGAGGTGCTGGAGATAGAGATGATGATGGTGATGATGATTTTACCTGTGCGACCCAATTTTTTTTTCCTTGGAGCAGTTCGGCCCTTCTCACTTTACGAGTTGTGCAGGCCTGACCTATAGTGTAGCATTTTGTAACACAATCATAGTTCTGCTAAGACAGCAATGAAGACTTTTCATATCTTTATAATACATATTGTGTGTGCCCCTTCTTTAGGTACATTTTAAGAATAACTGCTGTCAAAATACGTTTTCAAAATGACCCTTCTGATTGCTACAAAATATGTTTTTAAGCCTAAGATTAAAAAGGATATGAACATCCCATAGTACGTTGCTACTTTAATGGATCTTTTTTTTGGGGGGTGGGGGTCTGTGGGGGGTGGGAGGGGGACATTACTGCTTTTAGATGCATGTCAGATTAAGAGGCCATGAATGTGAGCTTGTTTGGCAAAGTTGCCTGTTTATGTCAGTAATTATGTTATAATGATGCAGTTCAAATCCGAGAGGCGGTTTTGGTATTGAAGAAGTGTAGATTCGTTGTTGATTGTGGTGATAAACTTTTTTGGGACCAATAGAAGAGTTCTTCATGAATGGAATTATACCGTAGAGAGCTTTCAAAGTTTGAAATGTATCTTCTTCAAGTGTGTACAGTGCTGAACACTATAAATTCACCCTATGTTGGTCCAGTAAAAGGTAGTACAATATGTAACTGCATTTCTAATGAATAAGAATAACAATTTACCATTATATAATTTTTTTTTAAAGAACATTTTTTATGTCCATCAAATGTCATAAAAGTGTTGAACTGCAGTATTTTTCAAACATTTTTAAATCAAGAAATACAAGAAAAAATATAGTGTCCCTGTATTAGACCAAATATTTGTGGTCTAAGGAGTTGTTAGGCACTCAAAGCTCTGCTTAACATGAAGAAATGAAGTACTGTAGTGTCACTGCTGTCCACTGCATGAACTATCCTTAAAGGGTCAAACTGTTCAACTCCAACCCTTTGTAGGAAAATCGTACTTTACAAGAACAAAGGCACAAAACCAGGCAAGAATCAAGAAATCAGCAGACAATGGTTACAGCTCATCCCACCAGTACTTCTGTAAGAAAAGAAGTGTGAGATAAAGCTCCTTTTGCTTGAACTTTGCCAGGACCAAAGATAACCCCAGAGGTTTAGGTTAGGTGTGTTTATAGCCATTCCTTGCCCTGCTACACACAGACCCCACAAGTTGCATGACTGGATAGCAACAAGTGATTCTTTTTCTGTAGGTCAACTGGAAAGAGATATGGGGCCATGTTGCCTTCTTCTACATAAACAAAACAAAAAAAGGATCTGATTTATATTCTACTACAGCACAAATAATTGGGGGCATTAGTTTTAAACATAAATCATAGTAACATAAGGCAAAATTTCCTATGAAGCCAGGTATCGGTAAATTGTGTTGAATAGTGGTACACATCCACCATTCATTTGTTTGATACTTATAAAAGTGTGTAATAAATCATCATCGTTTATTTTTTTAAAATAAAAACACACCTCCACTAAAGAGGGGATCACAATACTTTACAGTTAAACAAATTAAAATGATATACAATAGTTTTGTTCGACAGGAAAGGCCAGAAGGCAGAGGTAAGTGTTACATCGAGCTCAAAACAGTGGTAAGGTAGATTTACACCTGAGCTCTGGCGGTAGTGAGTTCCAGACCTCTGAAGCTGCACATGAGAAGGCCCGCCCACCCAGTGTAGGGTGCAGGACCCATACCCCCCTCCCTGAGGACCTCAGATCATAGCCAGTATCCCTCCGTGGCTTCAAAAGTGACTGCAGCTAGGCAACTTTCAACGGTCAACTTTAACCGAACCCGGAACATCCTTGGAAACTAGTCCAGCTCGCGTAAGATGGAGTGATATGCTCCACGTCTCAGCATCCAAGCTGCAGTGCTCTGCACAAGAAGGAGCCTCCACATCAGGCACACCGGTAGACTTGCATATAAGGCATTCCCGTAGTCCAGCCGCGTAGATACAAAGGCATGGACCAGTGACCCAAGGTTCACAGATGACAAGAGTTGATGCAAGCTCCGGAGCAGCCTCAAATAAAAAAACAGACTTAAAAACTAAGGTCACTTAGGCTGACATGATGAGACTGGTCAAATAGGATGCTGAGGTTACGAACCTGGGACACGGACAGCGGCTGAACACCATTGATTAGGGGCAGCTCGCAAGCCCCCTGTCCCATACTCAGGTGTCTTGCCAAACCCATAATCATTAGTTCATTCTTATCAGGATTGAGCTTCAGCCAATTCATCTCCATTCATGCCGCTACCGCATATAGACACGCCATCAGTGTGGCAACAGCCATCCCCGGACAGCCCTGGAAAGAACCAGACTAGGCGTCATCAGCATGGTGATACTGGTGACACATGGCCCCATAGCCACCTGCTGGGTCCTGCCCTGCAGGAACGAGGCAACCCATTGTAATGCGGTCCCACCGATACCAGCTCGGTTCCTCAGGTGGTGCTGCAGCACTCTATGATAAATTGTGTCAAAGGTCGCGGAGAGGTTCAATAGGACAAGGGCACAAATATATCCCTTGTCAATGGCTATCAATAAGTCATCTGCCGCATGAACCAGGGCCGACTCAATGACAGTCTCTATAGTCAGACTGTGTGGGGTTGAAGATGGCAATCTTCCAGCTGGGTGAATACTACCCTCTTCAACACCTTCCCATCTATGGGAAGGTTGGAGATTGGACAATAGTTGGCGAGAACATCAACATCTTGACCAACTTCAACAGGGGATGGGCCAGTGTCTTTTTCAAGGCCACCGGCACCTCCCCCCACCGCGAGAGATCTGTTGATGATCCCCACCAACCACCGAGCCACTGCATCAATTGCTCTTTCAGGAGCCTTGATGGACAGGGGTCCAGGTCACATAATAAAGTCCAGTTGCTAGATTTAGGGGTGGATTACCATTAGTGTGTAGCATGGTAGAATAAACGATAACTCTAAAACATTTTTTGGAGTACCTATTACTAAGACCTTTTAATATTATCTCATTCAGGCTTCACTTTGCACACCCTTATGACTGATCTCCATCTAGTTGGTAAATCAGACCAATGTGGCCACCACATTTATATGCTTTTGTTTTTAGTACATAAAACCTAGCTGTTTTTAATTTGCATGGTGGTTGGGTTATCACCAAATAATTACCACATAAGGGACAATGTGCAGAAATGCAGGCAGCTTTGCACCACCTCCTGACATATGTTTATTTTCATTACCACAAAAATGTTTGTGCCTAGTTAAAGGAGAAATAAATATTGCTCAAGTATTTGAAGCATTGCACCAGAGGTTTAACCCAAATCTGCCAGTGAAAGGATAAGTGCCATCTCTTCTGCAGGACAACATCTGAAAGAGATGATTTGTAGCCCTGAGCTATGCAGGGTTGGGTATAACAACAAGAGAGAGTTATACAACTAACTGTTGTTTTGGGGGGTGAAGTCTGCATCTCTGAGGACAATTCATCCACCTGCTTTGTTCATCACAGTATCATAGCCACCCAAAGAGAAATGACTCAATAGCAAATGTATTGTTGCTGCTTGCTGAAGTACTACAATATTTTATATTTAAACATGGATGTATGCCCTTCTGAAAATTGCTCTGGATGTGCCCCTGCTTCAGACGAACACTTAATAGAGTTAGAAATGCTTTGCGCTAACTGTATAACTAGAGGATAAGGAGCCTGCCCATACTGAATGTATTAGACACTCTGCATCTCCTAGGTCTTTCTGCCTCCCACATTACCCCCTTTCTCCACCGAGACAATCAGGAATAACCCTAGAAGTGCAGTCGTTGAGATTAAGAAGGGTAGTCAGATCGTGCTTTATTTTCCCCTCCTCTTATACTACAAAGATGCGTGGAAAAGAACAGCCTATTGTGTTGCAGCTCTTGCCTGCAAAAAGGGACATTGGCCATCCAGGCAGGAGTACGAGAAAGAGAGCACTAATCGCTGATACAGCGGACAAATACGATTACCAGCTCGGAGCCCTGAGTCAGAAAGTCTCATAGACTTTAAGATGTTAATCCTCAGCATAATCCTTCCTTTGGCGTGTAGGAATAGTGCAGCCACAAGAGTTGTTTTGTTATTTATATTGGCGTTTAATAAAACTCAGCCAGTGGTGAATGGACAGCCCACTCTCCAATGGTAATTAATTCCCCATTTCAGTGACCCAATTGTGCTGAGATAGAGCAGTGGGACTGTCCTACTGCTCCAATCCTCCTTTGTGCTGTTACACTGCTCTCGTGCTCCAACAGCTATGGAAACTCATTCTTTTGATGTCATTCAAGGAGTTTTCCTTGGGCATCTTTTAAACTTCAAGGATCCCTTTCTTTTCGCGGCCTCATTGAAAAGCTGTGCTAGCTTGACCACCTCTGTTGAATTTAATGATTTGGCTGAAAGCCTTTTGGGGTTTGAGTACGGGATGGTGAGGGGTGGGGGAGGGGGGGAGGGGATTTATAGGCATCTTTCCAAGTAAGGCTACTCAGACCTACAAATAAACCCACATTAGCTGCAGACATTTAGATAGATATCTGCAAGGCACTGTACTTAACTTACTGGGGCTTATTGAATGATCCTTGTTTGGTAAAAGCGCAAAAGAAATCCAGGGTTCTGATGAAAGCAAAAGAATGGCATTTTTTTGCCCTGTTTCGCAGCGCAGAGCTGCATATTACAATGCAAATGATCATTTAAGAGTCCATCTAGTTTTGTTATGCAAATCCAAAGGAAGGTGACTACAGGTGTGAATGCATGATGAGCCAAATGTTTCTGGAATGGGTACTACTACACTGTACCTCGGGATCAAAACAACATTGCTTGAATGGTTCTTTTCTATTAGAACGAAATAGAAAGTATTTATTGATAAGGCACTTGTCAAATAATTTACAGATTACTTTAAGAATTGTATTTTTGTTTCCCTCAAGGAACCTACCTGAATGTATCTTAAACTGATTATGGAATATCTGCTAACATTGTTTATCATTATGTTTGGCATTGAGAGAAAATATATTAACAGTAGATCATAGCATGGTAAACAAAACACGAATACATCATTAATTACAATGGGTAGGGTTATTGCTGGTCAGATGACTAAAAATGGCTGTTAAACCAGCAATTACTAGTTACAAGAAGAATGTATTTAACAAGCTATCATACAACAATCTTAAGCAGTCTTTAACTATGCTGTTGTTACAATGACTTATTGCATTACAAATCACATATAAAAGGATCCGCTGAAGACTATGGCCATACCGCACATTATACGTTCTACTGTGACGACTATACGCTCAGATCGATTTCTCGGGAAATTGTTACGAGTACTATTCTTTTAAACAACAACAAAAACTTCCATGCATGGAGAATTTAAAACGACCGGGAGATCAGACTTGTGTAAGCAATGACAACCCAACATGAGGCTGCCGTGTATCTCCGCACACTCTCACAAGTCACAGAAACAATCCTGAATCTAACTAACAAAAATACAGAGTGAACCATATGGCCAGGGCGGCTCGTACTGCCTACATTTTCCCCCAGACAAAGAAGGGATTGAGAGTTGAAGGGAAAGAGAAAAAAACAACTTTCCGGCTGATGAAGCTGTTGTCTGGATGCAATGATCCCAAATCTCAAGGCTTTATTCCAGGCTCCGACTGAGACGTGATATGTCATATGATTAGCATCTTTCATATTTACAAGAGTAGTAGAGGCTGCTAGGCTTTAGAAATAGGCGAGAGAAAGAAGGGGCATATGCTAAAATGGATTTAGCATTTGAAAGAGAGAAAAGAGATTGGATAAATACACTTAAACGAGGATTTAGTTTTACTCCTGTTGAGCTCTAATGGATTGTTGATTGAGATTTTAAGGAAGTATACAGAGGTGTCAGCATTAATTTAAATGAGGGAATTCAATGCCTCCAGATTAGACTCTTTTTATTTTTTTATATTTTGCAAGCTCCTTATTTCTGGACAGTTGGATGATGCTAATAACTTCATGGAACATGACACAGTGGTTTAAGAATAAGATGCAGAAAAGTGGAATGGTGGTAGTTAGCAGGTTCTGCCGGTATGATATATCTTTCTTTTAGAACGGTGGACTGCAGTAAAAACAGGACGATTGATTGCAACGTTTCGTACATGTAGATTTGTATGCAAATTGTAGATCCTGTTTGAACGGGTGAAGAGGCCTTCTTTAAAATACGCAGTCCATATACTATCCAACTGCAATATTGTCAGTGTACTTACTGTGTATACATTTTCACAGCATTTTAGCAAGCCCCACAAAAAAAAAAACATATATTGCGCCCCACTTTAGGCAGAATACATTAGCGCCACCTAGTGAAATCTCTTTGATTATTTTATTGCTGCAGATTGCTGCTTCAATTTATAGCTTATACATAGTTCAAACACATAGAAACACATACAGATCGTCAAGTAACTTACTTACACATCTTTGTGTGGTTTTCTTGCAAAGCAGCGGTGTACTGCCTTAACAGACTTATTAAAGTCTGCAGCAGTCACTGTTATTCACGGTATACACTGCATTTTCAGCTCCATTTTGCGGCGGTGATATCTGCCTCGGCGTGTGACTGCATAAAGATCTTCAATTAACTTGTTCAATAGCAGAGGTAATTTGCAATTAACTACAGTGAACAAACACTGAAGGGTTTTGGTCAAGTAGTGTAGAAACTACCAACCATACACTTTAATTGCCCCATATACAAATAGGTTTATTGCTATCAACCCATACCAGAACAATGATGCTCTGTTCATACAGTTGCACTTTTAAAATAATAAATATTAGTAAACAGTTGGCTGCTTCCATTGCAGAATGAGAATTCTGTAAGCCAATTTTTCCTTATTTCTGCTTTGTGAAGAGTCATATTCCACCTGTCTTACAGTACAGCATAGTAAGTGAGTGCCGGGCGGATGCTCCCTGTTTGTAAGCCGTCCAATAGAAGCAATAATAGAAACAAAATGTGCGTGGTTTAAAAATAAATAAATTATTTCTGGAGCCTAATTTTTTTTTTCTTCTTTCAATTCTTTAAGGAGGGCTTTACCTGCAATGAAAAGAAGAAAAGGTTTAAGCTTCTTATCCCTGGGGATTTACATTTAAGCCAAGGGGCACAAACCAAAGAGAACTATGAAGGGTCACTTTGTAACTGTACTGAACAATTAACACAGATTTAATTGTTCGGGTGGAACGCAGATCAACGAAATAATAATAATAATAAAAAGGTTCTTTAAACACTCCCTTTATCTGCAGACTTCCATAGTCTTTTCACAATGTGTGATTCCTGTTTCTGATTTGCCAGCATGTATTAACAATAAGGCTAAGGCCCCGGTAACTCCGCAGCAATGCGCGCCCGCGAGATTGGCGGCGCGTGCAGCCGATTCCCTGGTCTGCAGCTCACTGCAGGAAGAGAGACCGGGGGGGGGGGGGGGGGTGGGGGGGGGGGGGGGGGGTGGGGGGGGGGGGGGGTGGCGGGGGAGTGAGGGGGCGCGGCCATGACGTCACCGCAGGTTGCCCTATTGGCTGAACCGCCGGGGGGCGTGCCCGTATCGCTCGTCGGAGTCCTGCTCTCAATTCTATTGGAGCAGGAAAACTCACCCCAGCGCTGCGGCCCCTCGCAGCGGGCCCGGCGCCATTGAGGGAGGGCCTCTGTCGTGCAGCATGTAGTAGGTAGTAGGGCCGCGGGGTCAAGGCCTAAAGCTCATCAAGAACCATGAACAATATAGAGCAACATGCTGCGGCTTATCATGTTGCGTAATATGGTTATTGTAGGTGGCCTAATGGAGCATTGTCAATACTTCATCATGTTTACATTGTAACAAGATGTTAATCACAAGTCTTCAGTTGGATATACCGGGAGGCCAACAACACGTCCTCAAGGGCCACCAACAGGTCAGGTTTTCAGGATATCCGCTTCTGCACAGGTGGTCAATTGAGTGCTCAGCCAACACGAAGCAAGGAAAATAAGTGAATTATTAAAATGGGTGTGTTTTAAAAAACAAATAATACTATTTGCATGACCGCTGGAGACAGTAATTAACATGGTCCGGTAGAGATGTGTAAAAAATGTGACACCTGTGGCACCGCCGCTATATTAGGAACATGTGGTGTGAAAAGTTTACGCAATCGTATGAACTTCGACAAAAAATGCCGTCTACCAATATGTTAGTCAGAGAGATCTTAAACCCAAAGTTTCAAGAATGTGTCATATTTTGTGAATAGGGCACATTTTGTACAAATCGATTAAAAAAGGATCCTTCTTTTGACACTGGAATTGTCAAAAGCTTTGAAATGTTTCAGGGAAATTGCTGCTGCCGCCTTTCCTTCCGAATCACGTGTCAATGACGCCGCGGACGTCACCAGCGGGAAGTGAGACGGCGTCTCGTTACCATGGTAACATGACATTACGACACCAAATGACGTATGATGTAGAAGTGACGTAATTGTAACGGCAACTCCGTGGACATCAATTGGTGGCACTGCGATTCGGAAAAGGAGTGCGGCAGCAAGGAGGAGGCCGCCACGTGTAAGTGCCGTTGGGCGGCGGATCTTGAAAATCCGCCGTGCTTGTAACGGCAACTTTGAATGACTGCCACCAGAATTTCTTTATTGTGGGGAACGATGCCTAATTAAAGAAAGAGTTTACAAATCCACCTTTATATATGTACTAAATTACAGAAATGAGGTTCAAGGGAGGCCTCAAAAAACCTGCATTTAAAAAAACGGATCAGGCTAAATCAATTTACCACCAAAATAATTGTAACACAATAAAAGATACTATCGCAGGATTCATCAACAGTTCAGTTTTTAATCCAATGTTAATGATTGTTGTTACATTAGCTTTCAGTGACAGCTGCATATTTACCGTCCCATCTTTTGCTTTGGCGGTTCTTTTGCACATTTGTGTCTTCTCGCCTTCCTCATCTTGGTTAACGCATGAGCTAAGAATTCAGCTAATTCCTTCCCACTCTGACTACCGGATTTTAAACCCTTTTGTTGACCTGGACGTGAAATCAATATATAAAAGATGAACACTATTAGAAAACGGACTACGGTCCTCCAAACTAGTGTTGAGAATTAAGATTGTATTAGGTCTTATTGTCCATCAAGCAAATACAAACAAATAAACCAATACACACTGTTTTTTAGAAAGCCACATTCAAGCCTTCATAACTAAAGATCTAAAAAGCAACATTTAGAAAGTTGCATGGATTACAGTTAACAACTGCAACTATGAAAATATGCAAGAGCAGTGCACAATGAAGTATATAGTAGAGCAGAAGGAAAATGGAAACGCTTCACAACATATCATAAACCCAAAACCAATCAACATCAAAGAACCTCAAACCCACAATCATTTATACAGCATATAATTACGTCCACACAGGAGAGCTATGAGCATTGGCCACACCCAAATGCGTACAACAAAAAAGGATAAAAAATGCCCAACGCTACATCCAATTTACACAGAAGCTGGCCCTAGTAGCTGAATCGGGCGGGGGGGCACAGCAGATGACCGGGGGGGCGGGGGGAGGGGGGAGCCTCCCCGACAGGGATTGCCGCAATTTTTGAGCGGGTACTGGGGGAGGGGTAGTAGGCATAAACGGCAGCAGGAGGGAGGTGCGGCCTATTGCTAAGGCGCACAGTTCGGACGGACATCTCTCTGCAAGGTTAACGGTACGGCCCACAAAGGGGGTAATTCCCGGGCACCCCCACTCCCTTCTTGCTCGCTTTCGAATTGGCGGCGAGGGGGGGGGAGGGATTCAGGGACGGAGAGGGACTGCCAGAGCGGGCGGTGGTGGGAACCCCGTCCTTAAATATGCAGGTGAGAGGGGGGCGGCGAGACGATCCGTGTGCGGAGGCTTTTTCTTTCTTTACCGGCTTCTAGCTGCGAGAGGGAGGTCTGGCCCAATCGGGGAGGCGGAGGTACGGCTGCTTCCAATTACACAGGTGCACAGCGGTGCTCATGCACAGGCAATTAGGAGCTCCGAGCGTTTATGCTTGGTCTGTCCGAACCCCATAAAGGACGGAAGGACGGGTGAGACGCTAAGAGGGTGGGGGGGGGGGGGGGGGGAGGAGGGGGCGGGAGGAGGGGCGCACGGGAGAGCGGGCTATTCTCACCAACACACGTTGGTGGGTGGGAAGAGGCAGAGCGGTAGTAGACGGGGAATCACCCGGCCGGGAAGGGGCGCGCGGGTCTCCCGCGTGGCGCCGATCCGACGATAGGGCCAGCACCAGGGGGAGAATGGACAGGGGAACAGGACAATGGCGGGAGAGACGTGCCGGGGGGGAAGTTTAGGACGGAAAGGTCTGTTTCCTGCACCCCATGGTTATTTGTGTATATGTGGTAAGGAGAGTATAATTAGGGTTAGGGTGTCAGAGGAGGTATGTATGTTTGGGTCTTGGGGTAGAGGTGGAGTGGGTAGGTATGCTTAGGTGCCACGGATATAGGCGGGGTATCGGGGATATATTATGATAAGTTGCGTAGTATATATAGCATCTTATGTGGGCGGGTAGGTCTGGGATTAGAATGGTATATTGGAGGTTGTGTGTGGGGTAATGAGTGTATGTATAGGTGGGTAGATGCGGATATAGGGGCATGGTGTGCGCATATATAGGCTTGGACCGGGCGGGGGTATATATGGATATAGAGGTATGTATACGGATGTCATGCATGGGAGGGGTAGGCAAGGGGGGGTGGGAGATATACAGAACGGGGTTACACACGCTCTCTTAGTGGGGGGAGGCACAATCCATGGGACTGGTAATTGCAGGACAGGCGGGACCCGAGGCAGGCTTATGGTGGATTGGTCAGGGGTTGCTTTTGGGCACGGGATGGCGTGGCTCCGAGGGCAGTGGTGTCGGTGGGTGAGGGTGGCCCGGAAGGGGGCGTTAATCACAGGGGGAATCGGGTTGTTCCTGGCACTAAAGCAGGGGTCGGAAGGAGGGGGTTCGGCCCTCCAAATAGCTCATTGCTCCCAGATTACATTCCAAAAAAAACAGTTTAGACAGGGGTAAAAAGTGCAAGGAAAAACTCCAAGCGCAAAGAATATACAAACAGTCAAGGTAACACAGAATGATATAATAGCCTTAATGGTGCAGCTCCGTGACGGTAGATTCAAACCAAGTCAAATAGCAAAACGAAGGAGAACAAGGTGCGCAATACATCAAGGACATGAAGAGAGAGTAAAAAAAACCAAAAATAGTGATATGTTACTTCAGCAAATTAGTCAATGCGGGAGTTCTATAAAATTTGCACGCACGGTTTAAGTGAATCAGGAGGTGTGGTATCAAAGTTACAACTTGGGTCTCAACAGGTATCCAGATCCACATAGAGAGGGGAAATTCCATTACAATAGCAAAATAGTATAGTACGGTTTTTCTTAGGTGAAAACAAAAGTATTCATTAATAGTGCTTTGTGAGTTGAATGCTCTCATGTGGATATGGAGATGTTGGAGACTAAGTTGTGTAACTTTGTATAACCACAACGTCTGTGATTTCACGTTCAAAACACGATGTGCAATTTATAGAACTTCCAAAGCATTGAAGCTAATTTGTGTGAAGTAGAACAATATGCACTTTTAGGGGAGGGGGGCGGGGCGGAGAACGGAGGGGCGAAATCCGATTAGAAAATGATCCTTTGGGAGGTTTTTTTCTTCTTTTTTTTGTTTTCTTGACAGGGAAAGGCGGAGAGGTAGGGACACGTCGACTCGCTGGGCATGAGTGTATCCACGGGCTAGTTGTAAGCGGGACGGGGAGCCGCGGGCCGGGAAGAGAACTCAGAGGGGCAAAGGCCCGAGGTTGGTCCCGAAAGGCGGTTCACATCGGCCGCCGGGGACGGGGACCAAAGGGTAAGCGTAAGAGAAAACTACGCATTAGGGGGGGGGGGAGGCTACCTTGCCAGGCATCCAGAGTTCCCGGATACCGAGAGGTCGGTAGCGGGGGCCGGGCAGGAAATGCCGAGGCGAGATTGACAGACGTAATGGAAGGTTAATTCAGCGGCGTTACTAGCGGCCGGATATGGCAACAGGCAACGAGGCAAAAAAACCCCCCCCAAGGCGAACAGCAGCAGGGGGGACCCCGGAGCAGCAAGAGCGGCAGCTAGGCTACACAGGAGCCGGCTTCGTGGGGAGAAGGACCAGCAGCGCAGGACCAGCAGTTGTCAGTTAGTTAAGTTTATAAGCAGTTGTGGCAGGGCATGGAGCGGGAGTAAAGTAGTAACGGCAGAGATAGCGAATGGAGGCGAGCGGAAGTGGAGGGATCGGGGTCTGACCAGTAGTAGCGGCATCAGGGTCAAGACTGTGGGGGATGCGGCCATCCATTAGGGGATTCGGTCGCAGCGGTCACAGATACCGGGCACGATCTTCAAAGGAGGGGTGAAGGAAAGAGTTGGGGAGGGGGGGACTATGTGGAGTTAGTAATGAAGGTGCTTCCCGTGGTACCAGGGGTGGTAGCGAAAATCCGGGGAGAAGTATTGGGGAGCAAAAGAAGAAGGATGATGTAGAAGACGTTTGTACCCATGCACTTTCGGTAACTGGGTTGCGGGTTGGGAATTGGCAGGAAGCGCGTGGCGGGCAAAAGGAGCCGCAAGTATGCGTCGCGTGTTTCAAATACCAGGAATAATCGGAAGGCGTTCCAAAAATAGGGCGGGAATGGGATGGGGACATAGACGTGGATATGCAGGCAAAGGTGCGAGATCAAGGAGAATAAAGTGGGTGGTTACGTGCGGACCATTAAGAAATGTGGACTTATATAGAACAACATTCGGGGGAGGAGGTTCAACCTACTCGTGGCAGCTTTCAGGGGAACATGGTCTAGTAGTACTGTTACGTGTTCGCGTTTGCTTATTAAAAGTATGGTTATGTGGCAGGTTTGGCTTATAAAGTACTGGTACTAGTGTCTGTTGCTTATACAAAGTACTGGTACTGTTGCAGGTGTGGATATAGAAAAGTATGGGTATACACGTGGTCAAGGGTGCTTATAAAAGTATGGGTACTTGTCAGGTTGCTAATAGAAGTAGCGGTATGTGTCAGGTTGTGAATATAAAAGGACGGTTACTGTGTCAGGTTTGGATATAAAAGTACTGGTACTGTGTCGGTTGGAAATAAAAGTCCTGGTACAGTGGAAGGTTTGATATTATAAAGTATGTACGTGTGTAGGTTTGCTTATAAAGTACTGGTTCTGTGTCAGGTTTGCTTATACAAGTACTGGTACTGTGGCAGGTTTGGATAAAAGTACTGGTACTGTGTCAGGTTTGGTTATAAAGTACTGGTACTGTGGCAGGTTTGGATATAAAGTACTGGTACTGTGTCAGGTTTGATATAAAAGTCTGGTACTGTGTCAGGTTTGCTTATAAACGTACTGGTACTGTGTAGGTTGCTTATAAAAGTACTGGTACGTGTGGCAGCTTGGATATAAAGTACTGGTACTTGTAAGGGAGATTATAAAGTACTGGTACTGTGTCAGAGGTTTTGCGTTATAAAAAGTACGGTACTGCATTTGTATAAAAGTACTGGTACTGTGTCAGGTGGTATAAAGTACTGGTACTGTGTCAGGTTGCTTATTAAAAGTACTGGTACTGTGTCAGGTTTGGATATAAAGTACTGGGTTACGTGTAGGTTGTAATAAAAGTATGGTACAGTGGTAGGTTGCTTTAAAAGTAATGGTTACTGTGTCAGGTTTGTGATATAAAAGTACTGATACTGTGTCAGGTTTGGAATAAAAGATACCGGTATGTGTCAGGTTTGCTTATAAAAGTACTGGTACTGTCTATGGTTTTCTTATAAAAGTAATGGTACTGTGTCAGGTTTGCTTATAAAAGTACTGGTACTGTGTCAGGTGCTTAAAAAAGTACTGTCGTGTCAGGTTTGCTTTAAAAAGGATGGTACTGTGTCAGGGTTGCATATATAAAGTATGGTACTGTGTCAGGTTTGCTGATAAAAGTACTGGTACTGTGTCAGGTTGATATAAAAGTACTGGTACTGTGTCAGGTTTGCTTATAAAAGTCTGGTACTGTGCAGGTTGGTTAAAAGACTGGTATGTGTCAGGTTTTGATTATAAAAGTTACTGAACTGTGTCAGGTTTGGATATAAAAGTAGTGGTACTGGTCAGGTTTGCTTTATAAAAGTACGGCACTGTGGAGGTTTTGGATATAAAAGTACTGTACGGTAGTTGCTTTAAAGACTGTACTGTGGGAGGTGCTTAAAAGTACCCGTACTGTGTCAGGTTTGCTTATAAAAAGTACTGGACTGGTATGGGAGTTTGCTTAAAAAGTGACTGGTAAGGTTTTGCTTATAAAAGTACTGGTACTGTGGAAGGTTGAAGAATATAAAGTACTGTGTCAAGGTGTGGATATAAAAAGTAATGGTACTTGTAGTCGGTTTGGATATAAAAGTTACTGTTACAGTGTCAGGTTTGATATAAAAGTACTGGTCTGGGTCAGGTTTGTATATAAAGTACGGCACTGTGCAGGGTATATAAAGGCAGGTTGCCTTAAAAAGTAACTGGTACTGTGGTCGGTGGATATAAAAGTAGGTAATGTGTCAGGTTTGGTATAAAAAGTCTGGTTACTGTGTACGGTTTGTGATTAAAAAGTACTGGTACTGTGTGTCAGGTTGGTATTATAAAAGTACACGGTACGGGTAGGTTTGATTATAAAAGTACTGGGTACTTGTCAGGGTTGAGCTTATAAAGTACTGGTACTGTGTCAGGTTTGTATAAAAGTACTGGTACGTGAGTTTGGATATAAGTATCGGTACTGTGTCAGGTTTGGATATAAAATATGGTACTGTGTTCAGTGTTGTATATAAAAGTACCGGTAATGTGGTCAGGTTTGGTATATAAAGTACTGGTACTGTGCAGGCGTTTGGATATAAAAGTACTGGTACTGTCAGGTTTGCTAATAAAAGTACTGGTACTGTGTCAGGTTTGCTAAAAAGTCTGTACTGTGTCAGGTTTATAAGAAGTACTGTACTGGGAGGTTTGAATCTAAAAGTACGTGTCAGGTTTGGATATAAAGTACTGGTACTGTGTCAGGTTTGTGATACAAAGGAATGGTGCTGTGTCAGGTTTCTGGATTAAAAGTACTGGTACTGTGTCAGGTTTGGATATAAAAGTACTGGTACTTTCAGGTTTTTAATATAAAGTAATGTTACTGTGTCAGGTTGGTATATAAAAGTACTGTACTGTGTCAGGTTGTTGATATAAAAGTACTGGTACTGTGTCGGTTTGGATATAAAGTACTGTACGGCAGGTTTGGTTATAAAGTACTGACGTGTGTCAGGTTTGCTTATAAAAGCTACTGGTACTGTGTCAGGTTGCTTATAAAAGTATGGTATTGTAGGGTTTCTGATAAAAGTATGGTACTGGTAGGTGCTATAAAGTATGGTCGTGCAGGTTGCTTATCAAAAAGTAAGGGTTACTGGGTCAGGTTGTGGATATAAAGTACTGGTTCACTGTGTCAGGTTGGATATAAAGTATGGTACTGTTCAGGTTTGGCTTATAAAATACTGGTACTGTTGTCAGGTTTGGATAAAAGGATGGTTTAGTTGGATATAAAAGTACTGGACTGTGTCAGGGTTGCTTATAAATACTGGTACTGGTCAGTTTGCTTATAAATATGGTTACTGTGTCGTTTTGGATATAATAGTACGGTCTTGTGTCTGGTTTGGATATAAACGTACTGGGTAATGTGTCGGTTTGGATTATAAAAAGTACTGGACGTGTCAGTTTTGGTTTATAAAAGTACTGGTACTGTGTCAGGTTTTATTAAAAGTACCGGTACTGTGTCAGGTTTGGTAATAAAAGTACTGGTACTGTGTCAAGGTTTGGCTATAAAAAACTGGTACTGTGTCAGTTTGGGTTAATAAAAGTACTGGTACGTGTGTCAGGTTTGCTTATAAAAGTACTGGGTACTGTGTCAGGGTTTGCTATACAGATTACGGGTACTGTGTCAGGTTTGGATATAAAGTACTGGTTACTGTGTCAGGGTTGGATATAAAAGCATGGTACTGTGTCAGGTTGGATATATAAAGTACTGGTACTGTGTACATGGTGTTTTAGATATAAAAGTACTGGTACTGTGTCAGGGTGGATTCAAAGTACTGGTACTGTGTAGGTTTGCTATATAAAAGTACTGGATGTGTCAGTTTGTTAAAAGACTGGTACTGTGTAGGTTTGAATTAAAAAACACTGATACTGTTGTGAGGTTGGATATTTAAAGTACCGGTACTTGTGTCAGGTGTGCTTAAAAAGTAATGGTACTGTGTCAGGTTTTCTTATAAAAAGTACTGGTACTGTGTCAGGTTTGGCTTTAATAAAAGTAGCTACTGTGTCAGGTTTGCTTAAAAGTGACTGTACTGTGTACAGGTGCTTAAAAAAGGCTGGACTGTGTCAGGTTGAATATAAAAGTACATAGGTAAACTGGGTCAGGTTTGCTATAAAAGTACTGGTACTGTGTCAGGTTTGCGATTATAACAAGTACTGGTACTGTGTCAGGTTTGTCTTATAAAAGTTAAAAGTGACGGTTGGCTACTGTGCGGTGTTGGCAAAAAAGTACTGTACAGGTAGTTGCTATAAAAAGAGATGGAGGTACTTGGTAGGTTTGGATATAATAGGAAGTACTGGTACTGTGTCAGGTTTGCTTATAAAAGTCCAGCGGACTGTGGCACGGTTTGGAATTAAAAGAGAGTACTGGGTACTGTGGTCAGGTTTTGTATAAAAGTACTGGGTACTGTGGGAGTTTGTTATTTTAAGTATAATTAGTATGTCAGTGTCGTTTGCTTATAAAAGTACTGTGGTACTGTGGGAGGTTTGCTTATAAAAAGATACTGTACTGTGTCAGGTTGCTTATAGAAGTACTGGTACTACGTGAGAGTTGAAAAAAGTACTGTGTGAAGGTTGTAAAAAAGTACTGTGTCAGGTTTGGATATAAAATACTGGTACTGTGTCAGGTTTGGTATTAAAAGTACTGTACTGTGTCAGGTTTGGTATAATATAAAGTACCGGTACTGTGTCAGGTTTGTATATAAAGTGCTGTGTAGGCAGGCGTGATATAAAAGTACTAGTACTGTGTCAGGTTGGATTAAAAGTATATGGTACTGTGTCAGGTTTGGATAAAAAGTACGGTACTGTGTCAGGTTTGTATATAAAAGTACCGGTTACTGTGTAGGTTTGTATATAAAAGTACTGGTATGTGTAGGTTTGCCTATAAAAGTACTGGTACTGTGTCAGGTTGCTTATAAAAGTACTGGTACTGTGTAGTTTGCTTATAAAAGTACTGCAGTACGTGTCAGGTTTGGATATAAAAGTACGTCGGATATGATGTCAGCGTTTGTATATAAAGTACCGGTACTGTGTCAGGTTTGATTATAAAGTACTTGGACTGTGGTGGCTTTGGGATAAAAGTACATGGTACTGTGTCAGGTTTGCTTATAAAAGTACTGGTACTGTGTCAGGTGTTTTGCTTATAAAAGTACTGGTACTGGTGTAAGTTTGCTTATAGAAGTACTGGTAAGTTGTAAGGGTTTTGAAATAAAGTACTGTGTCAGGTTTTTGGATATAAAAGTTAAGGTACTGTGCAGGTTTGGATATAAAGTATGGTACTGGATGACTTGTGTCAGGTTGGATATAAAATACTGGTACTGGTAGGTTTGGATTAGAAAGTACTGGTACTGTGTCGGTTTATAAAAGTTACTGTCTGTGTCAGGTTTGATATAAGTACTGGTATTGTGTAAGTTGATATAAAGTACTGGTTACTGGTGTGGTTTGGATAAAGTAACTGGTACTGTGTTGTCAGGTTGTGTTAGTATAAAAGTACTGGTACTTGTCAGTTTGTATAATAAGTACGTGGACTGTGTAGGTTTGCTTATAAAAGTACTGGTACTGTGTCAGGTTTGCTTATAAAAGTACCTGGTACTGTCAGGTTTGGTATATAAAGTACTGGTACTGTGTCAGGTTTGCCTATAAAAGGTACTGGTACTGTGTCAGGGTTGTGGATATAAGTAATGTTACTGTGTCATGGTTTGGATTATAAAGTACTGGTTACTGTGCAGGTTTGATATAAAAAGTACTGGTACTGTGTCAGGTTGCTATAAAGTACTGGTTACTGTGTCAGGTTGCTTATAAAAGTAAGGTTTCCTGGTACTGTGTCAGGTTTTGTATAAAAGTACATGGTTACTGTGTCAGGTTTGCTATAAAAAGTATGGTGACTGTGTCAGGTTTGGCTATAAAAGTCACTGGTTACTGTGTCAGGTTTGGATATAAAAGTATATGGTTCTGTGTCAGTTTTGGATATAAAAGCTACTGGTACTGTGTCAGGTTTTGCTATAAAAGTTACTGGTACTGTGTCGGTTTGGATTAAAAGTACTGGTACTGTGTCAGGATTGATATTTAAAAGACGGTTACTGTGTTCAGGTTTGGATATAAAAGTACTGGTAATGTGTCAGGTTGGAATAAAAGTATGTTACTGTGTCAGGTTGTTAATAAAAGTACTGGTACTGTGTCAGGTTGGGATTAAAGTACTGGGACTGTGTCAGGTTGTTGGATATAAAAGTACTCGGACTGTGTCAGGTTTGATAAAAGTATGGTACTGTGTCAGGTTGGTATTATAAAAGTACTGGTACTGTGTCAGGTTTGGTTATTAAAGTACTGGTACTGGTCAGGTTTGGCTTATAAAGTACTGGTACTGTGTCAGGTTTGCTATAAAAGTACTGGTATGGTCAGGTTTGATATAAAAGTATGGTTGTCAGGTTGTTGGTTTGCGATTAAAAGTACTGGTACTGTGGTAGGGTGGATATAAAGTGATCGGGTACTGTGTCAGGTTTGAATAAAATATGGTACTGTCAGGTTGATAAAAAAGTACTTACTGTGCAGGTTTGATAAAAAGTACTGGTACTGTGTCAGGTTTGCTTATAAAAGTACTGGTATCTGTGTCAGGTTTTTTTGGATATAAAAGTACTGGTACTGTGTCCGGTTTGGATATAAAAGTACTGGTACTGTGTCAGGTTTTTTTATTAAAAGTACTGGTAACTAGTGTCAGGGTGGATCTCAAAGTATAGAGTACGGTGTAAGGTTTGGTATAAACGTCCTGGTACTGTGTCAGGTTTGCTTATAAAAGTACTGGTACTGTGTCAGGTATTGATATAAAAGTACTGTTACTGTGTCAGGTTTGCTTATAAAAGTACTGGTACTGTGTCAGGTTTGCTTATAAAAGTACTGGTACTGTGTCAGGTTTGGATATAAAAGTACTGGTACTGTGTCAGGTTTGCTTATAAAAGTACTGGTACTGTGTCAGGTGTGGATATAAAAGTACTGGTACTGTGTCAGGTGTGGATATAAAAGTACTGGTACTGTGGCAGGTTTGCTTGTAAAAGTACTGGTACTGTGTCAGGTTTGCTTATAGAAGTACTGGTACTGTGGCAGGTTTGCTTATAGAAGTACTGGTTCTGTGGCAGGTTTGCTTATAAAAGTACTGGTACTGTGTCAGGTTTGGATATCAAAGTACTGGTACTGTCTTAGGTTTGCTTATAAAAGTACTGGTTCTGTGGCAGGGTTGGATATAAAAGTACTGGTACTGTGGCAGGTTTGCTTATAAAAGTACTGGTACTGTGTCAGGTATTGATATAAAAGTACTGTTACTGTGTCAGGTTTGCTTATAAAAGTACTGGTACTGTGTCAGGTTTGCTTCTAAAAGTACTGGTACTGTGGCAGGTTTGCTTATAAAAGTACTGGTACTGTGTCAGGTATTGATATAAAAGTACTGGTACTGTGTCAGGTTTGCTTATAGAAGTACTGGTACTGTGTCAGGTTTGCTTATAAAAGTACTGGTACTGTGTTAGGTTTGGATATAAAAGTACTGGTTCTGTGGCAGGTTTGGATATAAAAGTAGTTTGCTTGCCTGATCGCATATTTGTCTGCATGAACGACTTTTTTGAGTGCTGTGAGAAATTTGAGCCAGCGGAGGTGCGCACACCATCGTGCTCGCGCCTGATCGCGACGCATTTTTGTCTCCATGAAGGCATTTTAGTCCTATGAGAATTTAGGTAGATGCCAGCAAAGAAGTTTCACTCGAAAAAAAAAAAAAAGAAAAAACCCCTAATTTCCGCAATTATATCCCCGCCCAGTGGTTGAAGTTTATTACAGAAACAAAACAAAAAAACAGTGGCAGTATGGCAGATTAAAACAAAATAATCTATACCCTTACTAAACTAACTGAACTGTATTTTAGAACGATTTGTGCACTACGCATGCTCTACACAGAAATGAGAGAAACGGGGGCATTTCTCTGCGTGTGTGTAAAATCAAAATTAGCGAGACTCTTTACCCCCTACTACCATTACACTTTTACCACTGACCACCCCCGCCTCTGTGACTGGTATTTCACCAATATCCTCCTCCATCAACACTTAAAACAAATTAACATCACATATGCATGTATGTCGTTTCTTTTACATAGTGCCACTCGTGTGCTCAACACCTTACAGATATAGCACACACAATATAACGTAGGGATATGGGATTCGTAATAAGCATATGTTAAAAGAATAATATAAAAAGTAAGCATTGGGGAAAATGTGCCTCTGCCAGCAAGGCTTTGAAATGAAAATATATATTTATCTGCATATAATATTGATACATTTTGACGTTAGTTATAACCTTGCACTTCTGAGTGCACAAGTCTGTCTGCAGGAATTGAAATAAGATTCCCATTGTACTACAGTTTGGCCAATACCCCTTTCACAGGAGTAAGTTACTTGTTTGGTTACAGCAAGTCAAAAACCTGGAATGGATCAGACTAACGCCAGGATTCCTTAACTGCCATTAACTTAAGCTACGATACCCTTCATTGGAGCTTCAGTAATCCTCCACTAAGAGCCTTATTTATATCTGTTATTGCCTTTACCAAGTTGTGTTTTCTGCACTTACTTTCACAGTGGTTAATAACATTCTCCCACAGCTTGTTCTTCCTCAAGCAGGCTAGGTTGCCGACGATCAGTAAGTGTCTCTTCCCCCTGGTCAGTGCAACGTTCATTCGCTTTTCTGAATCAATGAATCCGACCTGCCTTGTCCGAACGCAGGACAGGACGATTATTTCCTTCTCGGCTCCTTGGAAGGCGTCCACTGTGGACACCTGAACTGCTTTCAGCTCCATGGGGTCACAATGTGTAGCACTGCTAAGTAAACTGCACAGCTGGAGGGAAAGAAATAATTTGCTACTCAAATGTTATACTTCCATTAATGACTAGATATGGAAATGTGTGTTAATGTTTCATTTAACTTAAAAAAAGCAATATATGAACCATTATTCATATTTCGTGCATGTATGCTTAGATATGTTGATTTGCGATGCCTAAAGGTCTGTAAGAATTGACATTAACATATAATAATCTAACTACAGGCCGTAGTACTGCTAAAATCATGAATAACTGGGACTGTACCTACAAGCTCAGTCCTTTCAGCAGAAATGACCACATGACCTAATCATATTTGTTTGATCCCTTTTAAACCCCCAGTTTAGCCTCTACTTTGTACCTACACTCAGAAACAAACCTTGTACATCTGTGACTTGTACAGGGTTATCACACCAATCATGGATCCCTCAATTCCACTAGCAATCAGAGATTGGATAAGCTTCACGGTAAAGATGGCTTCTTCCACATTTTGAAAGCTGTTATTCCCCTCCACCTAAACATGAAAAAACATAGTGGGGGAAAAAGAGTAAGTGAAAACCAGGTGCATTTGATATTGGACACTTATCCGTCTGCATGTGGAACTCTGCAATCTCTGCACATTCACTCAAGTGAATGAGTGAATGATCCTCTCTGGGGAATGATCCCCAGACAGGATCAGGGCCAACAGTACTTATTAACTTCTCAAGATATATTCTTCTTTAAAAAAAAATAATAATAATATATATTTCTGTTGTTGGAGATAACAAGTCTTCTTTAATACTTTTGTTTAAAAAAAAATTAACCAAAAGGCGTAGTCCATTTAGGAATTGCAATAAAATCACTGAACCATATGCATGAATTTTTTGGTCATTTGTCTAGGCCGCACACTGTACTCTGTACAGAACTACAACTAATACAATGAATAATGTAATGAATGGTGACTCCATCTGTGGTTAGCTAAATTTTTTGAATGACACTTATGTTCACATACTTGCTCTGTGCCGTTCACGTTGTAAAAGCATAATGTTGGCAACCAGTCCAAAAGAGATCTTCTGTCTGCGTCTGACACCCCATTCATGAGGTTACCCTCATAGAAAAGTTCATTAGCTATGGCACTAATAGCAGGATGACATCGATATTGAGTCCTTAACATAATAGCCTTATGACCCTATAAATTAAAACAAAAAACAAAAACACACAACTACAGTATGAAAAAAAAAAACCATACCATTTAGTTTCACATTTTCTGAGGGACCAGTGTATTTTACGATAAGCACTCGCTGTGGATATCAAAGTGGTGACCATACAAGTCCTAAAGGTATAAATAACCTTGATCACCATTAGTGATTATGGGTAAATGACATCACTAATACACAACCTCCAATATAGATCATGTAGGATACGGACGAAAAATAATAACGTTTTATTTATACCAATGTTTAAAAATGCATGGAATATATACATAAGTAATAAAAAAAAAGTCTATGAACAAAGGGAATAGGCGGTTAACCAAAGCTAAATATAGTGTGAGCCTGATAGGCATGCACCAGCATAAACCAGGCACAATAAACACCTATATTAGGTGTGTGGGATATGCTGGTGTATGCCTATCAGGCTCACACTATATTTAGCTTTGGTTAACCGCCTATTCCCTTTGTTCATGGAGGTTTTTTTATTGCTTATGTATATATTCCATGCATTTTTAAACATTGGTATAAATAAAACATTATTATTTTTCGTCTGTATCCTACATGACCTATATAAGAGGTTGTGTATTAGTGATGTCCTTTACCCATAATCACTAAAAGTGATCAAGGTTATTTATACCTTTAGGACTTATATGGTCACCACTTTGCTATCCACAGTGTGTGCTTATCATAGAATTCTTTTGGACCCCCTTGGGTCTTATTGTATTATTGCTAATATTTCCTACTTGCACCCTATTTAACCATTTAATTTTTAGTCAACTAACGTTATTACAGTAGGTTGAGCGGCATAGATCATCGCTTTGGTTGGACCTGTGTATTTCACTATTTTCCTCTGCTCTCTACAGTTGAATAATCAGGTTTTAGTAGTACGTTCCTTTGATGGCAGCAAAGGGTTTAATGTAGAGTTCATACCTATGGTTTGTCTGTATTGAGGGCTCAAGTGTCTGCTTATTCATTTCTGAATCAACACACGTGTTACCTATGGTACAACACCCCCAACCAATCTGTTACTACTAAACGTTTGAAAAAGGTCCATGTAGGGACCGAAACGTTGATATGTTTGACTATATGTAATGAATGTTAACGTTTTGTACCAGTGCACAGGAGTGCCGACTCACTGCATTTTTTGTACTATGCCTTGCCAGCTGTCTGGATTTGCGAGCACCCGGGGCAGCAGCAATTGAATTTCTTCAAGAACGGCAAATGCTACTTTCAATCGTGTGATTTATATACTACTAAACGTTTGCCAGACCTCCGCCCTTACATATTTTTGGGTTTGTTACTGTGGAGGCAGAAGTATAAAGCAATGTTCGGATTCCCTCCTTACGACTATGTTTAGTTTTGGGAGATAAAGTACTACTTCAGATGCGGCTGCATTTTAAAGTTACTGTCAATACATAAATCACGTATATGTGTGTAGCGGTCATGTAAAATGCCTACAGTCATCTCTCCTGTTGGCAGTAAGGCCTGGTAAGTGTGGGCATGCCAGCAGTAATTATGGAGGTTTCCCCTCACACCCTGGTGGGGTGCCCTGTGTATGGCTGGGACTGGTCACATGCTCTGACTCCATGGTTAGTGATGTCAGAGGTGTGTCAGCCTCAGAAGCTTACATAAGGCACAGCACTGTGTCTAAAAGTTAGTTGCTAGAAGGTTCAGTTGAGGAAGAGTTCCAGCTCTTGTCAGAGCTGAGGAAGGAGTTCAGTTTCTATCAGAGTGTCAGTTATGTTATAGTAACTCCATGGGAGGCTGTGTCCAGGGACCTGGCACAGGACAGTGATTCCTGCGGGAATAAGTGAATCCCTGATCTAGGTGATATACCTATCTAAAGGGAGCACGGACGAGATGATCGGCTGAATATACCCATTGTGGAGGGCAGCTATGCCCACCGTGACAATAAAGATGGAGCTGATCAGAGAAACCCCTGTGTGTGAGAGTCCAATGATTACACAGGAGGTTGCACCACCGAGGAGTTCCTCGTCAGGATCATCCCCATGCGGACGCAGGGACCCTGGTGAGGTGGAGGCGCTGCACTGGAACTAGGTGAGACTCAGCACACTACCTCAGCTGCCTGTCTGGACGGGTTCTCCCCACACACCATCATGCGGGAGACTCAGGAGTCCTGTAGCCAACAGGTGCACCATCAGGCATATCTACACTGTAATGGGGTCCGGTTAGACCACAGGGGCCAATGTGAGATTGGGTGGGTCAGGCCGGGCCAGAAACACTACGACATGTGTCTAATGGGGTTGGGACAAAAATGTTTTAATAAACACAATGCATTCTAAATCAGTAATTCCTTAAAGCCTAATAATTGAGTGCCACATTGCTATGAAATGTCAGTAAAAGTTATCATAGTTACATTCTTTTTAAAATAGGACACAGATGAAACATACCATTAAGCAAAGCCGTTTAAAGAGAGTCTGTTCCAGTCCATTTCCATGTGCAGCTTCGGAACCCTGAATAGTAGGTGGAAGCTGCTTCGGATCACCAACAAGGATCAGCTTCTCACATTGAAATCTGCAATAGGCATTACCGTGAAGAGTGTGAGGAACAGGACATTGAAGTTATATCATTCAGTATTCAGATTCTTCTGCTGTGTATTAAACAGAAGTAACATTGTTAAGAGTGATTTTTTTTTCTGTCACTTTGGAATTGTTGCGTTATTCTTTTCTTTGTTAAGCATCAGAAAAGGTCTGTATTTTATATTGCCCGGTATTTGTCGTCATGCTGTTCAGCTTTTTAAGCTTGGTTTTCAAATGAGAGTAAAAGACGGGACAGTGACACATGCCTGATTTCTCTCACTTCACTGCAACTTTACATATGCTACAAAGTGTGATTTCATTTGTCTTTTGTGGGGTTTACCAATGACAAACACACTGTTTACAAAGCAAGCAGGGACACAAAATAAGCCAAAGACAAATGGATACCAATCACACAATGGGGGACATCCTTAAAGTGGCTGAGCTTGTTTTTAGGATAAAGATCCATCTTACCTGGCAATAGGAAGAAGAGATACTGGCTCAGTTATCTGGCTGCATTCATCAAGTACCACAACTGGAAATGTCAGATTGCTCAAGCAAGCGAACGGGCAGGCAGCACAGGTAGCACCAACCACGCGCACCTTCCATTAAACAGGAGGGGAAGAAAAGGAAATGAAGGGAAACATACACCAGAAATGTATATGTTGGACTTGTGTGTCTGCCCACTTATGGACTCACTAAACCATGCTACCAGTCCCAGTGCATGATCGCAGTTTTCCCATCAGTGGTGTTACTGCTAACTCAACGTCACTAATGGTTTGATGAATGAAGTTATTGTGTACCCATGCCATGAGACCCAACGGATTCAATATTTGGTGCCTTATTTTCAAGAGTCTCTGTGAATGCTTTGTTGTATATTTTTCTTTTGTACAGCTATCAAACCTCTCAGAAAATGTCTGCCAACGTCTCATTTACTACAATAAAGCCTACAGCTGACTGAGGACTGCAGCAGAGAAATCGTGGCCTTCTAACGCATTATGGGGTCTATGCAGAAAGCTCCGATAAGCCACTTATCGCCAAAAAAGCCTACTGCTATTCAGTAAGCCCCAATAAGTCGGTGATAAGAGAGATTTTCAGAAAAAAAATTTGCCGAAAAATAAATAAATCGCCAAACGCTCGGCGATAAGCCAGTTATCACCACTTATCACCAGCTTTTCAAACTCGTGCAATTCTAGTAGCCCCGATTAGCTTATCGAGGCTAATCGTGGCTCTAGAATTGCGATTTCCTCTCTGAAAAGTTGGCAAGAAGTTGCCGATAAGTGGCGATAGAGGGGACTTATTTTAACACAGGATTGATAACAGGCCGGCGGGTGTCCCTGGGTGGTCCCCATGGGGGTCCTCAGGTGGGCCCCCAGACACCTGTGGGAACCACTCGAGGGCCCCCAGACACCCTTGGGAACCACTCGAGGGCCCTTAGACACCGTGGAAACCACTCGGTTTCCACGGGTGTCTAATGGCCCTCAAGGTGGTCCCAAGGGTTTTGTCTGGGGCCCTCGAGTGGTTCCCACAGTGTCTGGGGGCCCACGGGTCCCTCAGGGGTCCTCGGGTGGTTCCGTGGGCTCTGGGGGTTCACGGGTGGTCCCCGTGGGTGTCCGGGAATCCTCGGGTGGGCCCCGTGGGTCCTCGGGTGGTCCCCGCAGGCCTTCAGTACCAATCTTGTTGTAAAATAAATAAAGATGGCATACATTTTAATAAATACACCTCCCCCCCTCCCCCCACCAAACACATACAGTACAGTAATGGCCAAAATAACTATTATCCAGATTTAATAATGGCAAATGAGCTATTATCTATATCAAACTTTAGCCAGGCAGCATAAATAAAGTAAATAAAAACCGTTCTACTTACCTCTGCCATCATGAAGGGCGTCCTCGTCAACATGGCACGGCCAAAATATCCAATACCAATAAAAATACAGTGAAAAAACCTTTAAAATAAAAATAACATACATTCAATTTTTTTTCTTACCTTTAGAGGTCTTCACCCTCCGATTCCCGTGCTCTCCGCAAGCTCTCGAACCAATCCACGATCCCAAACAGCAACGGCGAACAGGTAAAATCCAAAGTAGTTTTCTTCATTCTTTATACTATATCCCCAATCTGATTGGTTGTAGTAGACCATGTGACAGAGTACATTTTTGGAAAGGATGTGGCGTCATCCACAGGGAGTCACATGGTCTACTACAACCAATCAGATTGGGGATATAGTTCTCACAATCTGATTGGCTGAAGTCACGTGACGGCAGCCATGTTGGATTTTGTGACGTCATTTTAAAGGGAAAGGAAGCACAGCCATTCTGATTGGCTGGCTTCACTCCCTTTACATGACGTCACATCCTAAAAAAATAAAAATAAAATAAAGGCACATGGTTCTCACAGCCAATCAGATGGCGTGGGAACCATATGCCAATCAAATGAGACGTCACAGGCCTATAAAAGCCTGTGCAGCCTCATTTGATGGCAAGAAGCTGAGGAATGAAGACCTCATCCTCCTATAGGATTACAAGGGTGTTGTAGATGAAGATGAAGATGGCTGAGGACACAGAAGAACAAGAAGAAGATACAGAAGAAGATAGAAGACACCCAAATGGAAAACAATTAACAGATTAAGATAAAGAAAGAAGAAAAGCACTTTGGATTTTGGACGCCCACGGGAACCACCCAAGGGGACAACCCGGGGACCCCCAAACACCGGCGGGGACCCCTTGTAGGTCCCCTAGACACCCGCAGGGACCACTTGGAGGCCCACGGACACCCGCGAGGACCACCACCGGCCTCTGTTATCAATCCTGTGTTAAAATAAATAAATAATGGTTTTATGTGGGGGCACAGTGGGTGGGTTGTGTATTGGTGTTTATTACATATTTTAATATAAATGTTAATACTAGTGTAGATGAGCAGGAGGTCTCCGGAGCAGAACCTTGTTGATTTGAGGTCCGGGGACCCCTTGCTACCCGAGATACAGGCCCCGTTATGGGGTGCCGGTATCTCCTATGCATGACACTTGCGCGTCATGTGACCGTGGGAATCAAATGCATATGAGATACCGGCACCCCATAACGGGGCCTGTATCTCGGGAAGCTGGGGGTCCCTGAACCTCAAATCAACGCGGTTCTGCTCCGGAGACCCCGTGCTCATCTACACTAGTAATAAAATGAAAATGTAAAAACTTTAATTTCGGGCGAGATTTACGCAGGTAGCGGCGGCTCTCTCTCTGCAGCAGAATCAACTCGCCGGGTGAGCCCTTTTCGGAGGGGCGATCATCTCGTCGCCGGCTACACGCCATTTTTGCAAATGCTGCTATCACTGGTATTTGGGGCTTTCTGCATACCGTGATAGCAATGCTGTTAAAAAAAGGAGATTTAAAAAACATGGCGATTGTTTCTATCGGAGCTTAGTGCATTGGTCCCTTTGTCGTGTTTGGGAAGTTTTTCTCACTTTACCCAAGCAATAAATTATGCAGAATAGTTGATCTTTTAATGTCCAAAGTGACAACTGTCCTGTGGGTATTTGCTTTAGTGAATGCAATATAGATGAAGGTATTCCCTGGTGTGCATATATGATGGTAGACTCATGTAGAAACACAGATTATAGAAAGGAATGTCATTCATGCTGCTTCATGAACAATTATAGATGTTTTCAAGATATAACAATGTACACACATGTATAACAATAGTATAAACATGTAATACATGTATAACAATAGTATATTGTTGTAACAATATATCTTATACTATATAATTGAAAGCACTGTATGCATGCATGCATGCTGGCTGGCTGGCTGGCTGTTGCCTGGATGTTCGGTGTCCCTAAGGGAAATCTCATTGGTCCCTTTGGCCGACCCAGCACACCTCTCATTGGCCTGAGGCGGAGTGACGGACCAAAGGACACACAGTGTCTCTCTCACTCACACACACACACACACCTCACCCCCCCCCCCCCAAGGCTCATCCCCTCCCCCAAGTCAACCCCCCCCAAAGCTAAACTAACACAAAACAAGATAAAAATCCAAGGCGCCGGACGCGTGAAAGAAGCGCGATGGACTGGGGTCGAGGGGAGGGGGGATTGCCAAGCCGGTCCAGGCTCCCCCCCTGTCACCGCGGCGGAGAAGGATCTTCCGCGCGACAGGGAGATGGGAGGGGGGATGAGCCTCCGGCACCCGGCTCCCCCCTGTCACGCGTGACAGGCCCGCGCGGGACGAGGAGCTAGGAGGGGGCGATGAACAAACACGGCGTCGTCCCGGCTCCCCCCTGTCACCGCGTGACAGGCCGCGGGAAAGGAGATGGGAGGGGGGGGATGCCCCCCTCCGGTCCAGGCTCCCCCCTGTCACCGCGTGACAGGCCGCGGGGACGGAGATGGGAGAGGGGATGCCCCTCCGGTCCCGGCTACCCCATGTCCAAGATGTCATCTCCCGTCTCTTACCACCGATTCCCGGAGGCTCGCCTCTCCTGTTTCCCGCGCATTCACCCCCCCCCATCCACGTGCGAGCTGCCGGACGGGTGAGGGAGCTGCCAGACGGGGGGTGAGTGAGCGGCCTTCACCTCCCCTCACCCCCTTCACCTCCCCTCACTCACTTCCCTCAGTGAGTTTACACATGTGCACCCCCTTAACCCCTCTCCCTGCCACCCAGGGCCCTGTTGTAACCCTTACACTGCCGGGGAGCTCCGCAGTGCGATCATGTACACGGCAGGACACATTCTATATAATACAAGCAAATTGCATCTGTATGCAGAGAAATAGAGTGTATATAGAGTATGCCTCTGTGTATACACGTATGATGTGCCTGTATACAAAAGTAGCTATTTTATGTGTTATATACAGGACTTTTTATAGTGCAGAGCTCTGTGTATAGTGCTTGTGCACAGTGCTGTGTATAGTGCATGTGCAGAGCGCTGTGTATAGTGCATGTGCAGAGCGCTGTGTATAGTGCATGTGCAGAGCGCTGTGTATAGTGCATGTGCAGAGCGCTGTGTATAGTGCATGTGTAGTGCGCTGTGTACATCTAAATGTGTATCTTACACGTAGCCAAACTAAAACATCCCGGGCAACGCCGGGTCTCTCAGCTAGTAACATATATAATATATAACAATAGTACACACGAATATAAATATTGTGCAAGTAAACTTCCTTTGAGACGCACACACAATGTTAGGTCCTGTGTAGTAGCAGGAACCAAAATAATTTATAGTGAGGCTCCAAAAACATGTGTTTTTTTCTTTCAATATAAGCGTACCAAGGCCTGTTTCAATGTTGTGTGGTTTTCTCTGTCTGAATCCTCTCAATCAATAGATTCTGATGATAATTTGGAAATATTTAAAATCTTCAAACCAGCATTCCTTTTTCTAATATGGAAAAAGTAAGAAATGTGCAGCACAAAAAAACAAAACAAAAAAAAACCCAACTCTTTCTAAAACAATACTCCTCATAACTGCTTGAATTTTGGTAATAATGTAAATTTGGCAAAAGAGTTTTCTGGAATTAGCGAACATCTTAACTTTGTGTCAATGTGGGTTTACTACCATGTGTGTCCTTGAAATTTAATTTACGCCAAGTTTGGAGAAACTATATATATATATTTATACTAATAAATATATTATATTCTAGTATTATATATATACATATATTATAATTATATATAATTATGAATGAGACGATAGACTGCATCCTTAACACACAAGAAATACACACAGACACATGAAGAGGACTCCAAACATTCTATGAAAAATTCCTGAAGGGTCTAATTAGCAACAAGGAAAAGAAAACACCACAGACGGAGGCTGAGAATGAGATACTCTGCAGCAGCCAACACAACCACAAACAATACAAACAGGGACAATCACCAATAGCAGGACTGCACTGTTAACATCTCAGACTACACACCAAATCAAGCAGAGTCCTTAGTATTATCTAGGGGTCTCACATTCTGCCCTACCAAGCCCATGGACAAGATTGAGCTGTGCAGTGACCTGGAAGAGTTCTTCAGAAGACTGTGTCTTAAGGAGTTCTTCCATGACAGACACGACCAAGAGTGTGCCAGTACTACAGAAGGAGAGCCGCTGCACATGAGCAGGAAGAAGCAAAAATCCAACTGGATCCCACAAACTGGGCGCAACCCCAAACTTCACCGGTACATCGAAAGCTTTAGACACAGAGCCAAATCCACCATCCTGGACAAAGTAAGGAAACAAACGTATAATCTGACACTGATTAAGAGGAGAGCCATAGAATCTCTAAAGGCCAACCACAACATCACAATCAAACCTGCAGATAAGGGAGGAGCAGTGGTCATAATGAACACCACAGACAACTCTCTAATGCAAAGTATTACACCAAACTGCAGGAGGATCCAACACAAAATACATGAGAGAACTCAACAGGATCATTGAAACACTCCAGATCCACACATGAGAACAAATTCTGGACCTGATACCAACTAACCCAAAACCTGGCACATACTACATGCTTCCTAAAATTCACAAAGAGGGTAACCCTGGGCACCCTATTATCTCTGGATCTGGCACACTGGCTGAGAATATATGTGGCTGGGTGGAGGGCATTCTAAAACCACTTGTCAGGAACTCACTCAGCTATATCCAGGACACCACCAATCTGCTAAACAAACTGAATGCCATTGGCCCCCTCCCAACAGGAACACTACTAGCAACCATGAATGTAGAATCACTTTACACTAACATCCCCCACAAAGATGGGATTTCAGCTTGCAGATACTTTCTGGGACCGCAGGAGCCACTCCCAGAGACAGTGACTAAATACATCAAATTTATTCTGACCCATAACTACTTCACATTTGGAAATGATACATACCTCCAAACAACTGGGACCGCTATGGGCACTCGGATGGTGCCACAGTATGCCAATCTATTCTGCGCAAAACTGGAAAGTGACTTTCTTTCCACCTGTCACTTGAAACCCCTTACATACCTTTGGTACATCAATAACATCCTCCTGATTTGGACCTATGGTGAACAGGACCTCATACAGTTTCATGAGAACTTCAATATGCTACACCCGACCATCAACCTCAATCTCACGCATTCCCCGGACTAAATATATTTCCTAGACATCACCATTACTATATATGAAAAAAAAAACAAAAAAAAAACTACAGACTTCTGTATACCGCAAACCTACAGACAGAGCCAGCTATTTGAGGGACAACAGCATCCACCCCACACACACTAAGCATGCAACCATCTACAGTCAAGCCATACGATACAACCGGATATGCTACGACACAGCAGACAGAGGCCAGCGGATTACGGCCTTGAAATCGAATTTCATAAACCGTGGATATAACCACAGAATTGTAGACCAGCAAATCCACAAAGCCACCAGAATACCAAGAAGTGATCTCCTTGACTACAGACAGAAAGAAACAAGCGACAGGGTACCCTTGTTGGTCACATATAACCCACTCCTAGAAGCCCTACACCATTCTCCATTAAGATACAAGACTGCAACAGGTCTTCCCTGAAATACTCTTATTATCATACAGACAACCTCATAAACTCAAGAAAATGATGGTGAGGAGTAAAGTATTCAACAGTACAACAGAATGCGGGACAAGACCATGCCAGGACGCAAGATGCAAAACCTGCTCAATGCTCCACACAGCGGGCACAATACAAATACCACACAGGAATCTGGAGTACAAAATCAGCGGAAGGTTCACCTGTTCCTCCAGCAATATCGTGTACCTGTATGCTGCTACATAGGGGAGACGGGACAGGGGCTAAACAAGAGAATACAAAAAACAAAAATAGGAGCGCATGAAAATGAAACCAGAAGAAACCAAAATTAATACATATATTTGTATCATGAAAAATCATTCATCATACAAAAAATACACATAATACAGTAATATAATAATAACCTTGTCAAAATTGACACAAATAAATTATGCACGAGCCCTAGCCACACAGGGTTAATGGATGTGAACACCCAAATGCACAACCCTAGATAGTGACAGGGAAGGAGAGGTGCTAGGAATGCAGGATGTTATAGAAAAAACAGACCTTAGGCACTAGAATTCCCCTTTGTGCTCCTTGTGGCAGGTAGGGCTCCACCAGCTACACAAACTGACCGTCGTCACGGCCGTGCGTCGCTGCGTTATGACATCACCAACATGTTTCGTGTCACATGACACTTCATCAGGGCTTGGCCATAGACACTCAGAGAGGCACTAATATACCTCCCCTGGTTCCTATATTAACCAATAGGGAACCATGTCTTATTTCAGACCATCCAATCAACTGCTCACATACTAATTGACAAATCAATATAACTAAATGCTAACAGTAAATTAGAAAAATGATAATAAATACATGACACTTACGAAATAATACACACACAAATACATAACATGACAACACTTAAAATAATAAACTATAATTGATTTGAAAATGACACATAATAAAAACAATTTAAAATACTTTGAACCAAAGCAATGACTATTAATTAGTCTATTGTTCCTCATGATGCAACATACTTATAATGAATTGATGTGTAAACATAAAAATATTTCGAGCTATTTGAGCTCTAGACTCCTTACAATTACATCATTGTCCATACCTTAAAAAATAAAATATAAAATAATATATATTATAAAGAACAAGAGATAAACAACATTATCGCAGCTTGTCCTGATTAACCTATGAGTGTCAGAGTAAAACCTCGCAGGACACCCTTAAGAAGGTACAATGATAAATCCCCCTTAACTAGATTAAAAAGTTTTTTAAAATATTAGAATTAGAACCATATGGACATAAATCTACATTCATCAGACACTGAGTACTTATATAATCCATAACAATTAATTATATGTTACTATCTAATGTGATAAAAGCCTTAGTAGGAGATGTTAAAAATTACATGTGTTTATACATACATCGCAGCCTACTGTATAACTAGATGAGTCAGAGCTATGCTCGCAGGACTCAATAACCTTATATCAAAAACTGTTCCATATTATCATTCGGTGTATAAATTTCAAAAATAACCATATTAGCACAAAGCCTAGGAAAATAACCTCATTAACCCCCTGGAGTAATAATGAACTTAGTGACTAGTCTCATACCACCCCAGGGGAATATGATATCACTTTTGAAGTTATTTGGAAGTTATTTTAGAAGTTTATTTTAGAAAAGGGGCCAATTCTATCTGCTCATTTAACCCACCGGGTGACTTGCTTTCCAATGTATAAATCCAGAATTGTTCCCTTTGGAGCAGGCAATTCTCCCTATCACCCCTCCTGGGATCTCTGGATACTACTTCAATTCCCCTAAAGCGTAGGGTATTTACCTCTCCTTTATGGTGGGTTAAAAAATGTTGAGCTAGATTATGGATAGTGTTGCCCTTCTCTAAATTAAGTCGTGCATTTTTAATCCCATTAATGTGCTCACCAATACGCACTTTAAGTGGACTGATGGTTTTCCCTACGTAAATTAATGGACATGAACAATTGATAACATATACAACAAACGTCGTTGAACAGTTATAAAATGATTCACCACATATTCCTTCCCATTGTTGCTATTACAGATCACTTTATCCTTGCTCATATGTTTGGCTAAACAAGAGAATGAACCTGCATCGCCACAGCATCACACGCGGAACAAGAGACAGTCCTGTCGGAGAACATTTCTCTGACTCTGGCCATAAGATGAACGATCTGAAGGTGGCCATACTCAAAGGTAATCTTAGAACACCGAAAGAGAGACGGCTGCATGAATACAAATTTATGCAACTGTTCGGGACACTTAGCGGTGGCCTAAACAGAGACCGCAGCTTCATGATTCACTACTCTGAAACAAGAGAACTCTCTTTCCATGAGTCCTAAAGGCCATGTCTATACATACTGCGCTATATTAGACTGTAAGCTCCTCGGAGCAGGGACTCCTCTTCCTTAATGTCTAAAGCACTTATTCCCATGATCTGTTATTTATATTATCTGTTATTTATTGGATTACCACATGTATTACTGCTGTGAAGCGCTATGTACATTAATGGCGCTATATAAATAAAGACATACAATACAATACAATACAATATATGAATGCACACAGAGCTGTCTCTTACACATACATATGTACAATGTAATTCTTTCCCTATATACACCAATAGGGACCACATAGTATCTACACACATCAACAGGAATTACAACACCATCTTACATTTCTACACCTACCCACACCATTGGTATACACTCTCACACACAACTTTTGTAAAGCGCTGTACTGTATATACGATGGGCACTTTATAAATTTATATTTACACACATACATAAACATATACATAGACATACACACACACACCACTAACATTCAGGGACCAATTAACACCTTAAGTCATAAATTGCCTACTGCACAGGGGGGAGGGATACGCTTCAGTCACAGATACATTCCAAGATGCACTGTTTTTAAAATAAATGCCGGCGATTGCGCGAGGCCTTCTGTAACTTTTACTTACCCTGGTTCCAGTGAGGCATCTCATGGGTAACTGGCGTCAAATGACGCCGCAACGTCATTTGATGCCAGAGCCGTGCATGAGGGGTGTGGGGGGGGTGCAAGCCGGAGGGGAGAGGAGACAGGGGGCGCATTAAGGCTGCGCTCATGGTGCCAGCTGTGTCCGCGTGATTGCCTCCCGCACTCCTGCAGCCCCCAGCGATCTGTGCATTTGGGTGCAGGAGATTGGGGAGGTGATGTGGAACGATAGGGAGGCGTGGCGGATGCATCACGAAGTTTGTTCGTCCTCATTGGCTGAACCAGCTCACATGACGTTGACGTCACGCGACTGGAGCCCGAAATGACAAATGTACTTTTCTGGCCAGAATGTAGCAGCGTTGACGAGCTACATCGCCGCCAGTGGCAGCGGGCACTTGAGAAACTGCAATTGAAAAGGTGTAGGAGTCCCGGATGAGTGCGAGCACGTAGCGATGCCGCCACTATGAGCGCACCCCTGTGGAAGAGCAATGTGTTCCTGGCTCCTCTGCAAATGATGAGGTCAAACACACAGTCAAAACAGAGTAGTTGTACAAATACGTAGGCTTAAGAGAAAACTCCTGTTTTAAAAGGGGGTCAAAGCTAAAAGGTGACACCCTAGTTTGTATGCCCACTTTCTCTTATAATACTTTTTGTTCCATTGGTATGTGATCTGAGACACTGAAACAGGGTCGGGGAGTGTGTGAGGCATGGATGCAGTCTCGAGTGTATTCTGCATCTCACAAAGAATAGAAACGCACAATGTTAAAGTGGCACACACTATTTTGCATACATACCTGCCCAAGTAGTGTTTTGTTGGTACCTAGTTTGTGCTGTTCAATACTTTTTCTGACATATGCCTTCTCTACTGGGGTTAAGTCATCCTTTAGAAGTGCAAGAAGTTCCTTTATCTGCTCGCTTTCATTTTCAGAGCCAGCATGCAAGCTTTAAAACACAAACAACACTGACACCATTGGTAAAAGGGTAATAGGGTTACATAGTGGCACTAAGCTCTTATGCTTGGAATAGCACCCTGATCCGGTGTTAATGCCATTCAGTACCCCACACCGTAACTTAGTGAATCCCGGCATACGGATCATGAAAAAAAATACATGTTTCGTGGTTTAAAGCAGCATTATCTCTTGTTTGAAGCACGGGTCCCCTGGAGCTGAAATTAACACGGTTCAGCTCTGGAGACCCCCTGTTTCCCACCTAGGGGGAGTAATGTTTTTAAAGGTATAGCTTCTTGAAATATAGATTAATGACACTGCTTAAAAAAATAGAGACAGATAAGTATTTTCCATGTCTCAATGCCAACATGGTAACCTAATATGATCTTACATCTCTGTCTTCTCTCAGACATTATCAGACTGTTTATGGGTCTTAGAATCCACATGTACATTTGTAATTCCCACTTCTTGGTTCTCTCTTTTGGTGGTTGTGATGCCATAATTAACCAAGTAAATAAGAGTAGAGTACTGAGCACTAGACAAGATTACAATTACACAGGATCCAGTATATATATAAAAACAAAGATTTTTTCCCCCACAGGGCACAAATAAGTAAAACTGTAAAATTGCCAAATATTTTATCAGAGATTGAAAGGAAGCCAGTTATAGCTATAGGTTGTATATATATTTTTTGTCTGCTATCTGAGACGATGGGACTACCCTTTTAAAGGCAGACTACACACCAAAATTCTTAAGCTCCGTTTAGTGTTTTTTGCTTTTATGTAAAAAACAAAACAAAAAACAAAACCAATGTTTATGGTTTCACTTTGTCTTTAAAAACATATTAAAGTTATAAACTGTTTATTTAAATTAAAAAAAAAGGGGGGGGGACATGCTTGAGCTGTCATTTGTCCCTCTGGTAATGTAACTTCTGGTACAGTAAGTTCCAGATATCAGACATCAATGTAATGTCGCATAACCTTTTTATTCTCTATTAATGACAGGCAGGTGCCATGTTCCTAAATGATCTAGCAGCATAGGCACTTCCAACACTGGGGATACATCACTGCTAAAAAAGACAAAACCTGAGTCCCAAAGAAAACTTTATATTACAATGACATTCTTTTCAAACACCCGCTCCTCCTGTTACCAAATGGCCTCCGTTGTAGAGTGAAGTGATTGTTGCACAGCAGAGAGATGCAGCCCACAGAGGAAAACAAGACATGCCCTTTACTTGTTATGATTTCGATTGATTCATTTGTTGATATTGAATCCTCTTTATATCTGAAACACAGCGTTTTCCTCCTTCGTATGTTGCCTGCCTTTAAAAACCTGAGACTTCTAGTTCCTTTTCATAAAAAAAAGCCTTGCTGTTCTGAAACATACCATGAATTCTTTGTTTCAAGTCCTAGACGCCCAAGCAGCACAAAATAATATTTTGTAGACACATTGACAGGCAGTTATCAAAGCACCAGAAAGTCAATGGCAGATATCAGAGATTCGGCCGCCATAGTTCAGATCGTGCATTGATGACTCCCGCCCATTGCCTTGTTTAGTAGAACTAGTATGATCAATAACACTTGAGATTTGTCAAGTAAACTTTTTTCTTTTTTTTTTAAACTGTTCAATATTGAATTAAAACAGCCTGAAAGTATTTGGCGGTACTTTACCTTTAAATTCAGGATGCTTACCTGTAAGGTAGCACTGGCTTTGCGATTTTCCTAATGCTCCCAACTCTAATGAACTGGTCAAACCCTAGATCAAGTAACCTGTTTAAAACAAAATACAAAGGGTTGGTTTCAAAGGCTTTGGAGATATGTACAAACATGATGCAGTTTGAACTCTTAGGCCTGGGAGGTTGACGCCACTTCAGAGCTGGTGCAATAAATTGACACAAAACAAAAAGGAAAAGTGGGGTACTTAGAAACTCCATGACTGCTACAGTATGACTGCTCTGGGGTGCAAAACACCTTGAAACATTGATGCACAGGAACACATGAAATTGAGGTTCTTAATATCACATTGACGTCATAATGCACATCTGTGACCACTGATATATATCCCCTGTGTACTCTTGGTCATGGGGCAAAGCTTTTACATAAAATCTGACAACAGCTTGTTCCACATGAATGCCCAGAGGCTGCTATCAATGCAAAAAGGGCTATTGTAAATTGATCTTGGTTGTAACGGCTGTACTGTACTGTAGTGTACTGTACTGTAGTTTGCGCGCGCAGACCATAGGTCGCGCATGCGCAGAATGGCGAAAATGCCGATTTGCGCATGCAAACAACTGAAAATCGCCGGACTGCTTTCCGGCAATTTCACACACAGTTATGGTGGGTACAAAAAGTGACAAAAACCCTCCACAGCAAAGCATATAGCAAATGGAAATATTACTGTATGCTCATTTGCATGTCTTAGGTCTGCAACCCCGCCTTTCACCAGCACACAGCACTTCCACTGCAGCAAGGGATTCTGGGAAATGACATGCAAATGAGCACACAGTGCCACCTTTTGCTTCAAAAAAATTCCCAGAGTATTTTGGCAGAGCTAAACCGAGCAGGGCCACGGCGGCAGGGGCACCCACCTCCCGCACTGGATCAGAATCGGAGGAGGAGGGGGATTGGATGCTAACGCCAAGGTGGGCCTGCGCAATACAAAAAAGACAGCGGACCTGCAGGTGCAAATTAACGAATTAAAAGACAGACAAGAAGACGCAGAAAACCGCGACCGACGCAATAATATCCGCCTACGGGGCGTCCCAGAGTCTGTGGGAGACTGTGAGGAGTTCGTGGCGCGGTGGCTCGCCCATATGTGCCCGGATTCCCCGCAAGATAAACTGGGAATGGATAGATGCCATCGGGCGCTCCGGTCAAAACCACAACCAACAGAACGACCGCGGGACATTATAGTGCTTCTCCATCACTATAAGACCAGGGAAGCGGTGCTGCAGCACGCAAGGAATGCACCCCTGAGAGAATTTGAGGGCACCAAAATTGCAGTATTCCAGGACATTGCCCCAATTACATTAGCCCGAAGAAGAGAGCTGTGGCCCATAACTAAATGCCTCAGGGATAAGGCCATCCGCTACCGTTGGCTGTTTCCCTTCGGGCTGATGGTGATTAAAAATGGACGCCCAATCAGTATGAAAGTAATACCTAATAAAAATGAGAGTTATAAAAAAAAAAAAAAAAAAATAAAAAAAGAACTGCCGAGGCTCTGAGAACAACAGTGGTAACATCTATCGTTTCAAAGCAAATTGAACTCAAAAAAGCACATATATTTTGCCAGTGAAACGTGTAATTAGCATAGAGCACGATAAAGTAAAAGCAATTTCTTTACAGAAAAGATATTTTTTAAAACAGCTGTACTAATGCTTTATACAAAACTTATGGTTGGTGAACAGCTCATCGTTTTGTGATGCCTTGCTTCTAGTACTTGTGCAGAAGAACAAGGCACACTTCTGCCTGGAGCCGTCTCCTACACCAAGTAGCTGATTATAGGGGGTCACATTATTATTGCTGTAATTTACCCAAATTAGCCTGTATTTATGGTTGCTGGGGGAAAGAAAAAAAAAAAAAACAACATCTCATAAGCTAGGTGGCTTCATAAGCTTGGAATGAAAGAGCAGATGTATGGGGCATCTACAGGAGAAGCCCGCAGGCAATGTGCACGTATAAAATACAGAGAAAGGATTAGCAATGACATGCTGCAGACAAGTACTTATCCAACACAGCAATATATCACAGTTATTCCAGAAACATGGCACATCTGTTTCTTCCTCTACCAGCTGACTTGCATGTTTATGTTTCATAGGCTTGCAACAAAAAGAAGATACAGAAACACCTCCGCCGTGCTATTTTTTCACCCCATTAGCGCTGCAGGGACCTGTACAACATCTTGCGGGCCCCTCTAGCATTCTGGGGTTAATGTTTGTTTTGGTAACACGGCTTCCCTATACACTCTTATACTGGCTTGAAAACAAAAAGTTAATTAGCTTATCTTAGACTTAGAGCATAAGATCCACTTAGCTGAACTGTTTCCACAACTCACTCTTATCTTTTTAATGTAAATGGACAGATGCTTTGTTTGCCAGAATTGCTCTCACATTCAGCCAACCTCACCAATTACCACAGCAAGAGACACGAATACAGCGGGGAAACCATTTGCCTACAAGTGAATGTGAAAACCAGAGAGCGCTTAACGATGCGTATAGTAAGGACTTTATTTTATGTGAATTCTCTGAATATCTACATTTGTAAAGCTGAACAGTGAACATTTATACTGCCCCTTTTACATATGTCTGAATTAGAAGAGAAGCATATAGCAGCCGTGATAATAATGAACAAACAGGACCAAGTCACTAGATTTGTCCATATATGGATATATCATGTATTGTCTATCCTGTCTGGGAATATACCTAGACCGTGCTCTTATTGAGATATACCCCCGCATGCCCCCTATAGAGAGATACCCCTGCATGCTTCCTATAGACATATACCCCCACATACCTCCTATAGAGGTGTACCCCCACATGCCTCCTATAGAGGTATACCCCCACATGCCTAGTATAGATATAGCCCCACATGCCTCCTAGAGATATAACCCCACATGCCTCCTAGAGATATACACCCATATGCCTCCAATAGAGGTATACCCCCACATGCCTCCTATATAGATATACCCCTATATGTCTTCTATAGATATACCCCCACATGCCTCCAATAGAGGTATACCCCCACATGCCTCCTATATAGATATACCCCTATATGTCTTCTATAGAGATATACCCCCACATGCCTCCAATAGAGGTATACCCCCACATGCCTTCTATAGAGATATACTCACACGTGCCTTCTATAGATATACTCCCACATGTCTTCTATAGAGATATACCCCCATATGTCTCCAATAGATATACCCCCACTTGCATCCTATTGAGACATACCCTAATCCTCATATTGCAAGACAAAACATTAGATCTCCAATTCCACAGAAGCAGTTCATACAGCCAATTAAGATACCATCGACTCAGCTAATTATCTTAAAATGGTACTGTTGCTGTAACAAGGACCTCATCAGATAATAATCTGTAAATAATTTGTTTAAAAGGCGTTATTACATAAGTATGTAATAAACAAAATAGTAAGACCCTTCAAGCACAGAATTCCTTACTTAGAGGCTCTTATGCAATAATCTGTAAAGTCCTTTCTCTGGTCAGAGAAGCCGCAGAGCCTCACTGAAATGAATGAAACTCAGAGGCTTCCCTAACATGGAGAAGTAGTTTCACATCATATGATCCCAAATCACAGGGATTGCAGCGGTGTGGTGTGTCCCCCTTTTTCTTGTTTAATCAATTTCCACTTTATACACAGTTTTGCCAAAACAAGAAGCGACAAATTAAAAGAACCAGTGCCAGTCAAGGCACCTAGAGTTTATTATTTGCAAATATGTAGCTCATTCAAAAGCAAAAAGCAAAAAGGAACATAAACTAAACAACATATCATCCCATTAAGTCATACAAATATTATGATTAAATAATCACAGATATGACCATTGTTTTAGATTGATGGAGTTGTATTGAAACAAAAAAAATATTTGGAGCATTACAAACAAATTGTGTTTTCCTGTATTCTGAAACCGGGTCACTAATTAGATCAAAATAGGAAAACAAAACCGAAAAGGTTGTGACGTGCCATTAGCGATCAAATATCGCCTATAACAGGAGACAGCATGGCCTAGTGGAAAAAACAAATGCTTATCGATACAACACAGTCATGACGTCAAATGTTGCACCTGGGATCATTTATTTGAGCCCATATATTGAACTTTTCTAAAACGAAATTGTTTTGCTGGAGAATGAGTGACATAGTTGCATAGAACATGCGCTTGGAAAAGAAAAGAAAAACATCTCCATCGAGTTGAACCTATGTAGAAGCATTGGTGGGACGGCAAGATGCAGAATAAAAACCTGTAAGTATTTACTGACCTATCACTTATGGAGATCTTCTGTTCTAATTGCTGCCCCCAGATAAGATTTAACAAACAAGATTACTCCTTAGTGATTGGGAATATCATGCTTTCTGCAGGAGATGGAGGTACAATTTAACTTCTCACTGGGAGTAATTACTTTGAATGACTTATCTGCATCTAAAGTGCTTTATATCTAAAGAACATTATCATAGCTCATTTTATTGAACCTCATCTTATCTACAAAAATGTAAATGTGCAATCCCTTCCATTAAAGCAGGGGTGCTCAAATTGGGGGTGCTGTTTAGCTGACAGGGGCACGTACATAGCATCATTAATTTAATTTGCGTGTGATCGGCCTTTGTTTTGCTGTCGCTTGAGGGCAGGTGGGGGGGGGGGGCTACTAATTGCACAGAGGACATTTGGGGCGTGACGTAAAAAGTTTGCGCACCCCTGTACTAGTGGATTCACCCCCCCCCCCCCCGGTTTGAAGGGACAAGTCTCACATGGTGAGTTATACAAAGTTTTTCTTCTAAACCGCTGTGTAATTGGCTTCCTTAACAGTACAATATTCACTTATTCATGTCCTACTGTATGTAAAAAGAGATGTTTCTGCTTTATTTGGCACAGTTTATTTTTAAACTTATCTGGTAAATATTTTTCCTTCCGTTTATCTATTTGGCTAATGCTCTCTGGATAATGATAGGTCAAACAAAAGAGCAAAGGGAAAACAAGTCTGGATCAACAATGAACCTGTTTATCTGTGTTTTCCAACCCGGGGAGCTGGCTTCCTTAGGGGATCCAGTAGACTTCCCAGGAGGACCCTGAGTGACCGGGGGGACACAGACATTGGGAGACTCAGCAAGTGGTATAGAAATTGGAGGACAATGAGTGACACACACAGAAAGAGGGGGTCCGAAAGAGTTTCAGAAAGAGAATGGCAGTTTTATTGTATCAATTACCAATGAATAATTCCACTATGGGGAATCCTTATTCTTTAAAATGGGATTTGTTTGGGAACCCAAATCCCCAAATCTTGGAAATCTTTATTTGTGCACCGAATACAGAAAGGGGGTCACAGGGCAAAACAAATGTGTTTGAGGGGGTGGGGGAGGGTCGGGGGAGGGGAGCCACTGCGGCACTATCACCAAGCAGATTAGGTGAAGGACATAACAAACACTCCACAGCATTTGGTTACTAATGACATATTAGATGGTTAAAAATGTATTTGTAATTACCTACACTTTTTTTTATTAAATGCAGACATTTACTTATAGTTAACTCATTAAACATGGCACCTTATATCCACCTGCAGAAACCTGCTTCTGGGTCCAACGTTCTAATAAAGAATCTGGTAGTTCTTCCTCCTCTTACCGAACCCCAGGGGCTGGCTAGCAAACTTTGGCCTAGGGGGCAAGCCCAACCAACCGGGCCAAGAATCTGACGGCCCAGAAACCATACTCAGATGCACACACCAGACACATGCACCATACATAGATGCATGCATCATACAAAGATACACGCACCATACACAGACGCACACACACCAGATAAACGTACTATACACAGACGCACACACACCAGATACACACATTATACACACGTGCATGCCATACAATAGGGGTGTGCAAACTATTTGAGCTGCTCCCCCCCATGCTCGCGCCCCCCTTACCTCTTTTACCGGTGTCTTGTGATGTCATGTTGCCATGGCACACCGAGCCTCTGAATCGCGGTCATTTAAATGCCTTTGGGAAGAGCGCAAGGCCTCTGCAACGCGGCGCCCCCCTGTTTGCGCACCCCTGCCATACACTATGCAATGAGAAATCTCTGCACACATACAAAAGCACAATAAACACACACACACACATATTAGGGTATATATATAAATATATATATATATATATATACACACACATAAATACAAATATATATATATATACACATATATACATACATACATGCATACATATACACACACACACACACAGTAATCAAATACACAACACATTTTTGACATTTTCGCTGGAATCTGATCACATTGATAAGTTGGTTGAAGCAGCATGAAAACCAGAGGTTCTACAGAGCTGAGCCCCATATTCACTATATACTTACCGCTGTCTCTGCCCTCTCCAGAGAAAACAATAGGAAACAACAATGTCATTGTTTGCGGCTTCCTATAGGATGGCCATTAAAATCCCCTCCGGAAACTCAGGTAACGAAAATGTTACGTACCTTTGGAACCGGAGATGCAGCACAGGCGCAAAGCAAAGGGGGGTCAAGCTAATGAGGACCCCCCAGCCAAAACCACCCCCAACCCACAACAAAAAAAGAAAACATCAACAAAATAAAAAAACAAAAAAAGAAAGAAATAAAAAAGAAAAAATGAAAAAAAAAAAAAAATACCTCCCCCCCTCCTCTACCCCCTCCCCCCTTCACTCCTCTCCCCCACCCCCCCCCCCCGCACCCACCCCCCCCCCCCCCCACCCCCCCCCTCCCCCCCCCCCACCCCCACCCCCCCCCCCCCCCCCCCCCCCCTGGTTCAAATGCTGTAATATCATTTTTGTTTAGAATACGGCTTTAAATTCTTATTTTTTTGCACTCTTTGTGGGACTGCTCCATTAACTGTATTGATAAAAAGAGACCACCCCCATTTCAGAAACCTGTTGACAAGCTTTGTTTGAAATGCTTTCACCTACTTTGGTTCCTTATATGCTTTCACCTACGTTGGTTCCTATTTGGTTTTACATTCCCTGATGCAAACTTCCTCATGTTAATCAGAATCCATGTTTTTTTTTTTAATATCATTATTAGTATATTTAATATCATTGCCTGCCCCGGCAGCACTCACTCTACAGCAACTTACCCCAGAAGGACTCTGTCAACTGCAACGTTGGTGGATGACGAAATGAGAAGTTTCCAATGGGATGAGCAGGGTCCTTCAGCACGATCACTGCTTTCAAACAGCTGCACTAAGAACAAGACAACCACTGCCAGCAGATAACTCTTTCCGGCTCCAAAAACTCCTGAAAATAACAAATATGAAGAAAACGTGTGGTTCTGAGGAGGGCAGAAAATACATTTTGCTGTTGGATTCTCAATCAAGCCATAGTAAGTCAATGTGTCTAAAGTTTTCCTAATTGTTCTAATTTCCCTTTCAGGGAGTGACTCACTGACCAATACTGGTGGTTAACATGGCTGATCCGACTTTAACTCATTCAAGTCAAGGGTAGAGAACACCGGATTGGCCGCTAACAGAGGAGGTTGGTGAATCACCCCCTAAATGAGTGCAGTATGTTTCCACCACATAGTTCATAACTTAACATATTAAATAAGTTAGACTTATTTACTATAAACATGTGTTTTCTGAAATAATACTATTATTCATTTGTGTAATAAAATAAAAAGTAGTGTTCTACCAATTTCCACAGAAAATGTAATCTTAGCACCACACTGCATCACATACAAAACACACTGTAGGTGATTAACCTCTGTGAGGTTGCAGTGATCTTTACATTTCTGCCATACTCAAAATATCTTAAATTACGAATGGCCGGCACTTCTTACAAAATTCCCCTTGCGTTATAATTAGTAGTCTAGAAAGATGATGGACACAATTTACAAAGGATCTAGTGGTCTGTGGGTACCTTTCATGGGAACACAGCTCCAGAAAGCATCACTTCGTCTGTTTACTTTACTCACTGTTTATCACTATATACACCAGGCCTGCACAACACGCGGCCCGCGACCCCTGCACTCACTGTGCGGCCCGCGGCGGCTTTCTGCTCTCCCCCTCCCTCCCGTGCCCCCCCCCGCGAGCCCGCTGTCACCATCCCCCGCGAGTCCGCTGTCACCCTCCCCCATGGGCCCGCTCTCCCCCTCGCAGGGTAGCAGCGCGCTCTAGCATTGAGGCACTTCCTGCCTGCTGCTTGCTAGAGCGTGTGTGCACTCCTGCTTGCTCTGCCGCCGCCTCCTCCACCGCAAACCAAGGTAAGGTAGGGAAGGGGGCGCGATTTGAAGTGCAGGGGGGGGGGGGCGATTTGAAGTGCAGGGGGGGCGATTTGAAGTGAGGGGGGGTAGGTGGAGTGAGGTGAGGGGCGTGTTGAAGGCAGGGGGGGGTTTGACAATGCCGGGGGGGGGATTAGGGGGGGGCGATTTGAAGTGCAGGGGGGGATTTGAAGTGCAGGGGGGGGGCGATTTGAAGTGCAGGGGGGGGCGATTTGAAGTGCGGGGGGGGCGATTTGAAGTGCAGGGGGGGGGGGCGATTTGAAGTGCGGGGGGGTGTGATGTGAAGTGCAGGGGGGTTTGGAGTGCGGGATGATGTGGGGCAGGGGGTTTTCAGGGGTATGTGTGAGGTCAGGTGGGGTGATTGAGGTGCTGGCGAGGGTGTGGTATGTGGATGGTGCAGGGGGGGAATTATTGTGAGGTGCAGAGGGGAGAGTGGAGGGGAGGTGCAGGGGGGAGAATTATGGTAGGTTGGCGAGATGGGGGAGAATTAGGATGTGGCAGGGGGGTAAATTATTTGGTGCAGGGGGGGAGAATTATGGGAGGTGCAGGGGGGGAGAATTATGGGAGGTGCAGGGGGGAGAATGATGGGAGGTGCAGGGGGGAGAATGATGGGAGGTGCAGGGGGGAGAATGATGGGAGGTGCAGGGGGAGAGTGATGGGAGGTGCAGGGGGGAGAATGATGGGAGGTGCACGGGAGGAGAATGACGTGAGGTGCAGGGGGGAGAGGGATGTGAGGTGCAGGGGGGGTGGGATGTGTGTGGTGTGCAGGGGGGTATTGTGTGTTTGATGTGGAGGGGAAGTATTATGTTTGTGGGTGAGGGGGAGAGATGGGGGTATGAGAGATAGATAGGGAGTATCGCAAAGGTTGATAGTGAGGGGTTCTGGGGGAAATATGAGGATGATGATGAGGGGTGCTGGGGGAGATATATGAGGATCTTGATGATGAGGTGCTGGAGGAGAGATGATGATGGTGATGATGATTTTACCCGTGTGGCCCAATTTTTTTTTCCTTGGAGCAGTTCGGCCCTTCTCACTTTAGGCTAAGGCCCCGGTATCTCCGCTGCAATGCGCGCCCGCGAGATTGGTGGCGTGTGCAGCCGATTACCTGGTCTGCAGCTCACTACAGGAAGAGACGGGGGGCGTGGCGGGGGAGTGACGGGGGCGCGGCCATGACGTCACCCGGCAGGTTCACCCTCATTGGCTGAACCGCCGGGGGGCGTGCCGTATCGCTCGACGCGAGTCCTGCTCTCAATTCTATTGAGAGCAGGAGCAGCTCTCGCCCCAGCGCTGCGGCCCTCCCTCACAGCGGGCCCGGCGCCATTGAGGGGAGGGCTCTCGTCCGTGCAGCGTCCGCTAGGCAGCGAGGTCAAGGCCTTACGAGTTGTGCAGGCCTGATATACACACACACACACACACACACACACACACTTTTTTAACCCTGCACAGTTTTCACTTAGTATAAAGTTTATTCCGTTACACATGTAACATCTGGGCATTACCTTCATACACTATCGGAGAGCATATTTGCAGTATATATACCAGTGTCTCGTGTGCTGTTACACAATCGCAGCTACAATTTAATTTAATTATTTTTTAATCAACTACCGGTAGTTCTCTCACTAATATTTCCCTGCCCTTTTTTTTATATTCATCCATTAAAGGTTACATTTAAATTATTATTCTGTGAGGTTTTTGAGTGCATCATCATGGGATCTTTTTTGTAAATAGTCTCCATTGTAATCAGTTCTCAGATAGCACCCCTCCAGTACTAGTAATTTCACCTAGCTGAGCAGGCACATTTCCATTACTTTATCCAGATGATGGCCCTTAACCAGTAGAATGTACAGGTAGTTTGATCATGAATTCTTTGTTACCATGCAGGATTGTAATTGGCAAGGTCTGTTCCTTCCCAGATTCTTCGGCGGAAGTCATCATCTGTGCTATTTGCACCAACGCTGTTGCTTGGTCTCTATTCAGGTAAAACTGTTGAATCATCTCCATCACTAAATCCATTGCAAGATTAGAATTTAGAAGCTTGCATTTCTGGGAGACATTCACATTAATGGATGGTGGGTTAAACCTCCCTCTGGCAATACAACTACGTTTTTCTGGTGTAGAATACCTGCAGCAAGTAAATTATAGATACAGTAAGACTAGGCAGCAATCGTCGCATTTTTTCACCGTCACATCTGAGAGACCACAGCAGATAGCTAACATTAATAAAGTGGTTAATAAAATACCTTACGAATGTGTCATTCCACAGAATCATAGAGCTGTTCTGGATCAGTACAGTGGCATTAACAGCAACATATTACTAGCCATTGGAGTGAAACTCACATGGCAGGTATACAAGGTGGGAATGCAGGCAGCTACAAAGCACACACTGCTTCAGCATAGCCTAATGCAGATATCGGTTCTTACTGTGGCTCTGCTCTTTAATTCACACTAATGTCAAAGTGTTATGCACTGTAAGGATTAGTTTCACTAAAACGAACACTCAGCATCTTTACACTCGAGTAAAATGTTCAGGGAAGGGATGGTGACATTTTTCTCATGAAATCACTTACGGGCAGCACATTGTGTCATAATGTGAACATATCTTCTCATGAAAATCAAAACAAAAAAACAAGTTAACAGTTTGCAACAGGAACTAGACGAAGATGCATCAGAAAGTTATTTATGCTACAACATATCGGCCATATCCCAACTGGGACGGACCCATTGGCCTTTCTCCCCATCTCTCCTCCATGCCTAAGGCTGAGTCCATGGTGACTCAGCCCGTGCGGAGGCGCGCTGAGGCTGAGGGAAAGCGGGTGCTTTCCCTGGCCTTGGTTAGCGCGCCGTCCAGGGGCGTGTCGGGGGGGCGGGCCAGTGATGTCACGGAGCTGGTTCGCCCTCATTGGGCGAACCGCTCACGTTACCGGCCCTGCGCTCCCATGAGCGCTTGAATGTAAAATTTTTCTAGACTTACGCACGCTTGCGGAAGCGTAAGCGATCCCCTGCTAAAGCCGCTCTCATTGCGGCTGCAGGGGCTCACTGCCGAGCAGCAGCGCGCCTCAGCACAGGTCAGCGCATAAGCGCTGACCATGCCCGAGGCCTTAAGCGTTTTCAACAAATTAGGCAGCTAGGAATAGACTGGTGTTAATGCTCCTTAAAGGATACATATGAGGAAATTGATTTCATGGTCGGGATATATCGGGATATATTTGAAAATATAAGGTGAGTGAAAATATGATTATTTTCAAGGATTTCCTTGCAATGTTTCTAAGCATTGTATCTGTAACATTTATGGTGGGGTTTATTGACATTGGACATGTGTGCAGTACATCTGATTATTTTGTCATTGAGGTGAATTGACAATCACCCTCATTTCTGAGTCTCTGGAAAAATTACAGATCAAATTTTATTTTTATGCACCAGTCACTTACTGTAGTTTAACTTGCATTACATAATGTTTGACCTACTGTATGGGAATGTCATTACAGTAGCTCAATGTGGATTTATGTGGGAATGCTGCTGCTCATTGACTATTTTGGAGGGCATTCAAACCCTTCCGTGCTTGGAAGTCTTGCTTTAAAAACAAACAAAAAACAAAGTAGCAGAAACACAGACACACAGGCACAGACACACAGGCACAGACACACAGGCACAGACACACAGGGACACAGGCGCGCAGACGCAGGCACAAAGACACACACACACAGAGACAGGCACAGAGACACACACACAGAGACAGGCACAGAGACACACACACAGAGACAGAGACAGGCACAGAGACACACACAGAGACAAGCACAGAGACAGGCACAGAGACACACAAACACAGAGACAGGCACAGAGACACACACAGAGACAGGCACACAAGCCCGAGCAGGAAGTCACTTACAGTTCCAGAAGGTGCGGCATTAGCGGCAGTGTGGCTGGGTTAAAGTGCTCCTGTATGTTCCTCAGGGTTGTCAGCTCTGTGCTTGCATTACAAACCAACAAAGCATGAACAACCACTGGAGAGAGGGAGCAAAATAAATACATTAGCAAGACAGGCGGAAATGCAATTTTAACACAATATATCCCAACCCTAATTAGGTAACCGGTTACTCACACAGTATTTGGTATCAATTTCATATTGAAATACAGATTTCCTATTGCAGAAAAAAGCTTAACTATAGACTGAAGACTGTTTGATTTCTTCAGAAATAGTAGTACTCAGACCACTGTCCAACACCTTATATCAAATCTTTCTTTTGTCTTTAGAATTTGGATATATCACAATCAGACTAAGGAAATGTAGTGGAAACAAAATAGAGCGCAAACTGATATATCACATCTATATAAATAAATGACAGTGACTTAGTGCAGCCTAAAAAACGGTCACTAGTACCGTGTGATCAATAGTAAACAATAATAAGACGCAAATAAGTGATAAAAAGAACTGGTGCGGTGCCCAATTGGTGAATTAAAGCACTCACAGCCTGTCTGATGCAATCAAATAGAATGTGGTTGATGGTAACTGCAAGCTTGAATCCTCCTCAGAATAAACAATGAGATGGACATAGTGTGATACAGTTTAATACAGCAACAGAACAGGGAAATGTAGGGATTGCACTCACATGTTCCCAGTCCATTCAGCGCATTGAGTGTGATAAGGGCACACTAGCCTCTCTGGAAAGACACAGGTACCGCCGCTGGTCTGCCTCCGATGTTCCGCTTCACTCCTCATGTTGGGCACTTCCGCGTCTGCGCGACACCACAGTACGGTGTCCCAGTGGAGTCAGGATGGTCGACTCCGCACAGTAAACAGAAACAGGCAAATAAGGATATTATTTTGCCTGTTTGCTGTGCAGGAGCGACCATCCGAATCCACTGGGACAAGTCTGCGCAGAACATTTCCGTGTTCTGTTGCTGTATTAAACTGTATCACACTATGTCCATCTCATGTTGATTCTGAGGAGGATCATTCAAGACTTGAGTTACCATTCAACCACATTCTATTTGATTGCATCAGACAGGCTGTGAGTGCTTTAATTCACCAATTGGGCACCGCACCAGTTCTTTGCATCACTTATTTGCGCCTTATTATTGTTTACTAAGGAAATGTAGTATTTATCAAATTGGGAATAGATAGTTACATAGTAGATGTGGTTGAAAAAAGACGTACGTCCATCAAGTTCAACCTATGCTAAATTTAGACAACAGATATTTTATCCTATATCTATACTTATTGATCCAGAGGAAGGCAAACAAAAACCCCAAGTGTCATATCATCCAATGATATCTCATAAGGGGAAAAATAAATTCTTTCCCGACTCCAAGAAGTGGCAATCGGATTAATCCCTGGATCAACATCCTTCCCATGTATACTTATTTGGTATATCCCTGTATACCTTTCCTTTCTAAGAAGATGTCCAACCTATTTTTGAACAAATCTATTGTATCTGCCATCACAGTCTCCATGGATAATTAATTCCACATTTTAACTGCCCTTCCTGTAAAGAACCCTTTTCTTTGTTGCTGGTGAAATCTCCTTTCCTCCACCCTAAAGGGATGCTCCTGAGTCCTTTGTACTGCCCTTGGGATGAATAGTTCATTTGAAAGCTGTATAATACTAGGTTGCCAAAGCATAGAGAATCGACAGCGTATCACCAATTGAATGCCAGCACAACATTATTTTAGCCTTCCTTTGCAAAAGCATTTGAAGTCATTTCAGGACTCAAGGGATTATATCATTGCTAAATTGTGAACAGGAGCAAGTTTACAGAAACACTGAGGTTTCCTGTAGGGATATAAATACTAACTGCAGAGGTTCTTAATGTTGTACATACACATTTTATTACACGCCATAGTGTTGCACTACTGTACTACTGTATAACAGATTTTACCTGTTTGACTAAACATCAACTCACATTTACAATGTTTATTTGAAATTATATTTCTGAATCTCTCGTGTCCCCTAAAATAACATGCAGTGATACAACTTACTATTTGATGGCCAGTTTGAAGGGTAGTATCCTTTCAGGGGCAAAATCTCTATATCATTGTTAGCTGACGGTCCAAAGAAAGCACTGCACGCAATAAAAGTATCCAATGGGTCAAAGTTAAGGGCTTTTGATACAACCCAGATGTCATCTGCAGGAGAGCAATTAAAGACTTGTGCGTTATTTCTGTGCTACAAAATGATGAACAATACATCTGAACAAAACGACACGCGGCAGAATTTGGCATTATTGAAAAACAATCCGTATTCAGAGTTCTGGGCTGTCACGTGAAATTTAAAATGCTATCATAATGATAAGAAACATGTTAAAAAGTTAGATGTTAGAAAGAGAAGTGTTCAGCTCATTGAAGCGACAGCACGCCTCACTAAATAGAATTGGTCTTGCTTCCTAGTTTGCTTTCTGTTGCCTTAACTCTAAGTAAAGGGAAGACCTTAAGGCAAAATAAATAAGCATGTTTATGTTACATTACCTTTGCTATAAGCGGAGGAGCTCTCCTTCCTGCTCAGTTTCAGATAAAGTTTGCTTTTAGATTCATCGCCAAATTCAGAGTCAGCATCAACAAATTTTTTTAATTTGCCAAACCGTCTTCTTTTAAATCCAACATTTTTCCTGCAAAAGAGGCAATACGTATAATTGTATGCATCATTTTATTTATATAGCGCCAACAATGTACGCAGTGCTTTACAAAATTACAATACAAGGTCAATCAATGACAAACAAACAATGGTCAGGTAAAGTGCAACAAGTAAATGACAACACAAGGAATTAAGGAGCCCATCCCAAAGAGTTTACAACCTAAGTGTTATGTTGGGAGCCATACACACGCACAGTTGGAATAGGAGTACATTATTAAAAGTGTACTAATGGGAGGTCAAGCGCATCTGGAGTCCGTTGTAGAGGCGTAGAAAGTTTAGTTAGATGTTTCTTTTAGGAGGTGGATTTTCAGCTGGGCTTTGAATGTGGAAAGTGAAGGTGCTTGACGAATATGGAGTAGAAGATCATTCCATAGTTAGGTAGAGATTAGTGAAAAAGGTTTAAGACAGAAGGCCGTAGAGGAAAAAGGTGCAAAGATGACACAACCTTGGGTTGAGCCCCGTAAAGGTGTAATAAGAGATCAGATATATGGAGGGGCAGAGGAGTGTAGAGCCTTAAAAGAAAGGAAACTTTTGTAGTTTATACGGAAATTAATAGGAAGCCAACAGAGAGAGTTCATGTGGTCAGAAGCACATACAAGCCTAGAAGAGCAGGAGATGATTCTGGCAGCAGGATTTTTAACAGATTGTAAAAGGAGAGAGGGTCTGATGCAGGGAGGCCAGATAAAATAATGTTGTAGTAATAAAAACAGGAAAGTAAAGGGCATGCATTGGTATTATAGTTGTAGTGGAACATAGGACGAGGTGTATCTTAGCATTGTTGCGAAGGAAAAAACAGCAAGATTTAGTAAGAGAATTTATATGTGGAGAGAAGGAAAGGGAGGAGTCAAATGTAGCCCCATGGCAGTGTTCTTGCGGGACTGGGTGAATAGTAGTGTTATTGATTGTAATGAAGACGGTTTAGGAGGGAATGAGAAGCAGTCTTAACCATGTTAAGCTTGAGGCAACGAAGGGCCAACCAGGCCGAGATTGCTGATAGGCACATAAATATAGCTGTGTATCATCAGCATAGAGATGATTAGTGAATCCAAATGAGTCAATCAATGAGGTCACCCAGCGAGAGTGTATCTAGAGAGAAGAGTAAGGGGCCTAATAACCGAGCCTTGAGATACACTTACAGAGTTCCATAGAGGTCGAGGAGGAGTTCGCATAAGAGACACTGAAGGAACAAAAGAGGTAGGAGGAGAACCAGAAGGTGAACATGTAGGAGAAGAGGGTGGTCAACAGAATCGAAAGCTGAGATGTCAAGAAGAATCAGAATGGAGTTGTTTCCTTGAGATTTGACAATATGGAGGTCATTAGTTAACTTGGTGAGTGCAGTTTCTGTTGAGTATGCTTTGAGGAAGCCTGAGAGTGTCAAATAAGTTATGGCAGTAGAGAAAATTAAGTATATGCAAATAAACAATTTGTTCCAGAAGTTTAGAAGAAAAAGGCAAGAGGGAGAAAGGATGATAGTTAAACAGGGAAGTAGGGTTTAGGGGGTGTTATTCTAAAGAATAGGTCGAACAATAGATTGTTTAAAAAGAGATGGAAAAGTACCAGAACAAAGAGACGAGTTAAAGATTTTAGTGAGAATAGGGACCATGGTAGAAGCAAGAGGTTTCAAGAGATGGGACGGAATGGGCTCAAAGCTGCATGTGGTGGAGGTTGATGAGAACAGCAGGAGAGATACTTCTTTTGTAACTGGAGAGGAGTCAAAGGCAGATGGAGGAGGAGTGTGGAAGGAACAGAGGGGTTTTATTTGCGCATAGCTTCCACCTTCCACTTGAAATAATCAGCAAAGTCTTGGCGTGTAATGGAAGGAGTGGAGCATGATGTGGCGGGAGGTCGAAGAAGGGTGTCAAAGACAGAGAAGAGGTGGCATGGGTTGGATTTATGCCTGTTTCTAAGAGAGGTGAAGTAACTGTTTGGCAAGAAAAAGAGCAGAGTTAAAGCAGGATAGAATACATTTCTATTGAACTTAATCATAATTTATAGGCATTAAGTCGTGGAAGCAATCATCTGTTCTAACCCTCAATTTGATAAATAATGAGGTATGTAAAATATGTATTTGGGAAGTCCTCAAGTCTCCTGAGGCACACATATGCAGTTATGTAATATATGGGAAGCCTGGTTAGTGTATTTTGTAGGTCTACACTTTTGGCACTTTGTTCTGCTGCTTTTCTTTTCCACAGCTATTTATCTTTATAGTTTGTCTTCCATGGCTTAAGATCTATCTTTTACCTTAATTGTATTATTTTGCTAGAATACATGGAATATTCTAGGGGGTGGGGAGGAGGAGCGGGGGGGAGGAAAGGAGGAGGGGGGGAAGGGGAGGGGGGGGAGAAAAATCAGCTGACATAAAAAAAATTCTTTCAATAAAGCCTACTGTATTTATTTTGGTTACAAATGCATTATTTACATCAGTTACGCACGTATATGACGATAGCAGTACATGCATCGTAAAGTGGGGAAAAGGTAGTGCTTCACTTTAAGTACATTTTCACTTTACATACATGCTCCGGACCCATTGCGCACGTTATGAAAGGTTATGGGGGATTTTAATTATCCAGACATAGACTGGGGCAATGAGATTAGCGTTTCAACAAAAGGGCAGTTAAAATGTGGAATTCATTACCCATGGAGACTGTGATGGCAGATACAATAGATTTGTTCAAAAAAAGGTTGGACATCTTTTTAGATGGGAAAGGTATACAGGGATATACCAAATAAGTATACATGGGAAGGATGTTGATCCAGGGATTAATCCGATTGCCAATTCTTGGAGGCAGGAAGGAATTAATTTTTCCCCTAATGGGGTTTTTTGTTTGCCTCCCTCTGGATCAATAAGTAAGCATAGATATAGGATAAAGTATCTGTTGTCTAAATTTAGCATAGGTTGAACTTGATGGACCCATGTCTTTTTTCAACCTCATCTACTTTGTAACTATGTATGCCTGTAAAGTTTATAATCTGCCTCAAGCACATGAAAATAAAGTGTTGTCAGTGCTATGCAAGGAAAATTATTATTATTAAACCACAGGGAGTTGACAGTGGCATGAAAAGGCAATGAGATACCCAGGAGACTCTTGTTCCTCAGTAACTTTTAACTTTGAATACCCAGACGAACCGTAAAATTTCAGGTACAGCTGGAGCACCTAGAAAATGCAGCATATTTAACTCCGTGCTTCCCAAACCCCGGTCTCTGGATCACCAGAAGCCTCAAATACTTTACTGATGGCCCCTGAAGCCTTTCAAATTCACTTAGGAAGCTCTCTTGCGCAGTTTGTGCATTTTCTGCCTCTACTAAAGGCTGATTTTGGAAAACAGACAGTATTTTACAATTATGGTATAAGTATATACTGTAAAATGTTTTTAAAAATACCTAGAAGTATGGTGGTCATACACATGATTATTAATAATGACGTGTCTTGGTGCATACCTGATCATAAACTGGCACTCCTCATACAGCGCTATTCTTTGACATCGAATGTAATTTCCCAAATTCTTGACATCACCTAGTACAACCTTAGGCTCTGATTTCCCCACCACTGGGTTCGAAGACTTAACTTCTTCCAACCATTTGAAGAACTTACACTGGTCACTTTTGGGTGCATCACAAGTATAAAAGAAGCGACCCTGAAACAAACAGAAAGCACATTATACATTTCTACATATCACTTGTTTGCACAGTTATTCCCTCTTCAGCTCTGTGAAGTGGTTTAGGTTATTCTATTTTATTACAGCAACAACCATGTACGCTAGCACTTTACATAGTCAACACAAAGATCATTTCTAATAGAGGAATGCTCTATATTTTAATTTAAAATAGGGAAAGGCTCTTACAGTTTTACTGGTAATGGAGAAAAAAATAGGCAGAAGGCGCACTGAGCAGCTAAAACATATATCTTTAATAAAAAAACTCACAAGGGGTTAACATACACAATAAAACCAAAGCATAGGCAATGATTACAATGCAAAAAAAATAATAATAACAGTAATAATATATAAATGAATAAACTTACAAGTGCCCAAAAAGCAAGGGTTAATGTCGGAGAGCTCAGGTTACACAGCTGGGTGCAGTGGATGTAAATGGTCCGGACCAACAATGCTCGCTCACGCCGCAGACAACCTCACTTCCCCAAACGGATCCCTCTCTACAGTTTGAAATCCACGAAGCAGCCTCACGTGACCGCTACGCGTTTCGAATTGTAATCATTGCCTATACTTTGGTTTTATTGTGTATGTTAACCCCTTGTGGGTTTTTTATTAAAGATATGTTTTAGCTGCTCAGTGCACCTTGTGCCTATCTTTTTCTCTGTTTTGTGAGTCTCCTGCAAAGGAGCTCACTTCTCTATAGGGGGTAGTGGAGTCCCTGCGGCAGACGGCTGCAAGAGTTTAAGCTTCACAGTGCAATATCTTATTGGGACAGCACCAGCGCCGAGCAACACTTTTCTTATATTGTTTTACTGGTAATGCAAAATTTTAAATACCAAATACGTTTCCTGTAATGAATGGATATTGATGCATTATGGCACCAGAAACTCTTGTAAAAAGTCATCCATTTTCCTAAGCAAAGTATGCATGCTATTTAAAAATAATAATAATAATGGTAAAAAAATGGTGTGGAAGAAATCTGTACAATATACACACAACAAAAGTCGAAATAAATGTCAAACAAATAACAAGCTCTACTTGTAATATACAGAACGTATGCTTATTATAAATGTGTAGAGATGTCAACTTGTAATCACCCATATATGTCACATTATGGGGTTATCAGGAAAAGAAGTGGGACTGACTCCAAATAAGTGAGGCTTGCTGAATATCAGTGATGGATAACAAATAAACCATAGTAGTGGTAAATCCCACTTTCCTTTTTTGATAAAGAACACAATTAATTCACGATAAAATACATCTGTAAGGTCTGGGGTCAGGTGATAATGTTGATCATGTTTTAGGTGCATATAAATAGTATGTGTAAGTGTTTGTAGCTCCTTTGCTTATTTTTTATGATGGGTATGGCTGGGGTCACAGGCCTTCAGTTATTAAACGGATTTGAAAATGATTAAATAAATAAGAAAATAAGAAAATGACAGATAAAGTGTTACATGTTGAGTGCTTCCACTTGAACGTCGCTCCATTATACGTTTCTTAGAAGATTATCTAATAATTAGGGAGGTTAGAGAAGCAATCCTCCCTATTAAAAAAAAGATATAGGGCCTATTACGTGGTCGGACCACGCTCCGGGTGCGATTTTGTTTGAGCCCCCATTTGCCAGGATTCATTCATTCCATTGGAGGATGAATGACTCATTACTGAATTACCAGGAGATTCATTCACAAATTGGAGACTCGCTTAAAAACTATTTCCAGACTAATAATGAATCTGTAGAATTGACAGCAATATTAATGGAGGCACATAAGGACATGATTAGAGGACAGCTTATTTCAATAGCATTTTATAAAGAGAGAATGAAAATGGAAAACCAAAAACACTTAACGGAAAAAATTGTAACGTTAGAAAGAACCCCAAAAAAAAACCTGTCTAGGAAAATTTACAAAATCCTGAGTCAGGCAAGGGACGAATTTAAGAGGGTACAACTGGAGGATGTAGAGAAGGCCCTTGGGAGGACTAAGCAGATGTACTACGACAAGGGAGATAAGGCAAACCGTATGTTGGCAAATAAATTTACAGGGATTAGGTTGAGGGCATCGGTTCCCACCATTAAGATAAAAGGGGGAGATGTGACACACAATCCTTCAAAGATTGCAGAGGAATTTGCTAAGTTTTATATGGAACTCTGCGACCTAGATAACTCAACTCCAAATGCTAAAATCCCTGGCTTGGCCCAGATTGAAGATTATCTAAGAGACTGTAACTTTTCTAGATTGACAGAGGAAGACAAAAAAATTTTAAACGCAAAAATAACTCAGATAGAGCTTGAAAGGGCGGTCGGCTCATTGAAACCGTCAAAGGCACCGGGCCCAGATGGTTTTCCAAATTTGTACTATAACATGTTTTATAGGAATCCTAGGGCCATGCCTGTTGGATTTATTTAATGGTTTCCTTAGTGGAAAACAAATCCCCCCACAGATGACGATGGCCAATATAGTGGAGATCCCTAAAGAGGGAAAGGACCCCTTATGTTGTGGTAGTTATAGGCCAATTTCACTGCTTTATACTAATTTGAAAATCTATAGTAAAATCCTGGCTAATAGGTTGAATCCAATACTTCCTAGATTAATCCATTATGATCAGGTGGGATTTGTGAGTGAAAGCCAGGCGTCGGATAACACAAGAAAAATTATTAATGTTATTGACCAGATACACAAGTCTAAACCGAAAGTTGTTTTGTTAAGTCTGGATGCGGACAAGGCGTTTGACATAAGGTGGGATTTCCTGGATAAAACGCTAAAGGCATTCAAATTCTCCAGAGTCTTTCTACAGCGGGTCTATGCTCTCTATCAGTCGCCAACAGCAACTTTGAAGATTCCAGGTGGGGATGGGAATTTGATAAGGATTAAGAACGGGACCAGACAGGGATGCCCCCTTTCTCCTCTTCGCCTTAACAATCGAACCTCTCGCGGCTACTATCAGAGCCTCCCCAAATATACAAGGGATTAAAATAAAAGATGAGTGCTACAAAATGTCACTGTTTGCAGATGATATTATTCTTACTATATCTAACCCACAGACATCTCTCCCGAATTTACAATCCACCCTTCGGAGATTTGGTAATTTATCCGGATATAACGTTAACATGGGAAAGACGGAAGCCCTAAATTTAACGCTATCTGATAAGGAGGTGGAGGTTCTTAAACGGCACTTTGACTACAAATGAAAAAAGACACATTTGAAGTATCTGGGGATATATCTTACTAGAGACTACAACTCATTATACAAGTATTATTACCCCAATCTTTTGTCAAAGATAAAAAACATCTACAAGCATAGAACTCCCATTGTATTTCTTGTATAGGGCGTATAACTGCGGTCAAGATGAATATCCTTCCTAGACTTCTGTATTATTTTCAGACCTTGCTAATATTTGTCTCACACACAAGCATAAAAGAAATACAAAATCGAATTATGCCATTTATTTGGAAACATAAACAACTGAGAATAGCCAGGTGAATTATGTTGGATGCTAAAGAAGGAGGTGGCATGGCAATCCCAAATATTCTAAAATATTATATGGCCTCCCATATGAAACAATATGGTTTATTGGCATTCTCCGAGAGGGGTCTATGCTTGGGTGGACTTGGAGAGTTCGCTCAAGAAACCGGTTGGGCTGCCCTCCTTGCTATGGTCAAGCTTAGGGACTGGGCTTGGGAAACAGTCTGAACCAGCAGTAATTGGGTTGACTTTGAAAATTTGGCAGATGGCAAAAAAACAAGTATAAGGTTATGTCGGCACCATTCAGGCTCACGCCCGTTTGATTCCCTAGGTTCCTCCTGGGTTTTCCGGGGCAGGGTTTTGAAATTTGGAGACACAGAGGGATTTTGGAGGTGGGAGAGTTGTTAGCAAAAGACAAACTAATGTCATTTGAAGAATTGATGGGAAAGTATGATATATCCCAAATGGAGTTGTTTAAGTATATGCAGGTCTGGCATTTTGTGCGGCAGAGTTTCTATGAGGAGGAATTTCCTAGATACACACGATTCGAAGAGTTATACAAAACAAAAAAGTATCAAAAAGGGATTAATATAATCTCTGTACCGGGGTTTAATCACAAAAAAGGATATCCCATTGTCACGATGGACACCAACTTTATCAACACATTTATATTTCTGGGGCGCCACAGTTATAGAATGGCCAAAGCTATCTTTAACATGTGGATCCAATCACCTCGTGGGAACAAAAAAAACCACCAATAGCCAGGTTGCCCACAGTTCATAAGACCGGTCAAAAAGGCTGTCCGGTATGCAAAGCGCCTGGGTCAGGTTGACACCCATGCCACTTAGCATACCTGGGATACACCCATACGTTTGCGCCTCTGCGTCTGATTCTTGATCCAGAGGTGTCAATAGCCTGTCATCTGTTATACCTCAGAATGCTGGCAGTGTATATATTATGGGTCTCTGGGTCTCTTCATGACTGACACTCTTTTAGACAGGGAAATGCTAAATCAGCTAGATCCCTTTGAGGCTCAGTCATAAAAATACACAAGCTCGTTCACCCATATCACAGCTGGATGTCCACGGAATTCCTTTCCGTCTTACCAACATTCATTCTGCCTTACATTTAAGATCTGCAGTTTTTACACACTTTATTAAAACAACATGTTCAGTTTGCGTTATAACTGTAATTTTTATATGTATGCGCATGTGGTGTCTTACTGTACTTGCACCTCAAAAATCAGGTTTCTGGGTGCTTTCATTCTAGAATTAGTATTTCTCATTGAAATGCCGGCTTCTATACCGCCATCATGTGTCGGTTAGAGGGTATAGCAAGTAATGCATTTTGACTTTTAATATAAAAGCAGGGAATGGCTTGCCAATGGGGGAAAAAACCATCTGGGACAGGGCAAACACAGTAATGCATAGCAAATCAGTTTAACCCCTTCCTCCCCCTGTCACACCCATCCCATAAATATATGGACTAATGGTCTCTGGATTTCCAGACCGAAATAACAAGGGAGGACTGGGAGGATATATAGGAGAATGCGTGTAAAACCTCTATACTGTATGTACGGTAACAAAAGAGAATATATATATATATATATATATATAACATTTTGTTACATTGGTATTACACCCCCAAAAGACTAACGCTGATGTTCCCGGAGGCCTCGGATAGATGCTGGAGGGAATGTGGATAGGAGACCTGGCACATATCTGGTGGTATTGTCCAGTAATGCAGACATACTGGAAGACAGTTTTGAAATGACAAAGAGGTGACGGATATTAAAATTCCATTAGATCCAACTTTAATTATTCTAGCCAAACCCATTGAAAATGTGACTCACTACACACTTAAATTGATTTTGCATATACTAACGGCGGCTAGATGCGCTGTAACAGCAGCATAGAAAAAGTCACTCTCGCCTCCAGAAGAGAAGTTATTAGAAGGGTAAATGAAGTCCAATTAATGGAAAAACTCACCTCATTTCTGAATCACACTACAGGAAAGTATGATTGGGTCTGGGATCCCTGGGATGCTTGATAGGGGAGGGTCTCGGAAGGAGATAGGGTTGGGAGTGTTGGGTGTAGAATGTACTGTTTATAAAATGTTGTATGACATGTAATGTGACTGTTGATGCTTGTAAGAAGTCTTTATTTTTTTGTACCACCCCCCTTCCCCATTTATGTTTCAAAACTTTAATAAAAATATAAGTTAAAAAAAGGGCAAAAATAATTAAAACAAATGTAAATAACGCAGTATTATCTAATAGTACACAACTGATTTCTTTAAAAAAAAATACATATAGGATTTTGAATGAAAAGCTGCTTTAAGTATATATAGTTTTAAACAACCACATTACCTTATTTGGACCCTCTTTTTTCACCATGACAAGCTTTGCTGACTGGCGATGAAGACAAAGGGGAGCACAGTTTTGTTTACTCTGTGCTTCCTCCCCCCTGGGTGAGGTGTAGAAGGACATGTCGGCTTTGGAGAGAGCTTTGTGCAGTCGATGAGACAGGTCGAACATCAATATATTTAAATGCTCTGCATATCATCAACACAAGAGAACAGGCATTAGGCATGTGATACGGCACGGTTTCCGTATATGAAAGTCAGGTCATGCGCTAAAAAAAGCACCAATCTGTTACTGGGTGTTTCAGCTACCAGACGAAATCCAACAGTGTAACAAAGGTTGCGACAAGTACACATTGTGTAACAAGGTTGTAACAGGTACTCATTGTGTAACAAGATTATAATAGGTAGTTATTGCATTGAATGGGCAACTACAGTAGTACACGTGAAATTTATAAAGCTGGCAAACAGTGAATTACCTAAATGATTACCCAAGGTCTACAAATACTTGAAACACCAGATTTCCAGTGGGACACATTTTTACATTAATTTAGTTTTATTGATATAAAAAAAAATACCCATAGCATATTTAAAAAGAATGCCAGAGGCAAGCTGTCGTTCAAAAACACATCACAGAAAAATAATTTTCCTTTTAATCAGCGATGCCGCGAAACAGTATGAAGCACGCCAGTGAGCTGCTGGGACTGCTTTCTCCCCCCCCCATCCCCCCCCCCCCCCCCCCCCTTGTGCATTGGCTAGTGCTTTTAATTTTTGATTTTGGGGGTTTAGGTTGTTGTTGTATATGATTGATTATTGTGAATTGTGGACATTCATGCTTTTGTATTAGGGTGACCATTGACTGCTATAGTTGCTTATCATGCCCATGTTATATGGGTATGATGTACTACTATGCGAATCAATGGGTAAAGGGTGGGTATAGTGGGTCTGGGGTGGGTGGTTAGGCCTTCCGGGTGGGTAGCAGGGGATGATAGGTTAACCCCTTAATTACTATAGCGGGTATTGTATGTCTTTATTTATATAGCGCCATTAATGTACATAGCGCTTCACAGTAGTAATACACGGGGTAAACAAATAAATAAGAGATAAATATATAAATAACAGGTCATGGGAATAAGTGCTTCAGACATAAATGTAACATTAAGGAAGAGGAGTCCCTGCTCCGAGGAGCTTACAGTCTAATTGGTAGGTAGGGAGAACGTACAGAGACAGCAGTAGGGCATTCTGGTAAGTGCATCTGCAGGGGGCCAAGCTTTATGTATCATGTGTCTAGTATTATCCACAGTGCTATTCATATGCTTCTTTAAGCAAGTGTGTCTTGAGGTGGGTCTTAAAGGTGGATAGAGAGGGTGCTAGTCGGGTATTGAGGGGAAGGGCATTCCAGAGGTGTGGGGCAGTCAGCGAAAAACGGTTTAAGGCGGGAGAGGGCTTTAGATACAAAGGGGGTAGAAAGAAGACATCCTTCAGAAGAACGCAAGAGTCGGGATGGTGCATAGCGAGAAATTAGGGCTGAGATGCTAGGAGGGGCAGAAGAGTGTAAAGCTTTAAAGGTGAGGAGGAGAATTGAGTGTGAGATGCAGGATTTGATCAGAAGCCAGCAGAGGGATTTCATGAGGGGAGATGTGGAGACAGATTTAGGAAAGAGCAGTGCGATTCTGGCAGCAGCGTTAAGGACAGATTGTAAGGGAGACAGATGAGAGGCAGGAAAGCCGGACAGCAGGAGGTTACAGTAATCAAAACGGGAGAGAATGAGAGCCGGAGTCAGAGTTTAAGCAGTCGAGCAACAGAGGAACAGTGTATTTTTGTGATATTACGGAGGAAAAAGCGACAGATTTTAGGAACGTTTTGAATGTGAGAGGAGAATGTGAAAGAGGAGTCAAGTGTGACCCCCAAGGTTATTAACTGCTAAGGTGATTAAGGGGTTAGGGGGCCATTAGATTCTATTTTTAATGTATTTTTTCTGGCAATGGAGGACCATGGCCCTGCAGTATGCTGACGAGGACGCCCTTCATAATGGCAGGGGTAAGTAGAATGGTTTAATTTACTTTATTTATGCTGGCTCGCTAATGTTTTGTTTAATAATGGGCAAATTATCTATTATCCATATCTGGATAATAGTTATTTTGCACATTACTGTACTGTATGTGTTGGGGGGGCGGGAGGGGGAACTTGTATTTATTGAATTGTAGGCCATCTTTCTTTATTTGTACAACACGAATGGTACCACAAGCCAGTGGGGGCCCACGGGACCACCTGAAGACCACCGGACACCCCTAGGGACGACCCGAGGACCCCTGTGGAGCCACCGGACTCCCGCGGGGACCAGCCGAGGGACCCCAGACACCCGTGGGGACCACCCGGGGACCTGCGCCGGCCTATGTTATCAATCGTGTGTTAAAATAAATAAATAATGTTTTTTTTTGTGGGGGCACAGGTTGGTTTGTGTATTGGTACTTACTACATATTTTAATACAAATGTTAAGACTAGCGGCGATGAACAGGGGGTCTACAGAGCAGAACCGCGTTGATTTCAGGTCCGAGGACCCCCTGCTACCCGAGATACAGGCCCCGTTATGGGGTGCCGGTATCTCCTATGCATGTAAATGTCCTATGTCACGTGACCAGGACATTTAAATACATAGGAGATACCGGCACCCCATAACGGGGCCTGTATCTCGGGAAACAGGGGGTCCCCGGACCTGAAATCAACGCGGTTCTACTCCCGAGACCCCCTGCTCACGTTCACTACTAATAAAATTTAAATTCAAAATAATTAATTTCCGCCGAGATTTGCGCAGGGAGAGGCGGCTCTCTCTCTCTGCAGCAGAATCAACTCGCCGGGTGAGCCCTTTTCAGAGGATCGAGCATCTCGCCGCCGGCTACTCGCCATTTTTGCAAATGTTGCTTTCACTGGTATTCGGGGCTTTCTGCATACCGTGACAGCAACGCTGTCAAAAATGGCGATTTAAAAAAACTCTGGTGATTTTTTCTATCGGACTTTACTGCATGTGGCCCTAAATCTGCAAAGTGCTGAAGGAAAGAGGTGTTTAGTGTGCAGCAAAGCAGGACCTACCCCGTGGTCTGGTTTAACTCAGCAAGAGTACGGTAGGTGGTTACGTGTTGGTGCTTAGTTGGAGTTAGTCATACATAAAAATTATATAAATAACAGAGAGGTTAAGGAAAACATGTTCGGGTTTTATAAAAGCAGGTTTTGGTGAGCACACAGAGAAATGGAAACAGGAGGAAGAGAGAGGGATAGTATGACGGGCCCTAGACACTGCCAGGCTAGAGTAGTGGGAGGTATAGACTAAGGAAGGAACAGCTTGCTCTGAAAAGGAGCTAAGGGATAAGTCAGAACTGATAAAGCTGCTCTCGTAGGTTAACAGAAACTTACTTAAGATGATATATGGATTAGCAGTTATGCAAAATAGAAGTATCAACAAACTATTAACAGCTAGTGAGAGTCACACATGCTACCCAGGAGACATCACTTCACTGTGTGCGTTTAAATTTATAACTGAACTCAGTATGTTGTTGGTTAGTCAAGTTCATATATTCTATGTATTCAAAGTTATTCAAAGTGTTTAGGGGGCGGAGGAGATGAGTGGGTGCCCCAGCTGCTCACATGTTTCCTCATATGAATGTCATGGGATGAACCCAAGACACCAAACAAGACCCTTGGGTCTCCAGGGTTTACCCACCCGGGGAAAACGGAAATAGCGCTCATGCTGTTCTGACAGTGAGTTATACCCAAGGGCATATGAGTCAGGGTCTCATCCGAGCTCGACTGGCTCAGCTCAGGTTTCTGGTTCAGTTTTTTTTTCACCAAAGTTTAGTCACACCTCCCCTACCCCCCACCTACCTCAAAGCTCAGGTCCTCCAAAATGGTCGATATATCTTTCAAAGTGAACGGGTGAGTCTCCTGCTTGGTAATACTGATGCAGCGGCCGTTATTCGAACAAATCACGGAGCCGTTTTCGTGTGCTTTGTTGTATTTCACGCAGCATTAACGTGGCCAATCACCCCAGGCACTTGTGTTTATCGCGGTTGCTTTGTTTGAATTTCATGGATTCTGTTTCATATTAGTGGCAGAAATGAATGAAATGCAATGTGTACAGTATTGTGCTACTGTGTCAATTTCAGTGTTTAACACTGTTTAACACTAAAATGCAATTTTCTGCACTCGCCTGCACTTGCCTCGTAAGGCGGGAAGGTTGGAAGAAATCCCGCGCCATGACATGGGTATTCCGAGGTATACAACGCGTGAAGTGTTCGAATAACGGCCGCTGCATCTGTATAAGGTGGCTGTATAAGGTGGTCTGCTACATTATGCGGGAAATTGTTTTATACAAGATGTCGATGACCATTTTATCGCATAATGTGAAAGGTTTCAATAGCCCGGTCAAGAGGATGGTAGACCTGACGAGCTATAAATGTAAAAATGTAGATATTATTCTGTTACAGGAGACACATTTCAGCACAAAAAGTTTCCCGAAATATATGGATAACATTTTCGCCAATGTTTCTTTGCCTCAGCCAAAGTCAAAAAAAGAGAAGTCATCCTATTCCATAATAGGTTTCCATTTGTGGTGGAACTAGCCAAAAAAGATAAAGGAGGCAGATTTCTGATCTTGATTGGCACTAGACGGGGTCAATATCTAACTATCGCAAACATATATGCCCATGTGAGCATGAACCCGTGTTCTTTTCATCTTTCTTCAATACATTAAGTAAGGTATCTAAGGGTCAAGTGATTCTTGCAGGGGACTTTAATACGGTGTTTGACCCTGCTCTAGACAAGTCAGCCCAATCTACGTGCCCGAAGAAAAGAAAGGTATGGCGGCTCTCTTTAAACGGTTAAAAGGAAATCAGATGTCGGACATCTGGAAAGAGTTGCACCCCAATGAAAAAGGTTACACATTTATTTCTCATCCTCACTCACGATATAGTACAATGGATTACTTCTTTATATCTAACAGATTGGTTCCAAAGATCTCCTCTACGAGGATTCATGATCAGATCATGCAACTATAGAACTAAGGTGTACTCAATTAAACCTAGACAGACCTGGAGCAAACTGGAAATGAAATGAATCAATTATTAAGAGCGACACGCCGTTTAAAGATCTGGAATTGAACTTCAGAAGTCATACCTGTGAGAGATGCAGTGAAGACTTGTTTGTAGTGAGCGGATGATTGGAAAACAGCTGGTATCTTCACTTGTCTTTCAGGAAGGACTGCAAAGTGTACTGACTCTATGCTGGGAAAGCACAGCTCCAAAGAAGAAGATATCTGAAAAATCAAATGACAGCATAATATTAAGATATTATTCACCCACCATCAATATGAGAACTAATCAATGGGAAGGATGACAGTTATGTCTTTATGGACATTATCAAGGTGCAGTTCCCGCTGTTAGTCAGGTTGGGTATAAAGCCCTGAATATGATCTGTTGCATTAACAGTAAACTTAAGATCATCTTAAAACCAAATAATTCACATATATAAATATAATGGGAATTATAAAATGAATAGTTCATGTAATGTTTGAATTGGTGAGAGTAGGTTGGCACGTCTCCTTCATAAAACTAGAATGCGATTTCCTGAAGAAAATGGTATTCTTGGCCAAATGCTCTAAACCCTGTTGTTTTGTTTATGCTTTCACTGTTCACTTCAGTGGGCAGTTTTGAAAGCAAAATCACTTTGGCAGTTTAGTGACTCTGGCTGTCTGATTTGTAAACAAATATACAAGAATAGCTGCAGGCTGGGAAAAAAAAAAACCAAAACAAAAACATTTCATAGTTGTTCCCCTGACACTTTCAAACCTGTGTAATCTTTCTTCATTTACGCCCAGCACTTAAAATACCGTATTCAATAGTAGTACCCCCATGCATTTGAAATGAAAAAGGAGTGAAGCCAGGTAATAGAACGAACACGCCTGTGGGGACTAGTGAACTAAGAGGGATTTAGCACTCTTCATTGAACATGTAAGTGACGTCCCTCATCCATATTAAGGGGGAAGCGTGCAGAGCTTGCTCTGGTAGTTACACACCTGGCCATCTCCTGTTACAGGAGAGCGCAGACTCTGTTTCCTCATATGAGGCAGGGTACCATTAGTTGTAGCAAGGCGTTTAGTGAGCGGCTCCATCCATGAATCAGTATCTTTGCTGTTCTGAAGACCAAGCCTGTCTTTTAAAGAGCTTAGGTGAGCAGACTCTGGTGGGTTCATATTATAGCTCTGCCTCTCCTTTATTTCATTTGAGTCCTTTCCAAAGACACTCTCTGCACAGAAGTCGTTAGCCTCTTCTCTGTCCTTGGTGTTTTGGTATAAGGGGCTGCTGGGAGACACGTTTTGATACTTTGACCACTTGCTTGGTCTCCCGTGCGCAGTAATGTTACAATTTTCAGGTGGTTCCAATAAGCATGGGCCCTTAACACATCCCAAAAACATCTCGTCTCCACTGTCACTGGTCTTCTTGACAGGACACATCTGGAAAGATCTGCTAAAGTTACTCTCTGAGACGGGGCTGCAGCGTTGCAGCTCTTCACATGTATCATATACACAATCTCTGTGTTTCAAGCTGGAACACACAGCAGTTTCGGGTCTAGTCACTATAGGTGTACGCCTCTGAAGCCTGAATTGAAGTCTAGAAGCTCTGCGGTCCTCAATCAAATCAAACTCTTCCACTCCTTAAAAAAAAAAAAAAAGCATGTTTTAACAACGCATGCAACAAATATCTTAGCAATTCTATTATATACAATTATGTCAGTCCCAGGGAAAGTGTATGAAAGTGATTCCAGTTAAGCATGAACAGAAACATATATCATTAGACAACTCATCCTGTAATCTCCACTGGGATATTCAGCCGTCTTTTTGTATGTTAGGTGAGGCTTTGGATGTTCTGTACTCTACATGTATGCAGAACATTTCTTGTTGTTCCACCAACCTGTGATGAACCTACACTTTTCAGGGTCAACATGTTTGGTAGGACCTTGCACTACCACACTAAAACATAATCCATTATATTAATATATTCTAACCAACAAGAATTAAAAGCAAAGATTCTAACTGTGAAAATCCTCAAGAATAGATCAAGTTAAATGTTACAGTGAAAAACAAATCCTTTGTTATAACTTTATACATATTATGTGACATTATTAGACACTAATTAGATTGTAAGCTCTTCAGAGCAGGTGCTCCTTTTCATAAATGTTACATGTATGTCTGAAGCACTTCTCTCCTTTATATGTTATTTATATTATTTGTTATTTATATGATTGTCACGTGTATTACTACTTGAAGCGCTATGTACATTAATGGCGCAATATAAATAAAGACATATATACATACTTGTTAGATTTACTTTCCCTTTTAAATAACTGGTCAAGAAAGATTATATATGTGCAATTATTTAATACACATATCAGAGGCAGTGAAATGAAAAAGCAATAAAAATAATATATAAAAATGAATGGTGCAGGCGACACTAAGGAATCGAAGACTACTTTGTGAGGTACAGTACTTTTAAATCAATCTCAATAATTGTGCAATACCAAATTAGTTCTTATTTTGCTGACCGAGTAAACGCCATAAAGAGAAAGGATTTGCGTTTGGGAATGTCATCCTGGTTTGCCAAGAAAAACATCTTAAGGAAATATCTTACTGTGGGGTACATCTGATGATTTTACGTCACCTAACAGCATTCCAGTATCTTCATGCCTTGGCCTCAGGAAAAAGGGACAATCAAGATTTGATGGCATCTCGTGTTGTGTTGGCGGTTTCACCTAAAATGAGTCAGCAAGAAGCATAGAATTTGAGGTCTGTCAGACAGAAGCAGGCAGGGGGTGTAATCTGTAAAGGAGCAGTGTCACCTGCATGGTCACAACTCAACCATGTGAAAACTGCAAACCTTTACATTTTGCTCTCAATCCAATTGCTAAACTAACAGAAGAGAGCCAAGACGTCTACTTAGATTGCTCTGCAGGCTTTCATTTTGTCCATCTTCAAACAGCTAATAATTAAAAAATATCCAATATCAAAGTGCTACATACTATGTCACTTTTGTAAAGGAGAGTAAGCAAGGGGAGGTGTTTTAATAAATAACTACTTTTCAGCATGTTTACAAGATGGTCTGACTTAAGGGAACGTAACGTGAACTCAGATGGAGCAGTTAAAAAACCTGGTTTGGTTCCCTGGAAGACCACTGTGACAGCTCCCAATCACGGTCTGATTCCTGAGTGTCCCCAATCCTCTGAGGCAGGCGACATGCTACCGTTGATATCGCTAGAACGGGAGCAAAAGGAATGAACATCAGGAACCCAACGTGATAAAAAGAAAACACTAAATACTATAAAAGACTGAACAATTGTAGCATCTTTTTGTAAATACGCATACATACAACTGGCCCTGCTCAAGGAACTTGATGAATAATAACTTTAAAAAGTGGATACAGTATGTGGTTATAACCTCTTCACCGTCAGGAAAACTGCAAAACATTTGACTGAAGTAAAAAATAAAATAAAAAGGGCAAAATATCCCCAGGTACAAAAATAAATATAATTGTTAGAAAGGTCCAAACAATTAAAAACGGTGTACATTTCTATGTTGAATATAATATATATATATATATATATATATATATATATATATATATATATATATATATATATATGATAATAATCTAAAACACAACGTTTTAATATCAATGAACAAGACAAATGGACACTCACAATTTGTCAATGCAAATAAGCATTGTATGGGTGAACCCATGCGCCAACATATAGCCTGCTCGCCAACCGCTTGCTCCGTCACATCAGACCTCACTGCTGCTGGTGTCACTCGGTAGATCGTCCCTCCGGCAACCCAAAAGATCCCCTGATGAAATCCGTTGTATCAGAAGAAACGCGTAGGGTCACGTGGTCTAACTGAGCTACGTTGGTGGAGTAGCTCATACGCCAATTGCCAGTAAGGGGAAGGTATTCCCTACATCGCACGCATTACGCAATACTGACTGAACTTGCTAGCAACCACAGGCTGCTCTTTTGGGTTGCCGGAGGGACGATCTACCGAGTGACACCAGCAGCAGTGAGGTCTGATGTGATGGAGCAAGCGGTCGGCAAGCAGGCTATATGTTGGCGCATGGGTTCACCCATACAATGCTTTATTTGCATTGACAAATTGTGAGTATGCATTTGTCTTGTTCATTGATATTAAAACTTTGTTATTAGATTTTACACATGGATCGGGCGCTTTTCCTCTTTTTTTTCCTATAGATATTGCTGGGAGGTTGTTGACCCCAAGGAAGAAGCAGCCCGGACATTCTAATATCCCTACAAGGTTTTATCCCATCATTGGGTGAAAGAACATATTTTGTAATAATTTTTATTTTTCATTGGTTTTATATACTTTTATTGTATTTGCATATTTTTTTCATATTTTTTACTCACATCCAATCATACATTCACCATCAGAGTCCTTACACCACAATTATCCTGTAAATAATCATTATTACAGGTCATCTGTGTTGACTATTTTTGGTGATTTGTTTGTTACTGGGAGTCTGCTGTGTGGCTGGTTACTATCATGTGGCTGGTTACTATATATATATATAGCAGTTTGAAAGAACCACAAGCACTCCGTCTGAATCAACACAATACTGGGTGCAAATCCTATAAAATAATTTAGACAATACGATACCGCATCAAGATGAAATATCAGAGGCAGCACTCCAAATGGTAATCAAAATATTGTATTGAATCAACAAGACAACAATATTTTGATTACCATTTGGAGTGCTGCCTCTGATATTTCATCTTGATGCGGTATCGTATTGCCTATATATCAGATTACAAAAAAGGGTAATGTGCTCAATGTTTACATTGAATGCACCACCTACAGCCACAAATTCTCTATTGCTGTTACTTCACATGTAAGGCGATTACCCCCACCTGGTGTTGTTAGAGGCAAACCTCACCTTTTTGTCTTGTTTAATGACCACAGCAAACGGCAGTTTATGTAGTCAATGCATTTTCACATTTGAAAGCAGATTAAAGAGACAAAATATAATGTATTTAACGCTTAAAGACTGCTGTATAAAATTGTCATAAATTGGTCAAAATACAAACAAAACATCTAGGGGATAATTTAATATATGCCAAAGTGGTGCATTCAGGCTATTCCATATTTCTAAGAAAATTCAGGAGTGCAATGTTTAGGTGGTCATTCAATATTTCAGGAGTGCAATGTTTAGGTGGTCATTCAATATTTCACTGTAATTGAAAATTCCTAGGAGATGTAAACAGTAAACAAAATTATTAGAATGAAAATGTAAATGCAATTTCCAAGAAAAAAAGAAAAGAAAAGTGGAAATGGAGCCTTTTGAGAAAAATATAATGATTGGGCTGCATTCTACTTACAATTATTATGGTCATGAGGAACTGGACTTAGGTCTGATACCGTTTCAAAATTCTCATTGGAACCAAAGCACGCATCCTCTTCTGCACAAATGGTGGAAGGCTGAAAACAAATAAAACAAATCTGATATGGTTATAACATGCCGCTGGTCACTAAAAGAGACTTTGATGCTTATACAATAAACTCCGATGCTGTTGATCACAGCGAGATCGGGCAAAAACTCCCCTTAGCTCCAATGGGAGCTTATTGAATAAGCCCTTTAGATTTTGGCAGTGTACTATTTGAAAAGTAAGACACTGGTTAGAGCTAAAACTTCATAAATCCCTATGAGCAATAATCACCTATCAATGTTGGAAAGGTTTGTAAGAAAACATCACACCACGACTTAAAATCAATAACGCATTAGTCGATCCAATAGGCAACTGATAGATTCATACATATTTCCAAACTGTATCACCATAATCCTAAATATACTATGAAAAAAATATCTGTAAACCACAAGGCAGTGAGAAATCATGTTGGCTCATTGCTTTTATAGGCCTGTTATTATCAGTGACAAAAACAAACTCGAAACTTAATTCCAGCAGAATACAATTTTTTTAAACATAATTTGGTTTGAATCTTGACATCAGCAAAAACAAAAACTGTATTAAATAAAAGTTTACCACATGCCTTGGTTCTATCTTATTATTTTTTTGTAACACTTTATTTTTATTAAAAATTTCAAAAAAGGTATGGGGTAGGGGTACAGAAGGAAAGACGGGGAGGGGAAAAAAGGGAGGGGTAGCGCCATTGTTAGAAAATTACTTTCATTTTTATATAGTGCCACAATTCTTATTTTATACATTCTTTATCCTTAGGCACATCATGCTATAAACATTAACTGCCTCTAACAAACATTATATATATATATATATACGGATCAGAACATCCTCTATGTTTTCTTGTCCCAGAGCTCCTCAGATTCCTCATCTCACGGTTGTTCCTGTCTATCGTCCCAGGCCTCCTAACCTTACAGAATGTTTTGTTGTGTGCTTAAGGAAATCCGGCAGCTTTTCCATTAGCTTGACCTCACCAATTCTCTGTTCTCTTTTTGACTGAGGGGCTGGTTTCCTCCAAGCCGCTGAAACACCACACCTAGCCGCCACTAATATATGGGTAGTTAATTGACCTATATGCAGATTTATGTTTTCTATAGGTTTAGATAAAATAAATATGGTTGGATTTAGGGACATTTTGATCCCTTTAACCTCTTCGAATTAGTTTTGGATCAAAGCCCAGAATGGATTGATCGTAGGGAATAGCCACCAAATATGGGTCATGTCTCCAATCATACCGCAACCTCTCCAACATTGGTCTGATGTTTCTGGGAATATTTGTTTCAATCTTTTGGGTGTAATGTACCATCTACAGGCATACCCCGCTTTAACATACGCAATGGGACCGGAGCATGTATGTAAAGTGAAAATGTACTTAAAGTGAAGCACTGCCTTTTTTCCACTTTACAATGCATGTACTGTACTGCAAACATCATACACGTGCATAACTGATGTAAATAATGCATTTGTAACCAAAATAAATACAGTAGGCTTTATTCAAATAAAATGAATGGGAGGAAGCAAGGAGGTGAGAGGCGCGCACGCGGGTCAGTACTGTATAGCAGCTCTCTCCTTCTCGCAGTCTCTCTCTCTCACTCAGTCTCTCTGTCTCTCTCTCTCTGTCTCTCTCACTCAGTCTCTCTCACTCACTCAGTCTCTGTCTCTCACTCAGTCTCTGTCTCTCACTCAGTCAGTCTCTCTCTCTCAGTCAGTCAGTCTCTCTCTCTCAGTCAGTCACACACACACGCACTCAGTCAGTCACACACACACGCACTCAGTCACACACACACACACACTCAGTCACACACACACGCACTCAGTCACACACAGTCACACGCTCAGTCACTCAGTCACACGCTCAGTCACTCAGTCACACGCTCAGTCACACTCAGTCACCAGCTCAGTCACTCAGTCACACACTCAGTTACTCAGTCACTCAGTCACACAATCAGTCACACACTCAGTCACTCAGTCACACACTGTCACTCAGTCACACACTGTCACTCAGTCACACAGTGTCACTCAGTCAGTCACACACACGCACTCAGTCACACACACACGCACTCAGTCACACACACACACGCACTCAGTCACACACTCAGTTACACGCTCAGTCACACGCTCAGTCACACACTCAGTTACTCAGTCACACGCTCAGCCACTCAGTCACACGCTCAGTCACTCAGTCACACTCTCAGTTACTCAGTCACACACTCAGTTACTCAGTCACTCAGTCACACACTCAGTCACACACACAGTCACTCAGTCACACACACAGTCACTCAGTCACTCAGTCACACACTGTCACTCAGTCACACACAGTCACTCAGTCACACACAGTCACTCAGTCACACACAGTCACTCAGTCACACAGTCACTCAGTCACTCAGTCACACTCACTCAGTCACACTCACTCAGTCACACTCACTCAGTCACACACACAGTCACTCAGTCACACTCAGTCACACACAGTCACACACACAGTCACACACACAGTCACACACACACACACACAGCACCCACACCACATAACACCCCACACCCACCCACACCCACCCACACACAAGCAAGCAAAGACTGCAGCAGAAGATCTTCTCCCCCTCACACTGCAGTCTATTCACATCACATGCAAAGCTTCGCAGAGCTCTGAGGAGGGAGGAGGGAGGAGCAGGGAGAAGGGAGAAGGAGGAAGCGGACTCACTGGTTTAGCTGCTGCTTTAGGAAGCGTGATTGCAGGGGGAACGGACACAGATGGGAGGGGGAACGGACACAGATGGGAGGGGGAACGGACAAAGATGGGAGGGCAGAGGGAACAGGGAGATCGAGCGCTCCATAATGAAGACAAGCATGAAGGAGGTTGCAGGAGTGTTGAGTTGCGCACGCTGCCCCCTGGTGTCCGTACTCGCGAAGCACGTGTACGTACACAGGGGTAAGGTGCAACAAAAAAAAAATGTACGTACTAGTGAGTGTACGTAAAGCGAGTGTATGTAAAACGGGGTATGCCTGTATATACTATTTTGTAACAATTTTCCTTTGTAATAGTGCATATGGAGGTCTTTCCCGCATTCTCCCATATATTTTCCCAGTCGTCTCGAGATATTGCTACAGACGAGACCATGTCTATTCTAAAGCTTGCCTTAAACTAGCCCGGTTACATTCTGGGTATGTGCTGGGTGTAACCTGGCTAGTTTAAGGCAAGTTTAAGGCATTGACTAATGACCCATAGGATTAACACAGCAGGCGTCCCTGGCAGTCCCATTCAGTTTGAATGGGACTGCCAGGGACCCCCGCTGTTAATCTGATGGGACATTAATCAATGCAGAAATGCTGGGTCTAGTTTAAGGCAAGTTAAAGGCATTTATCCAGCATGTACCTGGGTCTTTTTGGCGATTGCCACTGGTTTGTGTTAGAATAGTTGCAGTCTCTGCTGTATCTGGGGTTAGGTCCCTGTAGTGTGGTAATTAAACCTTTTTGCAATTCCCCCTTCCTACACATATCCTCAAAAAATAAAATAAAATAGAGGAATCCGCAAATTATTTTCCTGCAACGATACCGATAATAAAGTGTGTGATCTGTAAGAATCTGAAGCCCTCTGTACCATCAAACTCATATTTCAAACAAAATTGGAAGAATTTCAAAACCTTGCCTCTGTATATCATATTTCCTATATATAGTATTCCTTTTTCCTTATATCTATCACATGCTCTTGTGTTATATCCCGTGCGAAACCTCAGATTATCAAACAGGGGCATCATCCTAGAGGGTGTCTTAATAAATTGGTATTTAGTTCTTGTTTTTTGGCATATGTTTAGGGTAAAGTTAACAACTGCTGTATCGGTTTGTGGTTTCCAACGGTTATCTTTTCCTGTCCATAACAGGCCAGGGAGATATGCTGGTTTATTAAATGCACTTTCCAAGTCTACCAATCCACAAATCTTCGGTTTTAAGTGCCAGTATATGATCTGTCTTAAGCTGCGGCCACTCTAGTGTGCGGTGCTTGCTGCTTTTACTTACATAAATCTATATGTGTAAGTCCCCGCTCACGCGGTGCGTGCACGCTCACTCAAGCTTGGCGCTTGAGTAAACAAATTTTTTTTAACTTTCAAGCGCGCTCAACTTGCCCACAATGCCCCCACGTGCGCTTGCGAAATAGCCAGGACACCCGCGCTCATGCTTAGACAGTTGGTGACGTCACCGCTCTCAAGCATGAGCGCAGTCAGCGCCAGCGGGGCCGCAGCCTTAGATGTGTTGCCAGGTAATATTTCCTAATGTGTGGAACAGCTAGTCCTCCCTCGTCCCTTGTTGATAACATGACTGATTTAGTCACTCTCGGTTTTTTGTTTTGCCAAATGAATTGCATAATTTGATTCTGTATATCTTTGGTTAATTTGAGGGGGACTATGATTGGAAGAGTCTGGAAATAATATCATATTCTAGGGAGGATGGTCATTTTAACTGACGTAATGCAGCCTAGCCAGGAAATTTGGTGCCCCTTCCAAGTCTGGAGGTCCCTTTTAATTTTGGCGAATAGTGAAGGATAGTTGTGTTTAAATAAAAACTTGTAGTCCTAGTTAGATTAATGCACAAATATTTTTGATTTGAGCCTGCCACCTGTAGTCGAAGTCCAGTTTTAGGAGTTTCTCGTCATGCTGCTGTCAAGTCAGGTTTTGCTTCACACTTACTTGTATTAATTCTGTAGCCTGCTAGTTGTCTGAACTCTCCCAGTTCTGCCTGTAGGTTTAGAATTGATGTTTCCTAGGGGGTTGTTTAGGGGGTTTCCTATCATTAGAATGATATCATCCACGAATAGGAGAGCTTGTAGATATTATTTTCTGTTTAACTACTATGTATATTGGGATTGCTTCTTACTGTAGCACCCAGTGGTTATATTGACAAGGCAAACAATAAGGGAGACAAAAGGACACCCCTATCTGGTTCCATTTTTTATTATAAATCTGGAGGGAGTCTCCTCCTGGGATTTTAAGGGTTGCAATAGGATATTCATATAGGGCAAGGACTCCTTTTAAAAATGGACCTTTAAATCCAAATTTTTCCATGGTCTTATTTAAGAAACTCCACTTTATTCTATCGAATGCTTTTTCATATTTGGGGTTAGCTCGGTTAATGTAACTATCACACTTATAATTTTCCGGGTATTGTCTGATACCTAATAAACACACAAATACCCAGCAAGCTCTAAGGCAGGGACGCGTAAACTTTTTTTGCTGCGCCCCCTCTGCCTCTTCTGCTCCGGTGGTGCGCCCGCCCCCAATACCTTGCGCGGTGGGTTCATGTGACGTCACGTGACCCGCAACGGCATTTGACGGCACTTCACATGACCACGTGGAGTCATTTGGCGCCGCGTTGCCATGGACACGAGTCATGATGCTGGCAGAGACAAGGTAAGTTTAGCGTTGCAGAGGCCTCACGTGATCCCCCGACATTTAATTTAAATGCCTTGGGGGAAGAGCAAAGGACCCCTGCAACGCCGCACCCTCCTAGAAAAATCTCCCCAACCCCAAAAATTACCACACACACACACACATATGTGTGTGTCAATTGGAGCGATAGTGGGCGTGGCTAAATGTATACAACAAAAAACAAAGAAGCCCAAAGCTACATCCAATATGACAAAAATACACAGTGAAATACCTATATATCTCTTGAAAAAGGGTCATTTATTTAAACCCTTTGGCCAAAGCGTTATAAGCCTGCTAGCCACATCAAGGCATGACCATTAGGCATGCAGCTGGTTGTGACAGATCCAATGCGATCATTCTCCCTCCAATTATAGAGGTAAATAAGAATTTTAATCAGTTAGTGTTAGGTCATGCCTTGATTTGGCTAGCAGGCTTATAACAGTTTGGTCAAAGGGTTTAACTAAATGACCCTTTTTCAAGAGATATATAGATATTTCACTGTGTATTTTTGTCATATTGGATGTAGCTTTGGGCCTCTTTGTTTTTTATTGTCTGATACTTGTCTCTCACATAAACCCTACCTGGTCGTTATTTATTAAGCGGGGAAGGATTTGGTTGAGTCCATTCTCAAAAATGTTACAATACATTTTTAATACAAATTTAACAACGATATCGGTCTACAGCTGCCGCAGCGAAGTGGATATTTACCTTCTTTGTAAATCACTACAATGTTTACTTTAGCCATTTCGTTTGGTATCTTTTCACCCTTCAAAAATCCATTGTTTAAGTCCACTAGGTATGGAATCAACGGCTTTGTATATTTTTGTAGCATACGTTTGATATCCCATACGGCCCTGGGGCTTTTGATGTTTTTAGGGACGTTATTGCTTCCCTTCTATTCCTGTAATTTTAGCATTTAATTTAATATGATATTCTTCATTTAATTTTGGGAGGTTGCAATTCCTCAAGTATGTTACTATTTTTTCTAAGCTAAAAGGTTTATAGTTGGCACAGATGTTTCCAAATCATACAGTTTTGAGTAAAAGTTGTGGCATTCCCTAGCTATGGGGAATGGGTCGTATAGAGATAGGTCGTATAGGGATGGGTCGTATGTTGTCTCAGCATTTTTTTATTTGATAGCAGAGGTATTTGACTTTTGTTTTCTTCCTCTAATTTTGGTTGACAATAGTCTATCAGCCTTATTGCCCTTAGCGTAATAAGTTTGTCTTGTCCATTTCGGGGCCTGTTCTATATCTTCTAGTTGTAGTCTTTTAAGTTCCTCTTTTGCCTGGTATAGGATTTTCTTTCTTTTTTTAATGTTCTGCTTCTAGCGATATAATTTTTTCCGTCAGCGACTTCTATCTCTTCCTATGTGAGGCTATTGAAATCAATTGTCCCCTTATTGTGGCCTTATGGGCCTCTCAGAGTATAGCTGTGGATTTCACTGAACCTTAGTATCGCACAGCAGATGCTAATGCCAATTATTGACTATGGAGACATAGTATATGGCTCAGCACCTCAAACCCACCTTAGCAAATTTGACACCCTCTACAATTCAATTTGTCGTTTTGTTCTCCAATGCAACTATAAAACACATCACTGCGAAATGCTCAAAGAACTAGATTGGTCATCACTCGAGTCTAGGCGCAAAGTTCACCTTTCCTGTCTTGCCTTCAAATTCTTTATGGGCAAGCTACCCAGCTACCTGAACAAGCTCCCCACCCCTACCACATGCAGCACCTATCACCTGAGATCAGACTCCAAAAGACTGTTCATGGTCCCAAGGCTCAACAAAGTATCCGGCCGCTCCTCCTTCTCTTACCGTGCACCCCAAAACTGGAACAACCTACCAGAGATTCTTACATCCACCACCAGTTTAAGTTCTTTCAAATCTAAGGCTGTCACACATTTTAATCTGGTCTGTAACATACACCCATAATATATATTATCTTTAACTGTGCACGCAGTGTCTTGTATATATTGTATACCCTGCTCATTTATGTAACTGTATTTGTAAACATGTATTATTTGTCTTAATTCTGTGCCCAGGACATACTTGAAAACGAGAGGTAACTCTCAATGTATTACTTCCTGGTAAAATATTTTATAAATAAATAAATAAATGTATGTATATCTTTATTTATATAGCGCCATTAATGTACATAGCGCTTCACAGCAGTAATACACATAACTTAAATCGAAAAAAATAATAATAATAATAATACAAATACCACATAATGGGAAGAAGTGCTTCAGACATAAAAGTTACATTTAGGAAAATGAGTCCCTGCTCCAAAGAGCTTACAATCTAGTTGGTAAGTAGGAAGAACGTACAGAGACAGTAGGAAGGTGTTCTGGTAAGTGACTCTGCAAGGGGCCAAGGTTTATGTATGAGGTGTATAGTATCAGCCATGGAGCTGCTCATATGCTTCGTTACAGAGGTGTGTTTTAAGATGGGTCTTAAAGCTGGTGTAGAGAGTGTGCTAGTCGGCTATTGAGGGGAAGGGCATTCCTGAGGTGCGGGGCAGTCAGTGAGAAAGGTTTAAGTCGGGAGAGGGCTTTAGATACAAACGGGATAGAGAGGAGACATCCTTGAGCAGAACGAAAGAGTTGAGATGGTTATATAGCAAGACATTTGGGCTGAGATGTAAGGAGGGGCTGAAGAGTGTAAAGCTTTAAAAGTGAGGAGGAGAATTGAGTGCGAGATGCGGGATTTGATCAGAAGCCAGGAGAGGGATTTCAGCAGGGGAGACGCGGAGACAGATTTAGGAAAGAGTAGAGTGATTCTGGCAGCAGCGTTTAGGATAGATTGTAGGGGAGACAAGTGAGAGGCAGGAAGGCCGGACAGCAGGAGGTTTACAGTAATCAAGACGGGAGAGCATGAGAGCCTGAGTCAGAGTTTTAGCAGTCGAGCAACAGGAGTATCTTTGTGTTATTGCAGAGGAAAAAGCGACAGGTTTTAGAAACGTTTTGAATGTGAGAGGAGAATGTGAGGAGTCGAGTGTGACTCCTAAGCAGCATGCTTGGGCTACTGGGTGACTGATCGTACTTACAACAGTAAGAAAGGAAGTAGTAGGGCCAGGTTTGGAAGGATGTATGAGGAGCTCTGTTTTTGCCATGTTAAGTTTAAGGTGGCAGAGGGCCATCCAGGATGATATCGCAGAGACACATTCAGAAACTTTGGATGGTACAGCAGGTGTAAGGTCGGGGATTGAAAAGTAAATTTGTGTGTCGTCAGCATAGAGGTGATATTTAAACCCAAGAGATGTTATTAGGTCGCCTAGAGAAAGGGTGTACAGAGAAAAGAGGTCACAGGACAGAGTCCTGGGGTACCCCCCCAGAGAGATCAATAGAGGAGGAGGTGTTAGCAGAAGAGACACTGAAAGTTCGATGGGAGAGGTAAGAGGAGATCCAGGATAGAGCTTTGTTCGGAATACCAAGAGTAAGGAGAATGTGAGAAGAGGGTGGTCCATGGTGTCAAATGCTGCAGAGTGGTTGAGTAATATGAGCAGAGTGTAATGACCTTTGTCAGCATGGAGGTCATCAGTTATATTAGTGAGGGTAATTGATGTGGGTAAAGCGTTAAATCCTTTTTCAGACAATTGATTGTGGTGTGTTGTGGGTGTTGTTGCCGTTACCAATTGGAACATTTTAAGATACGATTGTTAACAATGTGGTACTTCTCCCCCCTCCCTCCCCCTTTCTACATCCCACCCCTTTTTGCTGTTCTAAAAATCTAATAAAGTTCAAGTTACAAAAAAAAGAATTGTGCTGTGTCGAATAGAAGGAATAGTCCCTTTGACCCTTATGTTTCAAACGCCAAATATCAAGAAGGGAACTCTTTCATTATTAACCTAAATTTCTTAACCGTGTTTTGGGAAGTTCTCGAATGACTTTGGTTAGCAGGAGTGGACCTATCAACCTCTGGATACTGTGCCATATTAAAGTTGTCGCAAACAATCATATATTCCATTTGATTGTCTTTGATGGTTTCTAAGGTAGTGCTAAGAAACTCTGTCTGTCAGTCATTTGGGGCATACAGATTTGCCAGAGTAACTTTTACCCCTGATAGGAGGACTTGTATTATTAGAAATCTACCTTCAAGGTCCGTTATAACTGACTATGTTTAGAATGGGATCTCATGCTGGATTACTATAGCTACTCCTCTATGCTTCCTATACCAGCAAGAAGAAAAGGCTGTTGGCTATAAACCCGTGAAAGCGTTAAGGGGGTTTGTGTGTCAAAGTGGGTCTCTTGGAGAAATAGGATATCTCCGTTAAGTTTTTTAATTATCCAAGGGCTAGTTTTCTTTTCCCATTAGAGTTGAGGCCCTTCACATTTAGGTATATAAGACATATTGGTATATGTGTAGCCACGGTATTGGTGAGTGGGGCTTGCTACTCATGTGTGCCTTACTGTAATTGCTGTATCTCAAGTTTTGGCAGGTAAGTCCTATGTGGTGTACCTCTTGGTGGAACCAAACAGACAGGGTAAGGTAAAATAGGTATGGGGGGAGGGGGGGTTCAATGGTCATGCAAAGCACCCTATCCAAATCAAACGTCCGGTCCCTATGCAAAGGTCCTATCTTATTTCTAATGTAGTTTGAAGTTGAAATTCAATTAATACCCAGTAATGATGCAGCCATGTCATATTAAATACTGCAGATGGAAATGTAGGACATGGAAAATTATAGGACTGTATGGCAACAACGAAATATGCAATACAGTACAAAATAAAAATCTCAAACTCAATTGAGAGAAAACACTATAAAGAATGATGTTACCTGCATGAAATCAATCAACATACAACTGGTTGGCTGCTGCGGGGATAGAGAATGATTGCTTGATTCAAAGTATAGGTTTCCATGTGGACTCCTGACTGGGGACTCCATCCATTCTAGCATTGTGTCCGACGCCCTGATCATGACTGCACTAGAAGCTGATCCTTTTACCCTGTGACCTTGAAACTCAACTGGCTGCACAGCCTATTAAACAATTATAAACAGAACTGTGACTACACCAGATGCAATACGCTAATCATTTCAAATAATCATATTGAAGTACACAATATCTGCCTTAAAACAAACTGTTGAATATTTAACATAGATTATAATGTTATGAATATATATATCTATATCATGTTTTTACTTGGATACAGAGCAAAATGTCTACTTCTAGTGCTAAAGACAAGAGCACCAATGCTACATCCAATATGACAAATTATTTAGTACATTACCATGTATTTTATCTATATTCTATCTTCATAAATATGGGTCATTTAGTTCAATACCGTGGCCAAAATATTTTAAGCCTACAACCACAAAAAGCAAGGGAACAGTGTCCCAAAAATACTACAGCAAGGAGTTAAACTTAATTGTTTTCTTCAGCAAGAAAAAGTGCTTAATCCGCACTCAGCAGTATAAAGGAACAACCAAAAAAGGGGCAGAACTCAATCCCATGATAAGCATATCACTCATATACAAGTACAGTAGTAGATTCAAATAGGCATCAAGCAGTGCACATGGCTTTGGTGTTGAAAAAGAGTTACCTTTATTCAAAGGAAGATACCATACAGCAAGCGACGTTTCAGGCCCATACACGGCCTTTTATAAGGTAGGTATGACGTGATGAAAGGCCATGTATCGGCCTGAAACATCGCTTGCTGTGTGGTATCTTCCTTTGCCCAAAGCCATGTGTACTGCTTGATGCCTATTTGGATCTACTGCCTATATATGAGTGACAAGTCTACAACCACTTCACGGTAAACCCATTTCAGTAGGTCCTACACTACCAATATCATGTAGTCTTATGTCCCATATTTATGAAGAAAGAATATAGATAAAATACAAAGTAATGTACTACAGTAAATCATTTGTCATATTTGGGCTAGTCTTTTGTTTTTATACATTAGTTCACAAACTCAGTGGCACTCCAGAACACACACAGACACACAGGTTTGTGATTTGAGCGTGCTAAGAATGTATATACTGTACTTCTTACTACTGCAATGCACAAATTCAGGAGGCATTCACTGATCTAGTCCATGTTGAAAATATGAGTGCTAAATGCAGTGAAAATAATGATGTTAGTTGTAGTGACTTGACAGGTTCGCTGGAATTTAGATTTGATGGCTTCTTAGGGAATTGAACGTTAAATCTCTTCTGAACCTGCGAACTCCTGGTACCAAGAAATCAACCATTTCTACTTCGTGGTCCAGAGAGGTTTATAAGAGAGAAGGTTATCTCATTTGAAGTCAGAATATTTTGTCTTTTAACAAAGAGCAATCAAATAGTGTAAAAAAAAAAAAATCCCATTAATATCTCATTCAAATCTAACAGGGGAACCGGAAGCCTTGTTTACTCGTGGTTATTTCTATTTATTACATTGATTTGTATAGAGTTTTCCCAATGATTTCTAATAATGGATGTATCCCTCATTCCGTTCGGTGCCTTTCTGTCTAAATACTAATAACAAGTCATTTAGTTTCTCTTCAGTATCAAGAATATTTAGAACCGGGTTTACCTGACATGATTTGGAAGGTCCATTTGAGGAAACAGAGCCAAACGGCTGTTCTTGAAAAATGAGTGGTACCTGGAAACAATTAGAATTAAATACATGTCCATTTAATCTACAGCACAATTACACTGTCATTTATCTACATCTACCTTAGGGGAAAACAAAAGGTTTATCAAAGAAAAAAAAATAAACATCTACTGTTTCACTTGTACCAGTTCTGCAGTGTTACATTGATAGGTTGAATGAAGATAACAAGAACTGTTTTCTCATACAGTATGTAAGGTTTGAGATGATATGACAGAATTCAGCTTTTATTTAGCAGTTTAAGATGTTTTCTCTGGACTAAAATGACAAGGAATCCAAATAATACTCCACTTTCAAGTACAGCCAGCGATGGAAGGGACGAGTACCACAACTATTTTTCCCATTATTCACACTCCGAGTAGCACTTCTTCTTATTTACAAACCTACAGTTCCACTTTCATTTTAAATAAAAAGAAAGCCCCTTTACTTTTTTGTTTTTATGGCATGCGGTATAAACTTTCCTAAAAGGAGATCCAAAAAGGATCTGAACCCAATGTTTAGTACGGTTAAGAATGTCTTGACCTCAGACCATCGCTTCACACACAGTACAGAACACCCACAGATCTCTTCCTTGAGGTGCCTTATTATTTATTTCACCTTTTTTCTAATACGCTACTCAAAGAAACGCAGTACTAGAGCGTGTGTTGGAACTTAAGGACGACACCCATCCCAGAATATTTATGCTACACCTTTCAGTAAAAGCACTTAAGTTGATCAGACAACCCACAACATACATTGTTTTTAAAGTAGCATTTAGGAAGGGAGTATACATAATGTGTTCATTCTATGTATAATTAGTAGCTACATACTTACAGTATGCTTTGTACATTTTTATTTACCCAAACATAAAACAACTTGATTATTGACATAAGCGAACAAGTGGGAAGAGCAATACAGAATCGAAGGCCGTAACAAATGTGTGTTAATGTGGCTATTATTCGCTTATTTACCTCCCTTAAACACTCCGCTAGGTATTTGATACCTTGAGTCACGTGGAGTTAAAATGTTGCAGATTGTACCAGTTTTGGAGCATTTGTCATGTTTGTGACACTTTATACACATCCTCCAGTATAATTGATAGAAACAAGTAGTTACCAACTCTGGAGAAACAGGCTGCGGACAAAGTGATTTCTGCATTTCCTCTGAATGACGCCAGGTGCTCTCCGCAGTGAAGGAAGGTGGTACTTGGTAAAGCTCAGGAGATAGATGGTAAAGCTCAGGAGATGGATGGTAAAGCTCAGGAGATGGATGGTAAAGCTCAGGAGATGGATGGTGAAGCTCAGGAGATAGATGGTAAATCTCTCCAGTGCTCCGTCTCTGAAGATCTTAAGCAGGGTAATTTTAAATCTTTACTAGGAAACATTCAAGATTTTTCTTTTGTATTTAACAAACACATTTTAGTTAACCACATTGACTTATTATTGCTCAGATTGTGGAGGAGACAAACAGAAAAATAAGCAGATGGAACTCACATTCATTGATTTGCTCCTGTTTATTAGTTGAACATGATATTTTTTTTTCAAGGTGATTCTATACCAATGGCTGATTCTCATTAGAAATCTTAATTTTTTTTGATAAACGGAGGACTATTTGTGGCTGTGTAACTGTGATTATTAATGGTATAAAAAAAACAAAAAAAAAGTAAGTTACATAATGTTTCAATGGATCAACAAAAAGTATAAGCTTTTAAACCTTCCAGTGCCCTTTATTAAATATACACACACCGGAAGAAGATGCCAGTGAGGTATGTAAATGAATTAAAAGACAAATGTGGCTACTGATATCTTTTATTGAAGAGTGTATATTATACAGTCTATGTTTTCCGTTATTGGGCTTTTCACATATCGACTTTGAAACCGATATGGACAATAACATTAAGCAAAGCCTAAATGATAAAAAATAAAATACTGTGGTAAGTAATATATGTCAAATGGATAACAGGTTTCACAGTGCAGGAATGTTTGCAGCAGTAGAAACATCTTTGGTTCTGGTGACCTGTGCATATAAAATGTAACCACTAGAGGACTGTGAGAGGGATGCAATCTAAGGCCGAGTTTATAGTACTTGCTACGGCGACTACGACGTTGGGCAGCGCCGTAGCAAGTACATGTCCGTCGCGGGTGCCAATAGCAACGTCAGCGATCGAGGGGTTGCATCACAGGCACGTGAGCGGTTCAGCAATCCCTCATTGGGCAAACAGCTCACGTGACCCGGTCATCGCGCGAGAAAACAAATGTATTTGTTTCCTCGCACATCGCGAGCGCCAGCGCTTCTGGCCGCACACACTAAAGACAGCCGCATACAGGCACATCATTTTTATCGCTCCGCGAGCGTAGTCACAGTCGTGGCCTTGTGTATCAACGTTTTGGTCTCTTATAAAGACAGAGGTCATTGTAAGAGACAGACATGTTTATAAACCTATTCTTCACACTGGAATGCCTTTTTTTTATTTTCATTCGTGAAAAGAAATTAAGAATGTGCAAGTCTGACCTTCTCCGCTGTGTAGATCTCTCTCTCTTGTGCCCTCTCCTTCCCGAAATGTGGAAAGGTTTTTCCCCTTTAAGATGTTCAGACTTTCTACTGCGGTGCTGTGCTCTGTCAATGTTTTTAAAAGTGAGATGCTGCTGCCTGATTCGGGAAGCTCAGGGGAGTCATTGTCTGTTTCTTTACACCAAATCCCTTCCTCTGAAAGTTGCATGTCATCTTCTATAAGTGCATCATGTCTTTTATCTATCATAGGGGTTTGAGGCTCTTCTGTGACACCCTCAAACAACTCATCACTGCTAAGTGGCGACTCTTGCAATGAAGGGTTAGATGACCCCAAGACTTCCAGAAACCTTTTCCCATGTCCTTCTTCCATCTCTTCTTCTCTGTATCCCAGCAGCAAACTATCGCCCTCAGATATCTGCTCTGTGCTTGGAGAGTTTGTGCCAAGTGAACATGAAGTTAGTTTACTCTCACCTGTGGTTGCCTTACGATCTCTGAGGAAGCTGTGCACGGAAGTGCTACAGTATTCATTATTTAATGTAGGAGTGTCATTAATGCCCATAGTTTTAGAGAGGGTCTGCAACACACTGTCACCCTTGACTTTGTTAGCTTTTCCAGAACCCAGTGGAATAATATCAAACACTGGAGAGGGAGTCAAATCTGTGGAAGTGAAAGCCAATTCTGTAGCTTGCCAATCAGTACTGCTGATGCTTCTCTCCTCAGGAACATTTTTAGTAATTGGAAGCAGAGAGCCCGCTTCTTCCACCGTTTCCCTATCCTCTCTGTCTTTTTTATCCTGGGTTTTTAAAGGCAGGCTATCATTTCCTGATAAATTGTTCATTGCACATTTTTCTTGATCCTGCTTGACTGACAGCTCACCAAGGTGACCGCTTCCTGTTGGATCCTTATTTAGGTCCCAGCATCTTTTTGACACTTGTTCCCCAAAGTGCATCACAAGTGGACCTCCCTGTGAATCCTCGCCACCCGAGTCCTCAAACTCAAAATTGTCCAACAGGTTAAAAGAGACCTCTGAAAAGTCATCATTGTCGATGTCATTTAGTAAAGCTAACTCATTGTTATGAGCTGGAGAGTAGGAAGCGACAGGTTTCTCTGTTTGGGGAGTTTCTCCATCCAGACATCTTATACGACCGAGTCTATTGGTAGAGGATATACCACAAGAAGGGATGACAGGAGTTGGAAGATTCTGAGAATTGACCACACTTTGATCCATCACTTTCTGATTAGCACAGTTTTCAAAGCTGCTAATTACTTTCGAGCTCTGTAAATAGTTAAAACTTTGAAATGTGCTGTTAAGTGAACTTCCCAAAGATTTGCTCACATTCGTTTCTGCCACAAAGGACTGTTGCGCACCGCTGTGTAAATGTGCTTCAGACTTACTCAGCAGTGGAGCTGCTAATGTTATTAATGGTCTTGCAGAGCGTTGATGGCTATTTGATACCCCTAGGTCTTTGGGTAATTGTCTCTCTGTTTTTAATAAGTTTGCTGCGCCGTCAGCTTCATTGGTTTGTATTGGGAAGTGAACACGTTTTGAATCCCAAGCACCTTTCTCTTCCTCTTGTTTGCTACTTAGTAAAAGCTCCACTGGACTCAAACAGCACTGCCTGTCGTCTGGGACATTTGTTCCAATAGTTATCTCCTGGCTCTTATTAACAACCCCTTCAGTGTTGGAGACTGGTGACTGCTCTAAGTATACATCCCACCGGCTTCTATTAGGAACAGATTTCACTACTTCCTTTTCAAGAGGATACTGCAGCGTCTTCTGGCTTTCTACAGTAAGGTTGATTGGTTTTCCAGATGTACCAGTGCACTTACTCTTCAGATTCTGACTGCTACCATTTGCAGATTGCTGTCCATAATGCGGTTGACCAGCGTTAGCAGATATCCCCACACTCATCAATGGCGGGGGCTGGAACTTCAAGAGTGCCAAAATCTGTGCTGTACTCCTTATGTTCTGTGAGATGCTTCCTCCTTCTGTCTTTCTGGCACCCAGAAAAGAGCCAGCAATGTTTTCTCCTTGAACCATTTCCGTTGAGGAGCAAGTGGAAAAAGAAGTCACCGACGCATTCTGCTTTGTCCACGTCCCGGAAGCATCAGCACCATAGTCCGCTGGAAGGCAGACTTCTTCCTGCTTCCTGCAGGAGGCAGCAAACAGAGGAGAAGTAGTGTACAGCTGTGAAGGCAAAGAAGAGCAGCCTTGTGCTAGCACAGGAGATGCAGCCCCCCCTATGCCCTCCACCGCTGGCTTCTTTGGAATTTCCCGCGGACCCTGAAAGCCCTAAAAAACAAAACAAGTGTGCGCAGTGTTTTAATAAGATTACAAACACTTAATTGCAACACTGTCTATTCAAATTAAGTTCAAATAGTAAAATAAATTTGTTCAATGGCTTGTATGTGAGAACACACAAATTAAGAATCCAATGAATACCTTTCATATCAGACTTTTGTCTGAATGAACAAACAAAACACATTATACATCAAAATGCCAGCACTTGTCAGTTTCCCCTTTGTAGCAATGCAAGTCACGCACTTTTGTTTAGGAAATTGTAATATTACATAGCTTATGCATCTGATCTCCTTACTAGCTTACCTGGATGAAGCTGTATCACCAAAAGAAATACCTATTACACTTAAGGAGTGTACAGATATTTATTTTGGTGTTGACGCTCAAGATGGAGAAACTAGATGGAGAAACTAGATGGAGAGCTAACTGATTGCTGGCATAACAAATCTTTTTTTTACCTTTACACTTCTACCTTTGATATATTAATGTTTTTATGACAGAGATGGAGAAGTATTTCTGCAAATGTTTTTTGCGCTCAGGCAACAGTGCTTCTCAACTTAAGGACTTCTCAAGGACTGTCAGCATGACATGATTTGGGCAACCAAGCAATATGAATGTAAAAACCGTGCTATGAGCACCTGGGCTTAAATCAGGACACGATTAAAATATATTAGGCATTTAGGAGACAATTTGGAGTACCCCACACTGGCACACATCTTGAGTAAGTTTCACATTTGCTGTATTTACTGAGCAAACATACATCTTTGCTGCCTCAGCACTACTGAACTGGAAACTGAATTCTGGGATCGTGGACCAATGCCCATCCCTCTATCGTGAGACAATGCCCATCCCTCTATCGCGAGACAATGCCCACCCCTCTATCGCGAGACAATGCCCATCCCTCTATCGCGAGACAATGCCCATCCCTCTATCGCGAGACAATGCCCATCCCTCTATCGCGAGACAATGCCCATTCCTCTACCGCGAGACAATGCCCATTCCTCTATCGCGAGACAATGCCCATCCCTCTATCGCGAGACAATGCCCATTTCCTCTACCACCGCGAGACCTGCCCTTCTTCTTCTACCGCGATAAAGACATGCCATCCCTCTAATCGCGAGACAGATGCCCATCCCTCTATCCTCGCGAGACAATGCCCATCCCTCTATCGCGAACAATGCCCATTCCTCTATCCGCGAACAATGCCCATTCCTCTACCGCGAGACAATATGCCTTCCCTGTCGCGAACATGCCCATCCTCTGATCGCGAGACAATGCCCATTCCCTCTATCGCGAGACAATGCCCAATCCCTCTATCGTGAGCCAATGCCCATTACCTCTTTCGCGAGACAATGCCCTTCTCTCACTACCGCGAGACAATGCCCATTCCCTATTGCGAGACATGCCCATTCCCTCTAATCGTGAGACAATGCCCATTCCTCTATCACTGCGAGACAATGCCCATTCCTCTATCGCGAGACAATGCCCATTCTTCTACCGCGGGCAGCACCTTGCGGCAATGCCCATCCCTCTGTCGCGAGGCAATGCCCATCCCTCTGTGTCGCGAGCAATGCCATCCCCTCTGTCGCGCAGCGCAATGCCCCTCCCTCTGTCGCGAGGACAATGCCCATCCCTCTGTCGCGAACAATCCCATCCCTCTATCGCGAGACAGTTGCCCATTCCTCTATCGCGAGACAATCCCTTCCTCTACTCGCAGACAATGTCCCATTCCCTATCGTGAGACATCCATTCCTCTATCACGAGACAATGCCATTCTTCTACCGCGGGGCAATGCCCATCCCTCTGTCGCGAGGCAATGCCCATCCCTCTGTCGCGGGGCAATGCCCATCCCTCTGTCGCGAGGCAATGCCCATCCCTCTGTCGCGGGGCAATGCCCATCCCTCTGTCGCGAGGCAATGCCCATCCCTCTGTCGCGGCAAGCCCATCCCTTGTCCAATGCCACCCTCTGTCGCGAGCAATGCCCATCCCTCTGTCGCGAGACAATGCCCATTCCTCTGTCGCGGGGCAATGCCCATTCCTCTGTCGCGGGGCAATGCCCATCCCTCTGTCGCGTGGCACAATGCCCATCCCTCTGTCGCGAGGCAATGCCCATCCCTCTGTCGCGAGGCAATGCCCATCCCTCTGTCGCGAGGCAATCCCATCCCTCTGGCTCGAGGCAATGCCCATCCCTCTGTCGCGCTGGGCAATGCCCATCCCTCTGTCGCGAGACAATGCCCATTCCTCTGTCGCGAGACAATGCCCATTCTTCTACCCGCAACCGCGAGGCATGCCCATTCCTCTACGCGGGCAGCCCATCCCTCTGTCGCGGTCAATGCCCATATTCTACCCCAATTACGCGAGGTAATGCCCATCCTCTATCGCGGCCAATGCCCATCCCTCTATCGCGAGACTGCCCATCCCTCTGCGCTCGATGCAAGCCCTCCCTCTTGTCGCGGGGCAATGCCCATCCCTCTGTCGCGAGGCAATGCCCCAGGAGGACATTTGAGTGTGCTATATTTGGGGATATTTGTAAACACAGATACAGCGATTTCAAATTTTTTTTATCCTTCAAAAACCTCGTACAGTAAATTTCCTTTTCAAGCCAGCAGGAGGACGCAGGCCAACAGGTTTCAGTGCGTTTCTGTTGAACTTGGGAGCTTCTTTCACTTCAATCTGTTCGTGTGAGACACTGCTGCGTACATCTTCTGCTTCCACTGTGATCAAATATCGCTCGCTTTCCAAGTCATCCCCAGGATTTAACTGCACGGGCAAAAGACACAACCCCGTTATTATTGGAAGATAAATATAGACAGGAATACGATCATATTTACTTCAGTCTTCTGGGATTTCAATGAAAAGCAAATGCTGCAAACTACTATTTTTAATAGCATGGCATGATAATCTTTAAAAAACATTTCATTAAATGATCTAATTGTGCTCGACTTAACTGTTCATATGCACTTGGTTATCCTGGATCCTGACCAACACAAAATATACACTATATATTTAGCTATTAAGGAAGATATTTTGTAAAATAAACAAAATACATCTCCCAATTGTGAAGAGGAAGAGATGTAATTCTGGACATAAAATATTGGCTTACCTTATTAACTTTAAGAAACACGCTTTCCAAACACTGCCATTTGTCATCATACAAGGTAGCCTATATTAAAACAGAGAAAACAATGCCTAATTACTTTGCAAGGTACTGTGCTGTGCTGAAGTATTTTATTCTGAATTCCTGACAATATTATCTATGACCATAGTAAAGGATTTCAGTGAGCACTTAATATCAAACAGCAGGCATTCAGCCTCAAATATCCTCTCCCAATGGGGCTTGAACTACTATCTTATCAATATATATTTCCACATAAAAACAAACAAAATAAAAAAGGAGATATTGCTGGGTTTTAGAGACAAGGACCCCTAATGACAGCATAAAATTGTTGTTTTTCAACTGAACAGCAACAATATTGAATACCAGGCATAGATCGATTATCAACCAACGAATAAGAGAAGCTGTAAACACACAAATAAAGAGAACGCATGCTCTTCTGAACAGCTTATTATACATCATCCTCTGGAGATTGGGACGTTACCGTGTGGCCCTCACTCTTACAGATGATGAATGCAAATACAGCAAATACGAAATACCCTCCGGGATTTAATGCACTAACTAGTGGTTCATTAACACATTCAGATTTAGGGAGGGTACGTAGAAATAATAACAAAAAGTGGCCTTGTGAACATACAGAGCTCTGAAGTGGGAAACCGTGGTGTGATACCTAGTGCCCGCACTGTGTGACATTAGGCAAATGACTGGATCACGACATAACTCGGGTACTAAACATTGGCCCCTATTCCATATGCTGTAATGTTGCCTTCCCCGACCTGGAGAAGATTTTAGTCCAATTAATTTAACTGGAGCTGAATTATTTTCCAGCTCCCGGGAAGCCGGCTTCACAGAATATTACATAGGAGCCAGAGATTTGCCAATTTTTAAAAATCATTTGTATTAACCATTTCAGTGGCCTACTGATGTACCAGGTACGTCATGGTTAGTTTTCTTAGGCCTGATCTGTCACATCTAAATGGAAATGGTACCCCTCTACGTCAGTTTCCTTCAGGGGATCGCTGCTTATGTGATCTCATGAGCGCACATGCCACAGGTCTGGGTCTAGTGGCACGCTGGTGCCCTGCCAGACCTGCGGCGCTGAAAAGATTAGTTCGAAGAAACAGTATATTATTTTATTAACAATCGTGTTGTATAAGTCTTCAGTTTCTTTAATAGCTAAATAGGGAGCCAGGAGCCCTGTTCTATATACGCCGGAGAGTCAGCTTTAGCCATTTCAGTTGCAAGAAAATTGCGCACAACTGCACAAGCGCTATTCTCTGTATTCTGTAAAGAGACACAGAAAGGACCCCGCTACAGCTTATATGAGATAAAAGCGAGGTGTTCACTAGGTAGGGTTAATACAAATACACAAGAACAGGAGACCTGGTTTCCAAGCACTCTATCACTGAGAATGATTAGTGAGGTAATTAAAATAAAGTTTAATGTCCAAAATGAATATAAAATATAGGGTATTCAAAAAATTGAACAACATAAATGTAGTGACTTAGATCAATGTAGGAACACTATATGAGTGCTCTCGATCATGCACTAATGTGTATAGAAAGACTATTATGTCTTAAAATGAACCTATAAAGATATATAGGATTGCCTTAAAGTCAGGTATAGAGAATGGGGCTAAATGCGCATTTCTCTTGTTCCCGGTGCACGGTGCCGTAGTCCCGTTCCACTGTTGATGAGAACAAATGGAGGAACTGATAATAGAGCTCTCAATGGCTATTGTTATACACTCAGTACCCACACTGATCTTAGTGTTATATCAGTGCAGATGTCAGTGAGGCAGCATAGAGTCAAGAAGTGGAGTGTAATCCACATAGAGCAGTAAGATGCTTATAATAGTATAGACACTCTCTACCGTCAGCATAGGTGAATAGACCTAGGTAGCACAAATGTGGCTCCGAACACGGAGAACATACAAAATGCTTCATCTCAAGAGAAACCTTTAAATAGGTATCAACAACAGACTGTTACTGTGCCTGCGTTGGTAGTATACGTGCGATCAATGTTGACAGCGAATCTTGTCCTTTATCGCCGTTACATAGATGATATTATTTTCATTTGGAGGGGAGGTGAAGACACTTTAGCACAATTTATTGACAGTATGAATGTCAATACATACAATTTAAAATTCACGAGTGAATGGAGTCACCAACAAATCAATTTCTTAGATTTGAATATATACATCGAAAATGGAGTAATAAAGACAAAGACATACTTTAAGGAGATAGACAAGAATAACTTTATTAGAAGAGACAGCTGCCATTTACCAAGATGGATGGGCAATGTACCATCCAGCCAGTTTACCAGAATCAGAAGAAACTGTACGGATATAGAGCAATACCAGACACAATCAGTTAAAATCAAAGATAGATTTCTGGAAAAACACTACACTGAGGAAAAAATTGAATCAGCTAGGAGGAAGATAGAGGGAGCCCAGAGAGGCGATTTACTGGCGCCGAAACAAAAGGACACAGTTAGGAATAACAAATTCGATTTCGCATTTCTGACAGGATACAGCAGAGATGCTGGAAAAGTTAGAAATATAATTTCAAAACATTGGGATATCCTCAAAAACGACCCAATTCTCGGCCCTAATATTCCTGAAAAACCAAATGTAATTTTTACTAAAGCATGCAACCTCAAAAACAAACTAGCCCCAAGTGCACTCAGGGATATTAAATCAAAGGAAAATGGGTGGCTTAATAAGAAAGGCTTTTTTTGGCTGTACCAACTGTAAGGCATGTCAGTTCAAATCGCTAGATCAAACAAAGTTTAGCTCTAGTGTCACGAGTGAGGTTTTTGATATTAAGACTTCCATGACTTGCAGGACAGACCATGTAATTTACATGATAGAATGTTCCTGCAAGTTACAATATATAGGCAAAACAATCAGACCTATAAGAACAAGAATCATTGAGCACCTTAGTGGCATTAAGAGGAAACTAACTAACCATAGTATTCCAAACCACTTTACTGAGTTTCATGGTGGTGAACCGACATGCCTTAAATATAAAGCCATTGAACATGTGCTACCCCATTGGAGGGGAGGAGATAGGGGTTTAGAACTATTGAAACGTGAAACCTTTTGGATTCACCGTCTCAAAACACTAGCCCCTAGAGGTTTGAATGCCGAGATAGACCTTACACCTTTTTTGAAATAATCTCATAATATGACTGTGCATTATCGCTGTTCAGCCTTGCTTGTGTTCCCTCGTCTTTCACCTGCTTCTCGTTTCAGATCAATATCCCGTAATGGCTACCTGTCTCTGATGTCTTAATACATCATCATGCCCATTAATATTGATATGTCTACTGTTATATATATTGATCACTTTGTATATATTCTCCAATTTACTGTAAATGAAATGTCATTATAGCACTTTTTGTCTCCATATCCGGTTAGCTTTAAATTCCTACTATAACCTCCAACCACGCCATACTTACATCTGATAATTATAACACTATTTATACTGCTCCCTGTGAGTGTTTTAGGGTTAACTTAATACCATACCCAGTTTGCAAGCTTGCTAATTTATTATAATCTAATATGGTACGATTCTATCTTTCAGCACGCCAATAGTGTCCCTATAGCAATATACCACCTATCTACATGCCTAACACATTTGATGAACCTCATAAGTCCCCTTTTGGTTATTCTTCCTACACAACCATTGTGTAAGGTACTAAGTTCATCAAACCATTTGGATCAGATATTCCATTAGGTTTAGTGACTAACACTCTCAATTGCAACTTTGTTATCATCTAAACAGATGTCATAATGCAGTGAGTTCCCCATATGAAGCATTAATTATTTCCCCAATCCCTTTCCTTCTCAATTATATCCACTAAGCATATCAGCTTGACATTGAATTACATTATTCCAAATTAACATAGAAAATAGACCAACATTTCGATAATAATATGGTTTAATGACATTTCATAATACCTATTAAGGGTTAAATTGTGATAAATTTACACTACAAGTTTTAATGTACATTTATAGTATTATTATAGCTATGTCCCCCCCGTGTTACAAAGTCTAGCAACAATGAAGTCTTGTTAATCTTTATGCATGTTAACTTCTACTCCCAGTGCGACACATGTTGATTTAATTGACTAATTAAATAATTAGCAGCATATATGGGTATATAAATAGCCACTAGCACACAACCAATTATACTCCTGACGAAGCCGAGAACAGTTCCTGGTAGCTGGGCGAAACGCGTTGAGTAGACCAGTAGACCAATTTTGGGCCTGGAGGCGACCCGTAGTGAACCGACCCTGCAGCCGTGACGTCACACGTTCAGACGGGCGCACAGAGGGAAGCTCCGTTCCAGGTTACAGAGCCGTGGAAGCCAGCTAGAAGACCTAAGGGAGGCGGTGAGCTGTTCGGGATACCTCCAATTCACATTGTGTGATATATGCTTTTAACCTATTAGCACATTGTAAGTGTGCATTTTTTACCCTGATTTTTTCAAATAAAGTTTTCATACTGATCGCACTATGTAGTTTTCTCTCTCCTTATACATGCGTATTTTGCTGACGGAGAATCGTTAGGGGGTCCGGTGCATAGCTACCTTCAAGGGTGGCAACCCAATTTGCCAACTGCATTTATTTACTCTTTAGTCCTGTGAGTAGAACAACTATACGAGCCAAGACACTGCCTAATTATTTCACCTACTGCATTACGTCTGCACTTATATTTGTGTATTTTGTTCTCTTGTTCCTCCACATGCTCCCCCTGGATGTTTTGAGACAGCGATACAGAGACATACACAGCTTACACAACCTGTGTAAACAACCTGGATCAAAATGAAGATCCAATTATGGCTCTAATTGGTAATTCTATAAAGAGGGAAGAGACATCCTGAAGCAGGCCCGAAGGCAACTTTCAATGACATTTCAGCCAAAGCTACGGTAGCCCTGTGTGGTTTGGGCTATAGGTCTGCCCTCCTCCTGGTGGTAATACCTGGGTTAGGGCGGTTTTGCCAGGAGCAATCATGGGTTTTCCCCAATTCATGCAGTGCAGTGAGTCAGTGAAGGCAGTGTCATCAGGCCCTGTGTCCAATTAGAGACACAGGGGTGGTGCCTGTTGGAGCTGGCTTAATGTACTGCAACTTCCTATTTAGTCAGTTGGTCTCTACCTTGATAGAGACAGGGTACCTGTGCCAAGCTGCCAGGGAGCTGGTAGGCTTGAGGCCTCCCTTAGGGGAGTTTGAGGTAGACCCATACCTCCTACCCTAAAAGGGGGAAGGGGAAGAGCAAGAACCACTCTTGGTGCCCTTTGCAGCGAGTGAGTTCAGGGACATCCTGAAGGTGAAAAGTTTTCTAACTGCTGTGATTGAGACTGCTGCTAAAAAGGAAGACCAATAAAGACTGCTGCATGTTATCTATATCTCCTGCCTGAGAGTTAAGTATATTGGGAGGAGAGGGACAAGTTATTTTGCAGATACAGCTCAACCCCGTTATAGCGCGATCCGCTATAACGAGGTTTGAGCGTGGACCCCGAATATTTAAAAAAAGATTTTTTTTTTTTGCACACACACACACACACACACACACACACACACACACACACACACTGCACGCACACACTCGCAGCACGCACACACTCGCAGCACGCACACACTCGCAGCACGCACACAGCCCCCAACCCCCTACCTTTGGTGTCAGCTGCTGGGCCATCGTGGGGCTGCTGGCAGGGATCGGTGCGGGGCTGGGGGATTAGTGTGGGATCGGGGCGGGATATCGGTGTGGAGCTGCTGGGGGAAATGAGGCTGCTGAGGGGATTGCGGGGAATGCTGGGAGAAGTACGGTGGCTGCTGGAGGACGTGTAGGGCTGCCGGCGCCTCACTCAGCCTCACTCAACCTCTTCCCCCCTCCTCCCGATCGGGCACGCGGCGGCCATTTTTTTTAAAATTATCGCAACCCCGGTTATAGCGTGGTCGGATCGGGTGGCCCCCTTTGGACATTTTACTATCACAGTGTGGCATGGATGGTGTCATGGACTATGGTAACTGATGTGAACTGTTAACCATTGTTGATCCCAAACTAACAGTCTCTTTTTGGTACTGTGCCTGGTTTGCCTTGATTATACAAACTGCATTTACGGTGTATGTATATAATATATGTATTTGACATCAGCATGTATTTGGTGCATGTGTTATCTATGCTTGCTGTGTGGTTTTATATTTACTAGGGGTGAGGCTTTCTCCATGGACCCTGATTCGTTAAAGGGGACTGCAGCATGAGGCAGATAATAACAGCTGAGTGCAGGGAGAGAGTGAAATAAAGAAATTATAATGATTAATACAGCACACAAGAGATCAAAAGTTTGCTGTGTGCTGTATTAATCATTATAATTTCTTCAGGGTCCATGGAGAAAGCTGATTACCATTGTTTATTCTCCAGCTGACTCACTCACCTGACTACTCCATATGTCACAAATTGAACAGACTACTTAAATGCTTGCTGTTGCACTACACGTTAAGCCCCCGGACGAAGCAGGTGGCGAAACGTGCACGTCGGGGCTTGTTTGTCTCCCCTGGATCCGGTGGTGCCCCCAGCTGTCATTTCTTCCTGCCGCATCACGTGGTTCCAGCCGACGCTCCCATCATACAGGGAGCATGCGCACTGTGGCGGTTGCGGCTGCGACTTACCATCACTGAACTTTTGATGACTCTTCTTATTTGTGGACACTCTTTACTGCTGGACTCATGCTAAGTATTTCCTGCATCTTGCTTTGACTTTGTTGCTTATTACCTGTCAACTAGTTAACCTCTGTGTGTGCCAAATTATATTCATCTTAATTGCATATTTTTGCTGTTATGCACACACTGATTCAATACAGGGTTTGTTATTTCAGCAATTACTGACCGGCCGGTCAGAGTTGTAAGAGGCAAACATTGTTTGCTTCTTGTCAGGAATCCGCTCCGCGGTTTACTGGTTGCCTTACCTTGCAGACCGGTGCAGTTCTGGAACAGCTCTCCTGATGTTTGCTGCAGCCTGGATTCACTCACCAAAGCTATACACACTCCCTCTGGTATCTACTGCAGCTGTGCAGCCTATCACTGCAACCTAGACTTGCATTCACTCATTGGAGCAGTACCTTCACACCCCCGCTGGGGATTGGCCCGCTGGCCTTTAAGTACTGCTTTCCCATAATGCTCCTTGCCGAGCATAGTCCTTACCGGATGTCACCAACTGTTCTGCCACAAGCTCTTGCTTGTTCTCATGTGCTGAAGCGGAGGTTTCCCTTGCGTCCTTCAGCTTCCTGTTCTCCTGTGCTGAAGCAGAGGTTTCGTCCCTGCGTCCGTCAGCTTCCTGTTCTCCTGTGCTGAAGCAGAGGTTTCGTCCCTGCGTCCTTCAGCCTCCTGGATTCCTGCACTGAAGCGGAGGTTTCGCCCCTGCGTCCTTCAGTCTCCTGGATTCCTGCATTGGAGCGGAGGTTTCCCTGTGTATCTACAGCTTCCTGGTTCCTGGGGCCTACTCTTTCCCTAATCTAGAGAGGCCGTGTCCTGGTTCCTGCGCTGCTACAGAGGCTTCCCTAGCCTGCTCAGGACTCTTGCGCTGTAGCACTGGTTTAACCGTGCAGCTAGGCGGTGTGTAAATCTGGTCTGTCTTCCACCTCCTGAGACCAGTACCATGGGCCATGGTCGCCGCACGCGCAGAGGCCACCCCCGCGCTCCTAAGCTGAAGCGGGGTTTTCCTGACTCCCTGTTGCCGAACTCCTACTTGGACAATGTTTATTCTGACGTCTCCTGTCCTGACCCTGGCTTGTACAACGACGATGCTGTCTTCTCCAATCCTGACCCTGCTACGTACGACTATGAACTGCGCAATCCGGATCAGCCTGCGAGGTTTAAGGTCGGTGCTTTTACAACCCTACCTCAGCCACGCGGTCCGACCCGAGTTTGTGGCGAGCACAACCGTGACACGGATGTGGTGTGTGTGTTGTCGATGTGTGTGTTGTGTGTGTGTGTGTGTGTGTGTTGTGTGTGTGTGGGTGTGTTGGTGTCAGTAGTTGTGTGGGTATGTGTCAAAGGTGTGTTGCATGTGTGTCAGTAGTGGTGTGGTCTGTGTGTGTGTGTGTGTGTGTGTATATGTATGTTTGTGTTGCACGTAGGTGTGTGTCTCCTTTCGTGTTCCTGCCACAAGATGAAGAATAAGGGCAAGAACAAACAACAGAGAAACGTTAAAATAAAAAAAACAACAGAAACATGTACAAAACGAAAGAAAAAAATATGAAAAAATTCTACATTCAAAGGCTAGGCAGGACGCGAGGGAACCGCCCGGCCGGGCGGCGGCTCTGCCCCGGACTATGCATGAGTCTCTCATCCTCACACCCCCCTCCCCCCCCCCCCCCCCCCCCCTCACAGAACGGACGAGCGGCGGGACCGCGGCGGCTTTGCATTGAGATCTATCATCCCCCCCCCCCCCCCCTACAGAACAGGCAGCGCTGCGGACCCCGCGGGGGCGGCTCTGCATGAGACGCTCCTCACCCACCCCCAACCCCCCCACCCACCACGAAAGGCAGAGTGCGGACCCGCGGCGGCTCTGCCGAGACTCTCCTTCCCCCCACACCCCCCTCCAACCCCCCCCCCTCACGACAGGCGAGCTGCGGAACCCGCGTGCGGCTCTGCCTGGTCTCTCCTCACCCCACCCCCCCCCCCCCTCAAACGACAGGGCAGAGCTGCGGCCGCGGCGGCTTGCTGAGGACTACTCCCCTCCTCCCTCACCCCCCTTACAGACAGGCAGAGCTGCGGACCCGAGCGTACACACACACACACACACACACACACACACACACACACACTCTGACTGACACATACACACACTGACTGTGAATAGGTTAGGGGGATGTGTGAGGTGCAGGGGGGCTGCGCATACGTCACACGGTCACACGGTCACACGCACGCACACGGTCACACACACACGCACACGCACATGGTCACGCACAGTCACACGCACACACACACAGTCACAGTCACACGCACACACACACAGTCAGTCGCACACACACACAGTCAGTCGCGCACACAGTCAGTCGCGCACACAGTCAGTCGCGCGCACACGCACTGTCACGTGTACCGTGCACTGTCACGCGCACACGCACTGTCACACACAGTCACACAGTTACACGCACAGTCACACAGTCACACGCACAGTCACACAGTCACACGCACAGTCACACAGTCACACGCACAGTCACACGCACAGTCACACAGTCACGCACACACACACACACACACACACACACGAGGAATTCACGCTTAGTGCAAATACAAGGGATGTGTACGCATGTTCTAAGTCAAATTTATTTGCGTTTTGTCAATGAAATTGTATTTTGATTTTTAATTAAAACATCACCAATACAAATACAATTTCTGTGACAAAAGTCAAAGAAGTTTCACTTACTATGCGCGTGCACAGCACACACAGCTTTTTTTTTTCCCCGCCTTTCTTTGACACTGTTCCCTGGCTTCAAACACTTAGGCCTCGGTCCCGCTGCGCTCGTTGGCGGTGTCATAGGTGTACATATATATATATACCAACACAGAAAAAAGAGAATCCCCTGATAGCACTCTAGCATACAAAAGTAACAAAATGTATTAATCACAAATACAAATAAATAATATATATATTATATATATATACACACACACACACACACACACACACACACACAACAAAAGAAAAAGAACCCCTATAAACGAGAGCACTCTAAACAAATTCATCCACTGATATCACCAGAGGAATCAAGTAATGTAATGAATTGATGAATTATTTAAAATAATCTTTATTGGGAGATACCTCAAAATTAAAATAATGCAGGTAAGTGAACCTAAGCCTCCTCTGAGGCTAGTCTATAATCTAAAGTGCGAATTAAAATGAAGTGGGTATGAATTGGGGTATAGAGCCCCAATATATCGAATAATTGGGACTATAAAGCCATCACGTATAATTACAGAAGCACATCTGAATTAGTGTAGCTAATCACCAGACTCTGAATGGTTAATAAGTGACCTGTGCAGAGTATTATAAGGATCTACTGTTACAGAAAATCTCAATAACTACTGCAATGTGGGGGTATAATGCCTGTGGCCAAAGTATAAGTGAGTGTCAATACTGTATGTAACACTCATATCATCTCTGGCCTCCCTCGTAACAATTAGTGCAGTGTAGTGCACTATTATTTTTTGTTAGGTTACCATTAGTTTATGTATGTTTTTATGTTAGTGTGTTTCACTGCTTCTTATTAAAATCTTTGACGCATTTTCACTGCTGACTCATGGTTCCAGGTTTTTTGCTTTCTTTTTTGATTTAGTTATTACAGGCTTATTGTGAGTGCTTAATATAGGGATTCTGTCAGTCTTTTTTGTGTGTTTTCATATTATTTTTTATCCCTTAGCACCCCCAGGATTTTTACTATCTTATTATTGGTTTGCTTAAGTTAATCTTTAAACATCAATATTATATTTATTTTTGGGTCCTGGGTTAGCCTTTTCTATTAATATAGTGATAGCGACTTTTCCTTTTTGTGTGTGTTTCAGATATATATATAAAATATTTTATTTTTAATGTCTTTATTGTTTTTTTGTATAATGATGTATGTATTAAGAATTGTTTTTGTTGTTGTTGTTTTTTTTTTAGCCAAAGGCCCTACTTGCCACCTTTTGGGTAAAAGGACTATTGCAAGGACTATACAGATGACTATTGATGAAGTGCACAATATGGGCCTAACATACCATTGAATTAAATTGTCTAAGGGCGACTGATTTTATTAATCAGCATAACTTTTTGAAATGGTGATCCTAGAGCCTGACAAGCACACATATTATAATGTACAATAATATACGCAGTGAACAAGATAAAAATAAGCCTCAGATTGAGTCAACAATTATCATGTCCTCACAAATACCATGATGTATGATGGCAGCACACATTTTATGTCAATAGAAAAAACTATTTTAATTAATACTTACCTTATTTCCTTCAGGTGATGTCTTCAAAATCCCATCTTGCCAAACCTTGGACTTCTTGGTCTTTTGATGAGTGTACAAAACCTTAAGGAAGAATACATTGTGGATTATTAGCTCAACTGAATTTCTCTGAATTAAAATAAATCCTCACGAAGACTTACTGTAAACCCTTTTTTTCCATATGATCTATCACTAGGACACGCTTCATGGCTCAATGCTTTTTTCTAGATCAGGGGTGGCTACCTCCAGTCCTCAACGGCCACCAACAGACAAGGTTTCAAGGAAATCCCTGCTTCAGCGCAGGGGGCTTAGTCATAGACTGAGCCACTGATTCTACTCAGAGCTCTAGACAGCCAACGTAGGAGGATCACATGGTTCCCAACCAGCTGACTCTGCTGCCTGCTAGCCAGTCCTGGAAGTGGGGATTCCCCTGTGCCGCAGCTATCGGAGAGACGCCACGTCACCACGTTGTGGATGTTCTATCTGTCTGAGTCACCTAGCACTATGTGCAAGTGCAGTATTGCTTTTAATTTGTTTTCTACATAAAATATATTTTTGCACTCTCTCTCTGTGTAAATATCCAGCCTTGCGGGGTAGCCATTGCCACACGTTTGGGGACGACTGCCTTCCTGCCTTCCACACACCACCCAATTACCTTTACAAGACCCAGGGGAGACTGAGGCAGATGGGAGGGATTTCCACAAAGATACCTTTCAGTGCCTTTTGTTCCCACTTGGTCATGTGAGTTGTGGCATTGGCCACTTGCAATTTATCTCATACCATCAACCCCCCCATCCCCTTTGGATTATAGACATCATTGCACTATGTATGCATTTTTCTTTATATCCCGCATAGGACTCTGCGCTCCCCGAACAACACCATTGCAAAGGTACCATTGTCAGTAACAAAGGACCAGCCAGGCTCCCCGTAGTGGGCCTAGTGTAACAGGGGTAATACAGATGATTATTCCGAAGCAACAAAGGGGGGCCGGGTCCGACACCAGTAGAGCGACTAAGTGAATACACCTCCATTTGACTGCTAAGAGTGGGCACTTTTGGAAGCACGGTATTCATGTATAACTACAAGCAAAATTATACAATGTTGTTGCATGAATGTGGAATGTCTCCGTGTCTGGGGACAGAAACAATAGACTGACGTACTATAAAAGTTCCTGGCGCCCATTATTTACATCCCTGCCACCTCATAGCCCAGCCATCTGAATCCATCACCCCGAGTCAAGATAACCCATGCGGAGTAGCCAACACTGTAAAACAATGCATTCTCCCTGTAAGTCGTCAGGGAGGGTTACATTGCTTTGCTTTATTAATACCTCTTCTACCTCAGGCAGACCAGGCGTTTTAGTGTTAAACATTACATGATGTTTATCCCATATCTCATGTGTTAGTTCCTTCAATATTCATATTCATTAAAGGGCTCACAATCTCCTGCTAATCTTCACTAGGATTGTGAGTGAAAATAAATCATTCCGTATACTTACTGTAAACACCTGATAAGCCATCATTTCACTTGGAAAACCATCTGTTTAATATGCATATGGCCCACCTAAAAGGTATGACAAAGAGTGCTAGTAAGTGGAGGCAAACATTTCAGACTTCACCAAATCATTGAAGACAGCATCTCACCCTAAGGGTTGCTTTAAATGCAGACATTAGCAGTCGAGAGACATCTATCTTGAGAAAGGACCCAATTGGGACTGGAACAGCGACCAATAATAAAAGGAGGTGGCCCATATCTAATAAGAGGTGCTACTAAAAGACACCCTCTGGCCTATTCACTTGAGTAAGGTGGTCCGCGGATCACAGCAACTTCAGCAGCCAACGCATGGATGTGTAAAAAAACTTTATTGATCGCTAGCAGCAAACATCAGGCAACCACTCTGACGCGTTTGCTCCAGCTTTGAAAAAGTCCATAGCCTGGACGAAACGCGTCAGAGTGGTTGCCTGATGTTTGCTGCTAGCGATCAATAAAGTTTTTTTACACATCCATGCGTTGGCTGCTGAAGTTGCTGTGATCCGCGGACCACCTTACCTTTTTCCTGTGTCATCACTTCCGGAGGAGCACGCTGACGCCAGCCACACCAGAGGAAGCCGCTGCAGAATCCCCTGCCTCAACAGGGACGGCTTTTTCGTGAGTACCGAATAACTCCTCACCTCCACGCGGTATTTCAGGGACACCATTGAGGCGGTTGGTGCCGGGCGGTGATTTACTTGGGGGCGCCCCTTAGGGAGGTGTCCCCCTGTACCTCTATCCGGCTTACCATTGCCCAACTCCCTGTTATCTATACCGGAGGTTTGATTACTTTAATACTCATTGCTGGGTCTTTCTTCAATCAAGTTGCAATAGTGTGTGCACTACCTGTTAGCAGCCTCGGTATCCTGGGTCTATCCCAATTTTTTTAGTATTCACTTGAGTAGACTGAAGGGAGACTTGTGGATTAGCACCACTAAGTAAATATGGGCCTTTATCTTTTGGAAAACGTGCTACTGATTAATCTGGGTCTCGGAAACCATACAGGAACTGAGATTGGAATAGTTGAAATAAGTCAAAATTAGCAGAATTTTCCTTACGTTGACCGTATCTAATATTAATATGTTGCGAGGCTCCATGGAAATCTATTGCTGGCCCAGGATTTCACATCACAATCATCCCAATCGCAGAAATATCAACCTGACACAAAAAGCCTGCGAGAGGTTTATGACTAACGCACCTAATAATTTCTGATTCAAATAATCTTGTATCTTGATGACCCAACATGAACTGAGGACAGATTGAAATTTACGATGATTTGGAAGCAAATGACACAGTAATGCAAACACTATTCAATAGAAATGTGAAGACAAGAACAATAAAATTAGTACTTTGACACTGACACACACACACACACACACACACACACACACACACACACACACACTGGTAGATGAACCTGCTAGAAGGAGCTGACAATCTGTCTCCTCATCTACTGCGCTGGTTTTTTTTATTAATAAGTGTGTTGTATCTGTGTGGATGTCAAAGTTGTAATTTCATAGTCTTCACAGCACTATTATACTGCACTGTGCAATATGTTGGTGCATATATATATATATAAAATCACTTGTGAGCACATTCACATGTCTTAGGCTTTGGTCCCGCTGCGTCCGGCGGCGCACGCGGCCGCGGACCACCAGCCCCTTTCCTCCAGTGTGTAGGTCCCCGCTGGCTCCTTCCGACTTGGCTGACTGCGTGCTGTGACGCGTCAGCCGTCCGATGCTACAAGCTCCTAGTGATTTGCAGCTCTGACGCGTCACGTGGTGCGGCAGTCAGCCAATGAGGGAAGGAGAGGAGGGAAGGAGGCTTGGGATGGGAGCAGGGAAGGAGCTTCGGGGGAAAAGTGTGTATGTATATGCCTGCCCTTGCACTGCAGCAGGGGCTGAGCAGGTTGCGTGTAAACATACACAGGGAATATCATCGGCTCACCATTAAATCACATATCCTGACTTTCTCTGCAGAGGAAACCGGATCGTTGGCTAAATATTTCTGCCTACATTCCCCCCCCCCCCCTTCCGACCCCCCCCCCTCCCGATTCCCCCCCCCCCCTTCCAATTCCCCCCCCCCTTCCAATTCCCCCCCCTTCCAATTCCACCCCCCCCTTCCAATTCCACCCTGTGTGTATGAGTGCCTGTGTGTGTGAGCGCCTGTGAGTGGAGGGGTGCTGCGGGAGGGAAGCTGTTGTGTGTGTGTCGTGGGTTTCATATCTCCAGGCTCCTGCACACAGGAGGGGGGGGGGGGACACGAACGGAAGGACCCTTCGCTCAAACCACGCCCCCTCTCGCTCCAGCTCCCTACAGACCGCAAGTAGCGGTCAATTGCCTGTCAGTGCGCCGCCTGTCTGCAGTGCGGGCGCGCTGACTGAGGGAGCGGGGCCTTAGCCTTAGACAGGTCTGCAACCCTGCCTTTCAACCATTATCACCTAGCATACAGTGCTCCCACTGCAGCAAGGGATTCTGGGAAATGACATGCATATGAGCACACAATGTTTCAACTTTTGCCTGGAATATCCATTCACATGAAGCCCATTTAAGCAAATGCATTGCCGTTCATACAGCTGCTAAAAGCTGTATAGATATATATATATATATATATAATATATATGTATACACAAACGAAACAAATATGGTGCAACATATGTGATTATTTCTGTTTGTGTCTGCTGACCTTATACTATATATACACATACAGGGTGGGAGTGCATATCCGTGTTATACAGCTGTAACACACTGTATATATATATATAAACATACAGGGTGTGAGTGTGAAACCTATCACACTGTGTAGAAAGATTCATACTCACGTCAGTTCCCTTTTCGAACAATTCGCGCGTTATGTGACGTCACAAAGCTGCGCCGTCCGTCGGGAGAGGTCCGAGCCCTTCTTTTTCTTTCTGTAACATTTTTCTTTAGTATTATTTCTTCTTTTATTTGCACCAGGTAGTAACTCCCTGCGCGCAACATGAGAGGGCTCGGGGAAGCAAGCGTGCCAGTGTTTCCATGGTGACGCAGGAAACGACCAGGACAGCCGCTGCTGGTGAAGGGTCCTTCTCAGTTTAGGGTGACGCGCAGCTTGTGACGTAAGTACCTGACCGTCCCCCCCCCCCCCCCCCTCCCTGTGCACATGCGCCGCGAGACAGTGAGACCGTTGGATGGAACTTTGACATGTGAGAGATCCCCGCGAGGAGCCGGTAATGTGACGTCACGGAGAGGGAGAGAGGGAGAGAGTGAGAGAAGGAGAGAGAGAGAGGAAGAGGAGACGGAGAGGGAAGAGACGGGGGAGAGGGAAGAGAGGGGAGAGAGGGAAGGAGAGAGACACGCTGATCTACATTAGTATATATACAATGTTTAGTATATATATATATATATATATATATATATATACATATACACACACACACACACACACACACACATATACACACACACACACACACACACAAATGAATGCTGGGTGCACACAAACTTGAGACCTTAAGCAATAATAAAAATAATCAATGTATACTTAACAGAAGTACAGGTGCTCGCAGATAGACAGGGAACACCAGCCAGTCCAATAGATATACAAAGAACAGGAAATCTGCAGCACACTCAGTAGTAAAAAAGTGATTTAATATAAATAAATCATCGAGCTTGAGAGGATCGTATGGTCTGAAATGTACGTTGCTCTGGACCATGATTGCCTGATGTTTTATCTATATTAGATCACTTTTTTCTGCTGTGTGCTGCAGATTTCCTGTTTTTTTTGTGTGTGTGTGTATATATATATATATATATATATATATATATATATTGAACCCAGGCTGCTCTGTGCTGCCTGCTTATAGCGCTGCAGTGACACACAATGGGCACTCACACTGTATTACTCTCCCTGTGCCTCATGGTGTCGGACACTTGCTGCTTGTGTCCGCACCATTTGCACTGTATATTCCCTGTGTAGTAACTTTGTACGTCTCTGCGTACACAGATGGCAATATATAAATACAATTATATGTAACCCTGCTTCCCCCCCTTCCTCAGACTCTACGGTGATGTCTAGGGTGCATGAGGGCAGATTACATGCGGTGTGGTGCGTACCTGTGAGGAACAGGAGGGCCTGAGCTTCCCGCGATGTTATAGGGGAGCCAGGACCGGGTTTCTGGGGTGGTAGCCTCCATGATCTCTTAGTGGTGCAGCGCCTCCATCTTCTATACTCCCAGGAATATGGGACAGGACCGGTATAGAAGAACCCCTTGGGTCCCAGGGTAGTACTTTCCAATTCACACACAGTCTTTGATAATAACGAATGGTCTCTTTTATTTGACAGAGCAGCAATATCCCAACGATAGGGGCTTCCAACAGCCGCAACAACAATAGTCAATGACGGGTTATTACGCCACTCGCCTTCCACCCCGATAATTCCTCCTTTCCTTCCCTCCAAGTCTCTCCTCCGGCAGGAAGGTCTGGGCTAGGGCTTCAATACCCCATGGCCCACCCCCGAGGTTAGCCTCGGGGTGGGTCTTGAATTCTCCCCATCACCCCTTGCAGTGGGGTGAGGGCATTGGTCCACCAAGTCTATAATTCTATCAGCTCTACCTATAGACGCTGATTCTTTTCCGCTCCTTTCTCTCTGATCCGGCACTCTGCGCCAGGGAGACCGCAGCCTCCTGATACTCCTCGGACCGATCCGCAGGATTCTTTGACTCCCGGCATAACTAACTGGCAACTCCAGACTCTCGATATCACTATCCACTCTAACTCTAACTCACCGGAGTTGGCTGCTAAATATAGAGCTAGCCCCGCACCTCGTGATGTCACCAGAACTTCCCCTCTTGCTCACGCCTGCAGAAGAGTCCAGGCCTGCGTCTACCACTCAGGATAGGGCTATGAAGAGGGAAAACCCATGATGATTACTGGCGCCTGATCTTAACAGGGCTTATCACAGTAGAAGGAAGATAGGTATAGCCTGTGCTGTTTACAGGGGGCTACATATGCATACTATGTTTTTTGTTTAGCTCTGCAGAAGGTCCAAAACGATGACAAAGTTATATCGAATAGGTATTCTTAAACTCTCTATTTATTTAGTGATCCTCAGTACATAGCTGGGCTGATTACACCGGGTGCTGCCAACTTTTCCCATAACACTGAGGCTCGTTGTCATTCACTGTTCAGTGGCAACATACAGTACGAGGCTTTGTATGAAGTGTGTATTATTATTGTTTGTTTGTTTGTTTGTACAGCGCCAACATATTCTGCAGCGTGGTACAATGTGAGGTGTAGAGATTTGATCATTACAGATGCAGCGGCCGTTATTCGAACATTTACCTAGGTACATCTTGCGTTACGCCGCGTGGTGGATCCGAGATGGTCAGTTGCAGACATAATGGCCCATCGGATTAGCAGGGGGTCCCTGCTGTGTGAGTCCTACCGGGGTCTGCCTGCCTGTAAGACACCCAGTAGGAGATAGGCTGAATCAGTCACTCTAACTGCACGCCTCTCATAGGCGATCGCGGGGTTTTTTATTAAAATTCTAACATTACAGTAATGTAGCAGGGGGTCTCCTGAGTTGAACAAAGTTGATTTCAGCCTCGGAGAACCCCTACTTCTCGAGTTACAGGCCACGGTATGGGGTGCCGGTATCCCCGCCATGTTAAAATCCACGGGGATGTAAACAAAGCATAGGAGATACCGGCACCCCATTCCGGGGCCTGTATCTTGGGAAGCAGGGGGTCCCCGGACATGAAACCAACGCGGTTCTGCTCCGGAGACCCCCTGCTCATCTACACTTGGAATACAATTTAAATGTAAAAATATTTAGTAAGCACCAATAACCCACCACCCCTGTGCCACCCCCCTCCTCCCCCCTTAAAACTATGATTTATTATTTTACACACAGGATTAATACCACAGGCCGGCGAGGGTCCCCGGTGGGTCCAACGGGTGTCCGCAGGCCCCACAGTGCACCCCAGGGGTACCAACGGGTGTCTGGGGACCTCCGGGTGGTCCCCGCTAGGCATCGTATGCCTCCAGGTGGTCCCCGCTGGCCCCAATGGGGTCCACGGGGTGTCCCCGCGGGTGTCTGGGGCCCCTCGTGTGGTTCCCATGGGGGTCTGGGGCTCCTCGTGTGGTTCCCACGGGGGTCTGGAGCTCCTCGTGTGGTTCCCACGGGGGTCTGGGGCTCCTCGTGTGGTTCCCACGGGGTCTGGAGCTCCTCGTTGTTCCCACGGGGTTTCCTGGGGCTCCCTCGTGTGTGTTCCCCGGGGTCTGGGGGCTCCTCGTGTGGTTCCCACGGGGGTCTGGGGCTCCTCGTGTGGTTCCCACGGGGATCTGGGGCTCCTCGTGTGGTTCCCACGGGGGTCTGGGGCACCCCCAAATCTGTGGGGCCCCCGGTTCTTCCCCACAGGTGTCCCCCGTGGGTCCTCAGGTGGTACATGTGGGTGTCCGGGGGTCCTCAGGTGGTCTCTATGGGACCCCGCTGCCCTGCGGTACCAACCCTGTATGTAAAAAAATAAAACATGGCCTACATTTAAATCAATACACCCGCCCCCACCACCACCAAACACATACAATACAGTAATGGGCAAATTAACTGTTATCCAGATATGGATAATAGATTATTTGCCCATTATTAAACACATTAGCCATGAAGCATAAATAAAGTAACTAAATACAGTTCTACTTACCACAGCCAATATGAAGGGCGTCCTCGTCAGGATAATGCAAGGTCCCTGTCCTCCGTTGCCAGAAAGCATACATACGGTAATAAATTAATTCTAATGTCCCCTAACTCCTTAATCAACTTAGCGGTTAATAACCGCTATAGTAATTAAGGGGTTAACCCACCCTGCCTGCTACCCACCCGGGAGGCCTAACCACCCACCCCGGGCCCCCTATACTTACCCTGTACCTATTGAGTAGTATAGTGGTACATCATACCCATATAATGATATGGGCCTGATAAGCCACTGTAGTACTCAATGGGCACCTAATCAAAATTAATTAATGTACAAAAGACACAATAATAAAACATTCAAAAACACCGAAACGCCCCAATTCACTAAATAAAAACAGTAGCCAACAAATGCAATCAATAAAAGCACTAACCAGCTCAACAAGGAATGTATTAAACCAGTAACCAATCAAAGCAATTCATTAACAAAACAACAAGGAATTAATTAAACCATTAATCAATCAAAACAATTAATTAATAAAACAAGGAATTTATTGTAACAGTAACCAATCAAAGCAATTAATTATTAAAACAATGAATTAATTGAAACAGTAACCATCAAAGACATTAATTATTAAAAACATATCGGCAGAACAACCATGAAAAGCATTACCCAACACAAGACATTAATTAAAAACGAAAAATCAATCACCAAATTTTTTTTAAAAATAAAGCAGCAAAATAACAAACAATTACATCCACAGAATAAACACACGTAGAAAAAAATCACACTCAATACAAAGCAAGAAATTAAAAACAAATTATTGGCCTAATAATGTATTGATCTGTACCCTAAAGTGGTACAGATTAAAACATTATCGGTCAATGTGCAAAGAAAAAAAAAATACACATTCAATCGAAATATCTGTAAAAAAAAAAAAAAAAAAAAACATTTACATACATTCAATATTTTACTTGTCTTTAGAAGAATTGGCCCGCCGACTCCCGGGGAAACAGGACGCTAACGTACCGCAAAGGCCTCAAACAGCATCTGATGCCATCCGCCATGAAGATTCTTTAATCAGCTTCTTCTGTCTTCATCTGTCATTATTTATTTATCTTTTTAATCTTCTGTCTTCATCTGTCATTATTTATTTATCTTCTTAATCTTCTGTCTTCATCTGTCAATCCAAAAAAACCCATGGTAGATCCCAACCGATGTTGTCTCGTCGTCTTCTTGGGCTCAAATGATGCGTCACGGCCTTAAATATGGTTTGTGACGTCACATTTGGGCGGGAACTGGTTCAACAGCCATCTGATTGGCTATTAAAACCATGTGCCGATTTTAATTATTTTTTTATGACATCATTTAAAGGGATTGATGCCAGCCAATCAGAATGGCTGTGCTTCATTTAAGTAATAATCGCCGAAGAACAGGGCATTACTGGCCAATAATGCCCTGGCTGGAAGAGTTGAAGGCCCGAGGCGTAATGTAGGCTTATTTAATAAATAATAGACAATTTTATATAGTTAAATTAGATATTTTTATTAAAATAAAATAGTAAATACATGAAACCACCTCTATATACCCTTACACTGCAGATATCTATATCCACACACTGCCGCCCCCTCTGTGTACACACACACACACTGCTGCTACACACACACACACACACACACAACAGCACACCACACACAACACAGCACCTCTGCACACACCACACACACAACACAGCACCTCCTCCACACACACAACACAGCAGCTCTACACACACACAACACAGCAGCGCTACACACACACACACACACACGCGCACAAAAAACAAAGCAGCTCTACACACAAACTGCTGCTACACACACATGCTACACCTATAAACACTGCTACTGACACAAACACACACACACTGGAGCTTTATACACACACACACACACACAGTAGCTCTATACACACACATCATCTCTACACACACACAAACCGCTGCTACACATACAACAGCACAACACAACACACACTGCAGCCACAATAAAAAAAGGTGAGGAGGGAAGAGAGAGGTGAGGAGGGAAGAGAGAGGTGAGGAGGGATCCCGCATCTCACACTCCATTCTTCTCATCACTTTTAAAGCTTTACACTCTTCTGCCCCTCCTTACATCTCAGACCTAATTTCTCGTTATGCACCATCCAGACTCTTGCGTTCTTCTCAAGGATGTCTTCTTTCTACCCCCTTTGTATCTAAAGCCCTCTCCCGCATTAAACCTTTTTCACTGACTGCCCCACACCTCTGGAATGCCCTTCCCCTCAGTACCCGACTAGCACCCTCTCTATCCACCTTTAAGACCCACCTTAAGACACACTTGCTTAAAGAAGCATATGAATAGCACTGTGGATATTCTGAACACATGATACATAAAGCTTGGGCCCCTGCAGACGCACTTACCAGAACTCCCTCCTACTGTCTCTGTACGTTCTCCCTACCTACCAATTAGACTGTAAGCTCCTCGGGGCAGGGATTCCTCTTCCTTAATGTTACTTTTATGTCTAAAGCACTTATTCCCATGATCTGTTATTTATATTATCTGTTATTTATTTGATTACGACATGTATTACTACTGTGAAGCGCTATGTACATTAATGGCGCTATATAAATAAAGACACACACGCCCAGCCATGTACACACACACGCCCAGCCATGTACACACACAAGCCCAGCCATGTACACACACGCCCAGCCATGTACACACCCACGCCCAGCCATGTACACACCCACGCCCAGCCATGTACACACCCACGCCCAGCCATGTACACACCCTGCCATGCGCGCACACGCGCGCCCTGCCATGCGCGCACACGCGCGCCCTGCCATGCACACACACAGTCTTCATTTTTCAAATGCTTAAACCTCCCTAACGGGGCAGATTTAAAAGAAATAAAACAGTGTTCGGATGGGTACGCACTTACAGTATAAAAAAATGCAAATTATTTAAACCCCTTTTTATAGTTGTAGTAAAATTGAGGCACTTTTTTTTAAAGGGCAATCCCACACAGCAGGCTGAATGGGTTTTAGTTTAAACCACCCGTTTCACTTATTTGCTGCATTTGTTAACATGTATTTTTGTGTCCAGATAATTTATAATCTTATATAATATTGCCAGTATTTCCACTTTATCTATTTGGCAACAATGCATACTTATATTATATTCGTGATGCACAATTAGATTTATCAAAATGAGATCAAAATTCTGGATAAGACCTGTACAGACACAACTGTCTTTACAATTTTACCTAATCTTGTTTAGAGACACTGCACAGCATTTAGTGTACTGCAGAGATGGCAAAAGTTAAATATTTGGTATATGTTTTTATTTTTGTCAACCACCTATAGTTAACTTATGAAACATGCCACTGTGGTTGGTTTACTGTAATTAAAAAAGAATGACGTTAGTTCCACAAAGATATTATCATTTTTCTTGTAATATATGCAGCCATATTTTAGCAGTACAGCTTGTTTATGCAATATAAGCACAAATACTAACGTACATTAAGCGTGAGTAGAACGTGTGGAACTTGCACCGAACACTGACGAATGCCTGTTTATCGAGTGCCGTTTGCAAAGACCTGTACAGAAGCACAGATAGGACAAGAACTCTCATACACAGCATTAAAAGGAAATAACATACAACTCCGGGGCCATCATTGCGCCAGCACACAAATCCGTTCTTGATAGTAAATCATTATTTTTGATAAAGCTTCACACACAAGACATTTTAAGAACAGTTCCCTACTGTGTTTACAAATATACTGATGTGTTGCATTATCCTGCCTGTTCAGTCTCCCGGAGATTTGGTAGCTTTAGATCAGCTTCTACAAATCTCGAGTTTTGCAAAGCACGGCCCCTGGGATGGAATGGGTTAATACCCTGCATACAGTATGTTACTTCTGGGGAGTTAAGTACACATTCAGAGCTCTCCAGAAATCCAAACAAGCATTTAACAGTTGGGTAAAATCAATATTGTTTTTTAAATATTCCTTAAGTTGTACAGCCCGGAAAGAAATGAGTTACTGCAGAAAGTGTAAATAGTTTATTTTTAATTGTGAACCATTTGTGACCATCTGAGACTATGGCTGAGCATTCACGATCTAAAGAAGAGGTTTGTAACCTAAATGTTTGCAGAGGTTTCCTGAATTTTTTTCGGGAGGAATGGATATTTTACTTATTACGTGCCTAACTTTAGTCAATTTAATGTTGTCTTTTTTTTTTATCCAACATTACAAAATTATTAAATGTTCTGCTGTAGTTATTAAATGTTCTGCTGTAGTTATTAAATGTTCTGCTGTAGTTATTAAATGTTCTGCTGTAGAAAGCTATTAATTATTTAAAAAAAAATAATCACTACCATGAGTATATTTCCAAATATAGGGAAAAAATTTTTTTTTTGTTTTTAACGAGTTGCACAATTCCTAGAAAGTCGAAAACCGCTGGTCTAAAGTGATATTTCTATACCTAATACACTTCCAACAGCTAATTAGCTGGTCAGCCAGCAGCTACAGAATACATTCTGAAAATTCCTTGGGTGGGGGGATGGTAATGCCATTGCCTCTCCAACACTGTTCCTCTCTCCACAGGAAGGAATGGCTGGACCTCAAGGCTGAATACTTGTCATTACAAAGGGCCAGTATGGCCTCACTCAAGAAATCAATATGTGAAATAAATCACACCTCCATGGGGGAAATGGAAGCTGAGCCTGCCCAGCAGAACATTGAAATGAAAAATGGCAAAGGTACTTCAGTATAACACCTTTACTGTTAACATTGTGTTTGTGTGTGTGTGTGTGTGTGTGTGTGTCCCCAAAGTTACTTACACCTAGTTGTAAAACATAGAAACATTTGATAGCTCCTAGTAAGTTTCGCGCACAGATGTAGCTAACGTTACTTCTCCACCTCAATCAATGCTGCCAAGATACTTGCAGATTTTACACGACTTCAGTAAAACAAATGGTAATACGCGCTGTCAAAATAACGCGCTATTTGTGCAACTTTGGTGTCTGTCCTGGCACTCCAAGAACAATGAAATACAAAAGACTTGGTGCTACAGTCTGAGGCAGTGATTTCCAACCGGGGTTCTGCAGCCGCCAGGGGGGGGGGGAGCTGGGACAACTCTCCCATCTGTTCCAGGCCCGGCGGCGCAGCAGCACCACACTCAGCAGTGAGCCGGCATCAGCAACAACAGCAGCCGCCCGAACACTGCTCTTTCCTCTCCCTGCTTCTGCCATCAACTTTCGGCTGACTGGAGGGAGAGGAAGCATCATGCAGGCTCTTGGCACCATCTCCATTAAAGGGACAGTGTGTCTGTGTGGCGAGGAGAGAGCGAGAGTGTGTGTGGGGGGGAGGGGGAAGAGAGTGTATGTGTCTGTGGGGGAGAGCGTGTGTGTCCAGGGTTGCCACCTTCTACTGAAGACTTACCCGAAGAAAATAAAATCCCTTACTTGGCGGCGGCTCACGTCATCGGGCTGCAATTCCCCCTCCAACCGCAGTGAACATGGTTGATGCCGCATTGCCATGGCTAGGTGACGCCGCATAGCGTCATGACTTCACGCAGCGTCCCATTTCCATGGCAACGTGGCGTCATTTGTCGCCGTGCAGCAGTGTTCACAGCAGTTGGAGTGGGAATTGCAGAAGATGGGCTAAAACCGTAGCCTGGAGGTAAGTGCCCGAAACCCGGAGTCTCCGGGTCAAACCCAGAGAGTTGGGAACTGTGTGTGTGTGTGTGTGTGTGTGTGTGTGTGTGTGTGTGTGTGTGTGTGTGTGTGTGTGTGTGTGTGTCATACCCCCTAGAGACAGGGGGCGAGGATTGGTGTTCCCCAGAATTTCACCATCGTTCTGGGGTTCCCTAACCAAAAAAAGGTTGAAAACCACTGAAGCATGAGACAAAAAAACAATATCGTAACTGACTCAACAGTCGCACCTGTTTTTTTTTGTATTTATTTTATTGAAGGATCAAGCTTTTGGTCCTCACAGAGGGACATTTCATAAGATGAGAGGGCATGTGAGAACCGAAATAAGATGTATTCTTTTGTTGCTAATTTTCTGAGTGCAGTTACTATTTTATATATAAATAATGTATGTTTGTGTTTCTTGCTGTAAAGATGAACATTCAACACCCACCTTATTATTGCACTAACATTCTAGTAATGTGTTTGCATTGTGAGTGGTAGCACATCATTGTATTTTTTTAATTATTATTTTGATGAACAGCGGACATTGTGAAGAGTGAGACAGTGGGACCGCTGTTTGTAAACGGAGTTATCGTGAAGATCATAAGTTCAGATCCCCTGCAGGGCCGGAAATACGTTAAGGTAATTGCCCTTTCCCCATTTGATCTCCCACCGGTCTCAGGCGAGTGTCTCATTCATTACAGAAGACTACGGCTTGTACAAAGTTAAAGCTACCAAATTCCTGCCAGGCTTAACCAGGGCGGGCACAGGTGTGACGGCAGTACTGTATATTGGATCTAAAAATGTGATGCTTTGTTTGAATGAAAACAGACAATTGGTGTGTTCTCTGCTCCCCCCCCCCCCCCCAAAAAAAACCTATGCAATTCTTGACTTATTTGTTCTTCCCTACAGACATTACAACTATGTAGCTTCATAGTTTGCCACAAAGTATAAATGCAACTAATTGAAATAATTGATTGAAACCAAAATCTGTATTGATGAAGAATGCAGCATGATCTAATCACTCAACATTAGCTGCCATACTGTAAGGAGGTCTCCTGTGTTTACCTAGCAACATGCTAGTAATCTCCCTGATGGAGAGCATAATCATTTTCAGTGGGGATAATACATATTATTGAGACACCTTGCTGGAAGCTTGTCTTGATCTTATTTATGGAACCTTTTCCAGATTTCATGTCCGGCTTTTTCCTAGCCCACCTGAAAGAAAATGTATTTGGGGTATCCGGATGCACAAACCAATTTATTCTATTTTTATATTCCTCAAATGTTTAAGTGGTAAAATATATCAAAATAAACATTATTTCTTGGAGGCTTTATAATATTGTATATCGACATCTAGAACTTGCAGTTCGCTTTAATGCTTTTTTGTGTATTTATTAAATTGTTAGCACAATTGGTGTCCCCTGAGCTAAAAAAAAATGACCAAGTTTCCGAAATACTCGTTAGAAGGACGGTGTAGCTTCCTGTTGGCCCACAGGTCCCGCAGGTTTTCTATCCCTAAAGGAAGAGAAAACATTGGCAACTAAACCGGAGCGCACCTCTCAACCCCGAGTGGGATTGTACCAATTGCATAGCTCGGTTCCAGAGCGCACCTCTCAACCCGAGTGGGATTGTACCAATTGCATAGCTCGGTTCCGGAGTGCACCTCTCAACCCCGAATGGGATTGTACCAATTGCATAGCTCGGTTCCGGAGCACATCTCTCAACCCCGAGTGGGATTGTACCAATTGCATAGCTCGGTTCCGGAGCACATCTCTACCATGGGTTAAATTGTAACAATTGCATGGCGCGGTTCCAGAGACGTGTTTGCTGCTTTAAGCACTGTAGTACACTAATGGACGATCTATCTAGCATAATCTAGCACCGTGTTTTCAACCATGGTTCCTAGGAAGTCTTGGGTTTCCCGGGCATCCCTAAAAGGTTTCCTGCAATCCTCTGGTCATTTGAAAACTGTACCAAATACAGAACAATTTACACAGATCACAGAGCTGCTATTAGAGAAGTTTGGGGGTTCCTTAGAATTTCGCTTTGGGTTCCTTAACCAAAACAAGGTTGGAAACCACTGATCTAGCATATAGGTATCCTGCCTAAAGAGGCTAAGCTGTGCTAAGGGACTCAATGTGTGTTATGGCGTGGAACTTTTTAGTGATGTTCGCCTCCGTGGTTTCCTATGTATACTCTTGCATCTTTTCCCTATGTTATGGTCTTGAAGCATTTCAGTATCCTGATCTAAATTCTTTCAATCTCGCTGCCTTTCCTGCTGCACGTGATTGTACTTTTTATTCTGTAACATGCACGAATAGCATGCATTGCAATCACATACATTTTTATTTTTGTCCTAATATTTAATGTACAGTATTAAAGATAGTATGTTTTCCATGGACTTTCCCCTTAATAAAGGTACCATCAGAGTTATAATAATATATATGTAACGATTCTTTGGTAGTGCCTGTTCTGTTTTTTTGCATCCCAATACCGGTGTTTAGTAAAAGAAAATAATGAACATTTACACTACAATGCTGTTTTATAACAGGATGCCTTGTCAGGTGTGTCTGAAGTGGTGTATGTGGACATGTTGGAAGGGGATACGGAGTGTCACACTCGTTTTAAAACGCCTGAGGGTGCCCAGGCTGTACTGAAAGCGCGCTCTGAACTGCAGAATAAACACAACTGGAAGATGCAGATCCTCTCAGGTAAATCCTTCAGTCCAGGCTTCAAAAGGCCGAACAGCACATACTATTAACTAACATACTAACGTCATCTAACACACCTAAGAGAAAATCAATCTGACATTTTGTCCCCTACAAATATGGTTGGAAGGTAAATGTGGGAGAAATGTTTGTTTGTAAAAACGTGGGAATCTAAGATATTCATTGCTGTTCATAATCCAATATTTGCACAAGAACCAGGGCTCGGTTCAGCGTATGGATGCTGCAAAACAGCTGAAATCTGGGCATCACGAGAGCTTTTTTTTTTTTTAATAAAAGATGAAGATGTCTATAGTATATGGGCTACCCAGTTTTGTTCCAAACAAAGTGTATACAAGTCGTGTACAGCATCCTTTGTATGCACAACAGTATATAACAAATACATTTTGAGGGGGGCAAAAAAAGACCAGGGAACCTTTTTAAGATGAGTGAAACTGATCTATGAAAAATATAAGTTGAACTATCACACACAATATTTGATCATGGTTTTTTTGGTACATGGAAATGAGTTCCTTTTTGCTCCCTTTATAATAGCAACCCAGGAATCTATTCAGAAAATTGTAATGGAAATGATGTCTCTTTAAACATTCCCAGACGGCCTAGACTAGTATACCAGAAAGAAAAATAGTGAGCTCTATAGGCTGTCTCAGTCATTGATGCTTCCCATTTAACCCACAATCTAGTAATTAAAGTGGTAGTTTAGTCACATTAACATTTGAAGGGAGGCCGGGGAAATGATGGTGACGCTGAATAGATTGGTGTGAGCACTCCAGTCTATTTCATTATGCTGTCTCCAATAGATCTCTTCTTGAAGTGTCAATAATGTCCCAGTTAACCCTTTCCTGCTGGAAGCGTCTGCACTGCTTGGTAATGCACCTCTGAGCAATTGCGATGCAGCATTCTTTAAAGCAGCAAAGCCCCATAACTATTAAAAAAAAAAAAAACAATACATTAAATATGGAAAATTGCTAAATATTTTTTTTCGATAGATACACATTTGAGTTTACACTATAATGCTTATCAGCGGGAAAAAATGTATAAGGTGAACTTATCTGGCAAGTGGAAGCCAGAAAATGCAGGCGGTATCAGATTTGTGTGAATTTTTTTTAAATCGATGTGTATTTACGTGTAGCTATTGCCCTCACAGCATATACCATCTAAAAGACGTGATAAGTGTTTAATGTGTACATTGTGATTGCTGTTTATAGCAATCAATATATCGTGCTAAGTGAAATACAGCCAACTTATAAGAGGAAGGATTGGAAACAGAGCTGCTTTCCAAAGGAAACCAATTAAGTAGACTGATTATAGTAGCGCAAAAAGTATGTGCATGCACCAATATCAGAGATAATATTACATTGTATGGTTGAGTACAGTGATTTCTGAATCCCCCCAACATAATACCTTTATATATTCACATTTTGTAGTGTGTGGTGGGTGTGTGTGTGTGTGTGTGTGTGTGTTGTGTGTGTGTGTGTGTGTGTGTGTTGTGTGTGGTGGTTGGGTCTGTGTGTGGTGTGTGTGTGTGTGTGTGTGTGTGTTGTGTGTGTTTGTGGTGTGTGGTTGTGTGTGTAGCATATATAATATATATATATATATATATATATATATCAATCATACACACAGGTTCTGGGAAGGACCTGAGAGGTAGGTCAGATGAACGAAGTGTCTCAGGTGAAAGCTCCACTGTACCCCAGGTTAATTATAAAAAATGGTGTTCCGGGGAGGACTTCTACTTAAAGAAAAAATATATATTACTGAAAAGAAAAGGATTCCCTTTTGGCTGCACTGAAGAGCACCCTACAGAAGTACAACATTATACTTTAATTGTCTATTTAAAAGATAATTGGGTCCTTGGAAAATGGCAAAGAGAAACGAAATAAGTGCTATATCTTGCTCTCATATATAATAATACTTTCTCTGCTTCGGTAGAAACTGCTAGTTGCAAGTTAATTAACACACTCCCATGTAGGAGCGCTGTGCTGCCCACGGGCGCAGTCTCCCTAAGCGGTCTGACTTAACCACCACACACACCTCTCCGATGAGCCAGCGTCATCCAAAAGTGACGTCTGACACATCACTTCCAGTACTTCAGGGGTACAAGTCAGCTACAGCAACATAATACACTACACCACGAGACGCCTTATTCCTCTGGGTGCAATTCCACATGTAACCATACTGACCTACAGTAAAGTATATAACATATTATAGTACCTGTGGTGTAAGGATACTTTAAGGTGTACTATTCAAGCACACACCTACCGCCATTTTTAATTACTTTTATTTAGTTTATCTTCGCCATTTTCCAAGGATCCAATTTTATCTTTTAAATAGACAAAGTATAATATTGTACTTCTGTTGAGTGCTCTTCAGTGCGGCCAAAAGGGAATCCTTTTCTTTACAGTAATATATTACCTCTATTCCCTGCTAGCACCACCCTCCCCAACTTTTGGGTTCCTATACGAATACCTACACATATGCTCTCCAAGGCATAGAGCAGGGTTTCCTCAACCCCCCCTCTGGGGGCACCTCCTCTTGTACAGAACAAAATATATTTATTTTCATGCAACGTACACTTACCTTTCTTTTTATTAGATGAGCACATGTACAACACTTAGTTTTCTCAAAAACTTTTTGGGAGAGCCCTTTTAAAATGTAATCTTTTAAAAATGACACTTGCATTTATGAAGAAATGCTTTGATACACCACGGTCAGTACAAGTTTGCCATCACTTCAGCCTGTTGGGTGAGCTGCTCCTTTTTAATACCTGTTGTACAATGTTTCCTTGCAGGGGACGGCGAGCAGCGATATTGGCAGAAGATCTTGGTGGACAGGCAGGCAAAACTTAACCGACCTCGTGAAAAGAAGCGTGGAACAGAAAAGGTAACACAGATTGTTCATCAGGCACACGGATCGCTTTTTCTCTCTTGACTAAATGTATGAAAATAAAAAGTTTGACGTGTTTTTTTGTTTTTTTTCCCCCACTACCGTTTTACTTTTTAAAGTGAAAGATATGAGAGATATCTCTATCCTCCCAGGTACCTGTTTCTGAATAAGCATATTAAAGATCATTTTGTAGTCACCGTGAAAAGGAGGTAAAAGCTACAGCCCTGTGCTATTTGTACTGTGTGCAGTGAAACAAACATGCCCTTTTATCTGGTATGCCATTTATTTATTTAAACCAAAGTCATGACACTTTAATAAGTGTGTAACAAGAATGTATATAGACTGTGTATAAAAGGATACCCAAAATATATTTATTTTGTTAAAACGCAAATCTCATTCTCCAATTTTCTTAAAGTAAACAAAAACAAAAAACCTCATATAAAATAGATATAACATTTTAAAAAGAGCTTCATACAGCTGGATACAGAGAAGCATGAGGGTGAGGCTGAGTCCCCTGTGCCGCTGACCGTGCGGTGCTTGGCGAGGTTGCTTCTGGCTATTTGAATTTTTATGTCCCGCTCACGCGGAGAGCGCGCTCGTGCGCGGGCATGGACGCTCACCCACGCTTGGTGCTAGCGTAAACAAAAAAATCTGACTTTGAACCGCGCTCAGCTTGCCTGCAACGCCCCCCGCGCGCTCTTGCAAAATAGCGCGGACACCCGGCGCTCATGCTTGGAGAGTTGGTGACGTCACCGCTCTCCAAGCATGAGCGCTGTCAGCCGCAGTAGGGACAGCCTTATAGAGCAAACCTGTCACGTTGTGTATTCCAGAAACAAAAAAGGGCTGCACACCAAAAATTATATAAATGCTGTCGACCAACAACAAAAATAAATAAAAAAAAAAAAAAAACACTCATATATATATATATAATATATATCTATATATTATTTAATATATATATATACATATATATATATATAATTAGAGTATTTCTATTTGTAATAATTGAATTGAATCCTGGTGTTGGTTGTATGTATATCTCAACCACCCACATATAAATTGTGTACATATATTTATATTTTCCTATCCTGCATATTGTTTTACCCGTTTTGTCTTCTATGTCTCTGCAGTTGGTCGCCAAAGCTGAAAAGATAAGACTGGCAAAAACACAGGAGGCGAGCAAACACATCCGATTCTGCGATGGAGTCTAAAGCCGCTGGGATTTTAAGTTTAGTTTGCACATCCCTATAACTACTGCAACATATTATTTTGTGAAAGCCGGGAAACTGTCACAACAAAGTGTTCTGCTCCTCTGAGGCTAGGATTCTGCATTGGACATCCTTTTATCCTGTGACACGGCAATGAAAAACGTTTCCGTGCACCACCTTCCATACGAGTAAAGACATAGAGTAAATACATTGCAAAACTCTTGACAAGTAAAGGGCTTTAACCTGGCAAGTGAATTTCGGAAGTGTGAAAAGATACACCGAACATATATTTTTTTTTAATGTCAAACAGTCCAGATTACTGCTTTAATACTCTTGAGCCCTTTGTGCCAGTTTCATCTGCAGCAAACTATACCATGAATCATGATGTAAAGGGCTACAAGTCTGTAAGAGCCTCACTCGGAAACTCTGGCAAAACAGGGAATTACATCAGAAATCTTCAGGGATTGCTATAATAAAAACAGAAGCCCCAAAATATCAGTAGCTCCTTCATCGTCTCATATTTTTGACAAAAGCACAAAGGCGCATCACAGTAGAAGCTTTACAGTAAATGCATTTTATGATATTTTGGGGCTCCTAGATCTGCTGCATTCTCTCTTGGCTTCTGTTATGAATCATAGTGACAGGTTATGGGGCACCGAAACACATCATAAGGGTGAAAAAAAGAAAAGTTTATCCTGATCTCACACATACTTTTTAGTTTAAAAATGCTGTTTTTTTTTTTTTTTTTTTTTTTAATGACACAAACCTGTTTTCTTTTTTGTTGTTTTTTTAACTGGATATCACAGGTTTAGATGTTATTTCTAAGAACCCTGTATTTTGTATTGAAGAAATGTAAGGGTGATACCATTATTATCCCTTATTAAAAAGGTATGATTGTATTCTTCACTTGTACTTCTTTTTTTTTGTTTTGTTTTTTTGGACAGTTTTTTTTAGCTTTGAAAACTAAATTTGTCCAAACATTTCAAATAGAGTATCTTTTTGCATGGTCTTCGTGTGAGGTTTAATTCTGTACTTAACAATTTCGATGCTGTAGTGTGTGTGTGTATATATGTGTGTGTCATTTAAAAATAAAATTGTACTAATATTTTATTACACATATAAAATAAACATTTGAGGGAGGGATACAAAAGAAAAAATGGGTGGGTAGGGGAGGGGGTGCATCATCTCTATCATCTTGTGACATTGTCCTGGCTTTTTCACAGCAAGAATAAAAGCATATTTTTCACCTGCAATCTGCAATTCCAAATCTGCGGACATAGGGCTCCTCTAGGCTTAGAACAATAAGAGCCAGGGCTTCTCTTTCCCAGGCTTCCCAACCTGCCATAGTTCCCACACCCTATTGTAGGATCTGGTGTTATGATTTAGAAAGGCCGTCAGCTTTTCTATGCTTCTCGCCTCCATTTTATTACATTTTGTAGGGTGGGGGGCCTCCTTTTTTCCAACTCCTTGCTATTACACACCACGCAGCAGTAAGGACATGGGAAGACAGCCTCCGCAGGGGCATGGGGAGGTTCTATAATGGTTTTGCCAGAAGGAAACACAGGAGGTTAAATTCTATTTGAGATTCCAGAATTGATTCTAGAAAGGTATGTATGGATACCAAGTCACGTTTAACCTTCGGACATATCCACCAATTATGAACCATGTCTCCCTTCATCTCACACCCCCTCCAGCATTTTTCTGAGGTTCCCGGGTATATCTGGCTCTATTTCCAGGGCATCGGTACCACCGGAACGTAATTTTGTAAATGTTTTCTTTAATGTTGGTGCAAATTGAGGATTTGGAGGCTCCCTCCCAAATATCCTCCCAGTTCTCCTTAGTTATATCTACGTCCAGATCAAGTGCCCTATGAGACATATTTATGTTCCTGGGATGACCCTATCGGAACTAACTATAGTTTAATAATTCGCCATTTTTGGTAGACCTCGCATCGACAAAGGTTCTCAAAGTGTGCAGGTCGGGAATACTCCCTCTTGAGCCTGCTTCAGGGCAAAGGTAGGTATCTAAATATTAGGTATCTAAATAATTCAGACTGAGTGAGTTTGAATTTCCTGCACAAATCCGCAAAATTAAGTGGCCTATCTCTCACTTGTAGGTCTGCTATATCTTTGATGCCTGCATTCCTCCAAGAGTCATACAGTAGGTCTGGATTGAATCCCTGGTGGGAAGTTGGGGTTGTCCCATAATGGTATTAGTTTGGAGGGGCTGTTTGTAAGAGAGAACTTCAGTTTAACCGAGTTCCATATTCTGGTTGTATAGTTAATTGTCGGGTACTTGGACCTGTAGAGCGGATGTTGCTCTTTGGTCAGCCATAATCTGGCGTGAGCGTGGTTTAGAGAGCCATGTTTCTATGCTAACCCATCTGTCCCGCTCCTGAGGTGCGTGCCAAGATATCAGATGCTTTATTTGCGCTGCCACGTAGTACCTGCGCAGGTCTGGAATTGCTAAACCTCCACCCTCCTTGGGAAACATAAGAACTGCCCTTGCTGTCCGTGGCCTCTAATTTTTCCAGATAAACTATTTAAAAAATAAAAAAACAGTTTTCAAGGTCTCTAATATCTTTGTAAGGATCCGATTGGAAGAGCTTGAAAGACATACTATAACCTTGGTAAAACGTTCATTTTGACGGAGCACATTCGTCCGAGTCATGAAATTTGGAAGTTATCTCACTTCGCAAGGTGCCTCTTAATCTGGGTAATTATTTTGGGATAGCTGTTCTGATAAACATATTTAATATGCGTGTTTTGACACTTTTTTTGTCTGCATTGATTTTTGTAACCTGATATAACACAAAACTCGTCTAGGACGGCCTGAAAATTAGCTAGTGATGTTAGTGGACTTGCTAACGTGAGGATAATGTTGTCCGTAAACAACGACAGTTTGTAAGATTCCTTACCTATTGTTATGCCTTTGATATTGATGTTACTGTACTTCTGATTGACTGAACTAGCGGTTCGAACATAAGGGCAAAGAGGAGGGGTCCCATTTTTTTTTATGCGGGCTACTTCTCCACTGCTCCCAGGGAATTTTACACTAGCTGTGTGCATAACATACAGTTTTTAGCATGAAGGGCCAAATAATGTGATCGAACGCCTGTGTGCCCAAACTCAGGGCTACCATCCTTGGCATAGTCCAATTACATTAATTTCCTTGTGTTGTTGGAGGCTTGGCGCGTGAGGATGAAGGCCACTTGGTCTACTTGTACCAACCTGGGGAGAATCAGGTTTCTTCTATTTGCCATTAGTTTTCTTTATATTGATTTTATTATAAATCGAAATTCAGCAAAGAAGTGGATCGGTAATTCTCACATCTCATGGAATCACTGCCCTCTTTTGGGATGACTACAATGTTGGCTTTGGTCTTTTGTTGTGGTATAGAATGCCCCTCCAGGAAGGCATTAAAAAGTTTTAGCATATGTGGGGCAAGAAGATTTAAATATTTTTGGGAATATATGTTAGTGAAGCCATCCGGTCCCGGAGCCGTAACATTTTTGACGATCTCCCTTGGCTAATTGTCTGATGTTTTGTAATTTAAGGCCTCAACTCCCTCCTGGGTCAGAGTAGGTAGGGAACAGTCCGCCAAGAACTTATCTGCTATTTTCAGTTTTGTTTAGGGCTAAATTGTATAGTGCTATATAATAATTTGTTCATTCCTTGGCAATCGCCCCCTGATCAAAAGAAGGCCGACCCAGCTTTGTCTTAATTGCTGTATTAGCTTAAAGCCTATCTGCCTTAGCGCCTTTGTCATATTATTTTTGCTTTGTCCAGGTCGGGGCTTTTCCACCTCTTCTATTTGTAACTCCTTTAGGCTTTTCTGCCAGTCCACTAACCTCTTAAGAGCTCCCGGATGTGGGGAGGCCTTATGTTCCTGTTCTGGATATTTATTTTATAATTGCGTCTCTCCAAGTCTCATACGCTTCCTGTGCGTTGCCAGTGCTACGAGTGAACCTCTCAAACAGGCTTTATGTGCATCCCATAACAAGGCCGGTAGCTAACACTACCTGAGTTGAGTTCGAAATAATCTTTTAGGGATTCCCTCAACTGTTTGTTCACCTCAGGGTGGAGCAATATAGATTCATTCAATCACCATGTGGCTTGTTGTGGTTTGGTCATGGACAAGGGCAGCCATAAATGGATAATAATTGGTGTGGTTTATGGCATGCACTAAAGAAGGGCTAATGAAGAAATAATCCATTCTTAAATAAGAGTTGTGGGTGGGAAAACAGAAGAGTCTCTCAGAGATCCTTTCACCGCTCTCCAAGTGTCTACAAAAGAGATGGCTGAAGTCATGTTAGAAAATTGCTGGGAGCTCTTGGTCTTTAAGTCCCTGGGGGCTTGCTGAACAAGAGTTTACCTATCTATTTTAGGATCCTGAATGATATTAAAGTCCCCCCCAATAATGAAGGGGTTGTTCCAATATGGCGCTAGGGAGTCCAATGTCTTTGTTACAAAATGCACATGATGCTCATTTAGGGGCATATAAATTGACCAGTGTCACAGCCGAGCCCACCACAGTGCCCTGGACTATCAGGCACCTACCTTCTTTGTCTTTCTTTACTAGTGTGTTGGAAAGGGACGTTGTGTTTTATTAAAATGTCCACTCCTTTTCATTTGCTTGTGCAGGATAAGAAATATGCATTTGGAAAGTGTCTCTTAAATGTATTCGGTGGGTCCTGCTTATTAAAAATGTTTTTCCTGCCAAAAGATTGTCCCCATCAAGTCTTTTTTTTATTTTTTTTCTGACATGGCTAATCTCCTATTGTAATTTGAGTTTAGGCTTTTGACATTAACCTCTATCAATTTATTTACTGCGTTTGTGGCCATTTGATAGATCTCGGGCCAGTGTCACTGTGTATGACCCCCAAGTTAGAGGACTTAATGTACCTCTTACCTGAGGTAGTCTTGGTCAAGGAATTGTAATCATGACGATAGAGATGCATCACGAAGGAAGTGAGGGGGGGGGGGGGTAGGACCAAAAATGGGTGGGGAAAAAATAATAAGGTTATGAGTCGGTGCAACTTGCACCTTGTAGAAGAAGGTAAACATTCCCCATCTCACGACCTCCAGGAAAAATAAGAGGAAGGTCTGAGACTCAACCAACGGGGAGGGTGGGCAGGTCAGAGGCCTCGAGTAGGAGCACTATCTACCTTTCTATATGTGGGGGGATTGATCTGTCTCCAACACCTTGCAATTAGGCATCTGGTAGCATTGAGAATATATTATTAGTTTTACCTAATTTTTATTCATGCCTTTTATTGGTTTGTTTAGGAGTAGAAACCATGGATCTCTTGGTACTCTGACCCCAGTAGTGTCAAAAATAAATTCAAATATCTTCACCCATAGGGACTGGAGCTTAGAACAATCTAGCCAGATATGAGACAAGTATCCTCTTTGTCCACATTCTCGCCAACATAGTGGGATACATTTGGATCAATTATATTCAATCTAATCTGAGTTTTGTATCTATAAAGCAATTCATATGAATTCGCTTATCAAAGTACAAGTGGAGTCTTTGGCTACTGCTTCCCAGATGTCCTGGCAGTCTCTCCCAGGCCAAACATGTATTTGGTTCTTTCTTGGGAAACCAATTGTAAAGTTTCCACTCCTGGGTTTTGCTGGAACTTGCCCTTACGTGGCTGTTAGCCATCTTTGATCCTGGCAAAACGCTTCCTGCACTTTGTGATCGGTTGCACCTGTTCCAGGGCTTTAAATAGTAGTCAGTGACTCGCAGCCCCTGTCTGAGCATGGTATGCTATTCCATGTGTAACTGGCTCCCTTGAGTTCCTGAAGCCTTCGCTGTTACTTTGGATTCCCTGCTGCCGACCCCAGCCTGTGGCCCTGACCACCGCTCCTGTGCCGCCTGCCTTGAACCCAGCCTGACTTTGCACCTTTGCCGCCTTCCTTGACTACGACTACTCTAACAGGACTCTGTACCCTAGCTCTGGTCAGTGATCATATATCCCTAATTTAGCTCTGTGGATTTGCTTCCTATCGAAGACGAGCAACGTTATATCAATGTGGCAAAATGATAGTCTAGGGATAATGTCATTTTAAACATTTTAACTCCCCAAACATAACCTAGGGGACCATAACTGTTAACCGACCTAAATGTCCAAAACCTTTGGGGTCCACCTGGCCAGGAGTAAGCTGGCAACTGGGGAGCAGCAGAAAGGTGAGCAGGAGAGAAAAGGAGAGGGATCCCCCCCTTCGGCCGAGTGGAGCAGTGTTTTGACTCCACGTGGTCCCATGTGGACTCCTTGCCTGGGATCATGGTCTCCTCCTGTCCCCCATGCTTCTCCCTCAGGCCCTCCTCAGCAATGTTGCATGCCGGGGTTCTTCCATCTCCTTGCCTCGGAGCCGGTCTCTCCTCGGGTTCCCAGGGCTGTGGCCCAAATTCTCCAGAAGGTAGTCAGTCTCATCCATGCTTCTTATTGAGTGTTGGCTTGCACCCAGCATCACCGTCAAGAAAAAAGGAAAGCCCCAGCGATATTTAATTCCCTTCTGCTTTTACAGTCGTGATAGGTTTTAGATCTCTGCATTTCAAAATGGTGGCTCTCGGCTGATCGTTAAAGATTTGCTGTCTTGAACCCTCAAACGCAATAATTTTGCCTCCTCTCATTCTGCAGTCCCACAGGATCTGCTCTTTAGCGGTTAAGAAATGTAATTTAAGTACAAAGTCCTGATTGTTTGATATTGGGCCCAGAGCCCTGTGCACCCAGTCCAGCGTTGGCTCTGCACTGTTGGGGCAATAAATACAAAGAGGCGGGTAAGTCATCGGGGCCACTGTTTCGGGGGTACCCCTGACCCGGCGCCTCTCTCTTATCGAAGTCTTCAATGTGGTCTTTTAGGCTGTAAACCTCCTCCGAGTGTCTTAGTATCTCCCCGTCCATGTTTTAGTGTGACCGCGTGGTCTCCTCCATCTTATGTTTCAAGGATTTGGTCTGTTCACCTGGCGAGGCCATTTCTTTTATTTCTGACACAGCTTTATGCAGTTTAGTGGTTTACTGTATCTGTATGTTCCTCCTACCAATTAGACTGTAAGCTCTTTGGAGCAGGAACTCCTTTTCCTAAAAGTTACTTTTATTTCTGAAGCACTTATTCACATTATCTGTTATTTGTATTATTTGTTATTTATATGATTGTCACGTGTATTACTGCTGTGAAGTGCTATGTACATTAATGGCACTATATAAATAACCAGTTATGTATGAATGTCTACGTTTTGAGTCCTTTTTAGTTATCTGGAAGTCGGATACGTCTGGCCCCGAGTCCGAAGAGGCCTCCGGGGATGTGTGCGGTGAGCCACCGTGTTTTCCGAACTGGCTCTCCTGGTCTCGGGTCTCTTGAAGAAGTCTGCCACTTCCATCTGGGTTAACTTTTTCGGCCCTTGAATCATCTTTGAAGGCATGCTTGTGCCTCTGTATGGAACTGTTTAAACCGTTTTCACGCTTTATTCCATGCATCTATGGACTTTCAGGGACAGCGCTCGCGATTACACGTTCATCTGCCTCAAAGCGTTAATTATTGTTATTGGAAAGAGTACAGGTTACAGGAGCACTACTCGAAACCGATATCCATTATGCAGGTGAGTTGTCGACCGTTAAATATTCAAGAATGACATTTTTCTGTAGCAAAAATAGACTCCTAAAACGATATAATTTATTTTATAAATTACTCCGTTACCTTTTTACCTTCAGGGTCAAAGTAAAGTTTGTGAATGTAATTTGTTTATATTTGTGGGAGAAGGAAATGTAATAAAAATAAGTTGTTGTTTTTGTTATGTTAGCAATGTTATTTTGACTCTGAATATAGAGTTGGCCTATGTGGGGGATCTATAATTTGGCATATAAAACTGTATGGTTGCATACCATATTTAATAACTCGGTCAAGTTTGAAGCTGCCTTCTTTTCTAAACCAGAGACAGTCACCAAGGGGTGTAAAATGCTTTGTATGTCTTTATTTATATAGCGCCATTAATGTGCATAGCGCTTCACAGTAGTAATACACGTGGTAAACATATAAATAACAGGTCATGGGAATAAGTGCTTCAGACATAAAAGAAACACTAAGGAAGAGGAGTCCCTGCTCCGAGGAGCTTACATGGGGTGCTCGACTTACTTCAGCTCTTCCTTACTGTGTGCAAAGGAGTTGTTTTTATTTTCTTAAGGCCCTGTGTTCCCTTTTTTTTTAAATCTTTTCTTGTAACTATTGTTTTCCCACTTTATCTCCTTGGCAAACAATGAGAACCTAATTTTAAGCAAAACAACAAAAGCTAGGAAAATATCCATCAATAATTTACCTTTTATAGACAACAGTTAGATTGTGAAAACCCTCAAGCATTACCTTTGAGACTTGGGCCATGTTTAGTAAGCAGTGCTATTCTGTAAGACATTGTACTGCCAGAAGGCACTTTACAGCTCATTCAAGTGAATCAGCTTTATTTGTGTGCACACTTCCCCCCCCCCCAAAAAAAATGTTTTCATTGGTTTTCAATAATTTAATAAACATTGACTGATACAAGGCATTATATTACCAAGTTGAGATGGGGTCATTTGCATACAGTCAATGCCTAAAGTGGAATACACTTCAAATCACCCATAAAAATACCTTGTGGGATGGACAGGGAGAGAAGAAAACAAAGAAAAACCCATTACAAAGTTCCTGAGGGATTAAATTGTAATTAACCGAGAGCCTGTGATTTGTTATTGCTTGTTTAAGTGATTTAGCCAGTCCTCACAAAATCTATCCTGGGGTCAGATCAAGATGAACTTTTCTGTTGAATCTCTCGGGGAATGGGCGAGTTTCTCCATTAGCATCAAGTCCCACATGCGATGGAGGAGAATATCTAAGGCCGCGCTTATAGTGCTGGCAACGCGACCTATGATTTCGCCGTCGCCACCTGCGAAAGTTGAAATTAGTTTTTTAGCGACAATCGACAGTGAGGTCACTAAAGGGGGCGGGGCGCACAATTTGATTGGTTTAGAGACAGTCATGTGGCGATTGTCTCTAAAAAAAATCAAATAAGCCTGGCTACCAATTTTTCAGACGCGACGTCGCTCTGTTGCCCTCACGCTTACTATAAGCGCTGGCGACGGAGTCAATTGTTTTGTTTTCGAGCGACGTTGTGTCGCCGTCGCGGGCACTATAAGCGCAGCCTAAGAATGGGACACTGGCTTTTTTTTGTTGCCAAAGGGTTGTCATTGTACATCAGGTGGCTTTTAATCTTAAGGAAATCTTATTTCTCTCTCCGGTTTTGTTTCTTGTCCGAATTAGAATGGGTAAGTGTTTATCAATCAATAGTTTTAACCCTGTCTCCTCAGAGAATCAATACAGTTGTGGTGACAACAGGGGGTTCTCTGGTTGTATAAGCACTTGCTGATCCATTGATTCCCAACCTTTTTTATTTGGAGGAACCCTTGAAGTATTTAGAAAAATCTCGGGGAACCCTTGTCTGGCTGACACATATTAGGTTTGATCGGGGTAAATCACAAAATTTCACACCTCACGAGCCACCTTTATTTCCCACCCTCTACCCCATGTGTTTCTCTCCCATCCGTCTCACTAGCTCACTCTCCCCCCCCTCACGCCTCGCATGTATTTATCCCGCTCTTACTCTCTTATTTGTCTCGCTCTTACTCTCTCTTTTCCTCACTCACTCTCTCCCGCCCCCCTCTCTCCTCTCACTCGCTTACTCTCACTCCTACCTTATGTCAATTACCCCACTCTCACTGAATCCACCCTACAAAATACATACCAAAAAACTCCACCCACAGGGGCGGGGGGGGGGGGAGGGGCTGTGGTCCATAGGAGGACCTGCTTCAAGGAGCCCCAGGGAACCCTGGTTGGGAATAACTGTGCTGATCGCTAACATCGCAAAATACAGTTAGGCACGTTCTATAGTACCGTGCGCGCCTTTCTATAGAAGGGCCGCGCACGGCAGGAAGAGGGGAGCCGACAGCGGCGAAGATGAAGAAATTCATCTTTTCGCGTCGCTGCCTGCACTCAGAAGTGTAAGTGTGTGTGTGTGTGTGTGTGTGTGTGTGTGTGTGTGGTTGTGGTGTGTGTGTGTGTGTGTGTGTGGTGTGGTGTATAAGTGCACACACCCAAAATTATTAAACTTTTTTTTTTATTCTAAAAACCTTACTTACGTGCACGCGCATTCGCATAGGAACGCACGACCGCACGCTGTATAGAACAGGCCTAAAGTAGCCAGAGGACATCAAACCTCTATCAAATCCAACATTAAACAATAGATTAACAATACTTGTGTCCGATTTGTTTGGGGAAAAGTATAAATTATACAGATAAAAGGTCACTGGAATTAGTTAGCTTTGGACCTGGGGGGGGGGGGGGGGTTTCCCTGGTTCCCCCTTTAAAGGGGGGGGGGGGATTGCCCCGGATTGCCCCTTTAAAGCTGCAGTTCAGTTTTTTGTTTTTTTTAATTTATTTTTTTACTTCAATTGTTTCATGTGGGCAATCTCCAATTACCTAAAGAACTGCATAGCTGCCGGTCAATTCGTTCTCCGTCTATTGATCGGCAAAGTTTGGCGACATCTTTAAATATGGGGAAAGTAAATCGTTGCTATAGGAACAAGCATGCTTGTTAAAATAGAATACAAGAAAATTGGTCTTTCAAAGTTGTTGTTTTTAAAACAGAAAATGCTAAATATATTTTTTCTTACTACAGAACTGATTTATTTAAAAAAAACACACATGCAGGATATTGCCTGAACTGCAGCTTTAAAATAGCTGTATTAGCTTTGCCAATAAAATCCCACGCATCTCAATAGGAAAGTTCAATAACAAAATAGAATGGGTCGTGGAGGACATCCTGATTGTGGTCTAGACTACTATCCTATCAAGTTAAGGTGGGAGATGTATCAATGTAAAGAGTGCAAATTGAAGTTTGTTTTGACGTACTGCTCTGTTTTCGGTTTTGCATCAAATGTAAGAATTTGTATCGAGGAAAGTTAGCGCCACCTGGTGGATTATTCTTTTTTTTTTTTTTTTTTTTTAACGCAAATAAAGTGACGCCCAGAAGTTGCATTCCACTATAATCTGCATCGTGTAACTCCTCCTATCACCACACCGTATATTGCAAGCTGATGCACGGAGCCCAAAACAGAGCACAGACCTCGATCTATTGATGCAAGATTACAGTGTCGACTTTACTCCACATTTTGCCCATAGTGCTGATTTATAAATCGCCATTTATAGAGTCCACGTGGCAACTTTTGCATCAATATTTTTCCCTTGCTGTTCTGAGGCCAGTCACAGATGTGATGCTTTAATGGGGCAGTATGAGAGTCAAACTAGAACAACGGTTTAATGGTGAATTCAGCAATGACACAAAAACAAACATGCATGAAAAAGTAGTCCATTGTCTGGTGGCACTCCAGCTAACACTTAATTCCTGCAAACACTCCCATTCAGTAATTCCCAGCCTACATTCCTAGGCATTGTGTTCTGTACTGGGTCATGACACTTGTTTTGAGAGTCGTTGTTAAGTTGATGTTGATAGGAACACATCAGGAATACATAAAGTACAATGTTATCACGTTGGATGCCTTCTGGACAAATAACAGATTACAAAAGGCTGTGTTACATCAGAAGTGACTTTATTTAGAGAAGCACATTATCATAGGGTCTAACGAGATTTTAGCCAACCTAGAAATGCAGTCCCACTTGGCAGATTTAACTGGAGCAGCAGTAACTTCCTCATGATAGTCACACTTGCATCTCTCTTGACGACATTCGGAGGAACCCATTATTCCACATGCAGCTCCCATGTACGGCTGCCACAGCAAGAGCGGTGAAGACACATGGTTTGTCATGGGGATTCAGCAGTTTGTGCACCAGCCTCATGTGGCTTTAAAGTAGTTCGTTGTCATATTTTTATTGAAGTCAGTGAAAGAATTGCACCGTATATACACTACTTGCTGTCAGGGCCGGATTAAGACCTTTAGAGGCCCTAAACACTGAAGATTACGCCCACCCCCTCCTCCCCATTTGTAATTTAAAATAAAAATACTAACCGTAAAATAACATTTTATTTTTCGTAATGACATTAAACTTACATGTATGCTGAAATTAAAATAGATTTTTTTTTTTTTTTTTTACAATTTCAATACAAAAATATTTGGCATTATTACCATTACTTTTTTTTAAGTTACTAATGTAACGGTGTTTCTGGCCCGGCCCGACCCACCCAATCTCACATTGGCCCCTGTGGTCTAACCGAACCCCATTACAGTGTAGATATGCCTGATGGTGCACCTGTTGGCTACAGGACTCCTGAGTCTCCCGCATGATGGTGTGTGGGGAGGACCCGTCCAGACAGGCAGCTGAGGTAGTGTGCTGAATCTCACCTAGTTCCAGTGCAGCGCCTCCACCTCATCAGGGTCCCTGCGTCCGCATGGGGATGATCCTGACGAGGAACTCCTCGGTGGTGCAACCTCCTGTGTAATCATTGGACTCTCACACACAGGGGTTTCTCTGATCAGCTCCATCTTTATTGTCACGGTGGGCATAGCTGCCCTCCACAATGGGGTATATTTAGCCGATCATCTCGCCCGTGCTCCCCTTTGATAGGTATGTCACCTAAATCAGGGATTCACTATTCCCGCAGGAATCACTGCCCTGTGCCAGGTCCCTGGACACAGTCTCCCATGGAGTTACTATAACATAACTAACACTCTAGCAGAACTTCTTCCTCAACTCAGACTTCAGGTAGAACTTCCAGCAACTGTACTCGCCTTGAACTAGTACCTTTCAGCAACTAACTTTTAGACACAGTGCTGTGCCTTATGTAACTTCTGAGGCTGACACACCTCTGACATCACTAACCATGGAGTCAGAGCATGTGACCAGTCCCATCCATACACAGGGCACCCCACCAGGGTGTGAGGGAAAACCTCCATGATTACTGCTGGCATGCCCACACTTACCAGGCCTTGCTGCCAGCAGGAGAGATGACTGTAGGTATTTTACATGACCGCTACATTAATAAAACAGTATAATTACATTTGCTTTGAAAATAATTGCAGTATTGAAAACGATACAAGTTTTGTACATACGAAATACTGAAATTTGAAAAAATTTCTTAGTATAGGGATTCTAACCTTTCTATGGCTCGCGTTGCCCAAAACCCTACCGAAATGAGATTAAGTACGAAATGTGGGGGTTACGCAAGGCCATGCTGTGGCCGCGTAGTAGGGATGCAGCAACGAGCCATAGAGGACTAACATATAAAATGGCGTTGGTCCTGACATCTAACGGTGAAAATGAGAATGATACAGATGTAACCTTCCCTAGTTACGGCCCAGCGTCTGCAGGAAATTCTCGAGTAGCGCAGTCCATAGCAGGCTGTAATAGCCCATCGGATTAACACAGCGGGTGTCCCTGGGTTTGAATGGGACTCGCACTTTGTGAATTCTACCAGGCTGCACCTGTCTAAGAGACGCGCACTTAGAGTGAGATCGAATTAGTCACTCTTCCTGCAGGCCTCTAACAGGCGATCGCGGGTCTTTTATTTTAATAACACAGTATATAAGCTGGGGGTCTCTGGAGCTTAATCGCATTAATTTCAGATCCGGGGACCCCTTGCTTCATGAATTACAGACCCTGTTATGGGTGCCGTGGCTGTGGGGGCCCGGCTCTCCCTCAGTTGCGGACCTCTATCCCTCTACCTACGCCGAGCTTCCGACATCAGCGCGCCAGAAGCTGGGCCACGCTTACTTCCGGCGTGCTGACATCAGAGAGGCCCGTCGCACAGCAGCATCAGAAGCTCGGTGTGGGACAGAGGGATTGAGGTCTGCAGCTGAGGGATAGTCAGGACCAAGCCACGAGAGGACCAGTGGTCGGGCCTGATTTGCAGCGCTGGCCGGGCCCCCCAGCCACGAGCCCGGGACACCTGTCCCGGCTGTCGGCGGCCCTGCCTTGGGTGCATCTACACTGGGTTCTATTCTAAAGCTTTAAGTAGGGATCAAGGATGGACTTCACAAATCAATCTTTTGGACCCACAAATCAAGCATCCCAACAGCCTGCACTCATGGCTACTGTCCCACACCCACAGTCACTCCTACCACCCATTGTGGCCAAGCACTGCCATCTACAGCACTTATTCCCTCACCTGCTGTCTTTTCAAGTCTTCCATCATACCTCTTAGATTGTAAGCTCTTCGGGGCAGGGATTTCCTTTCCTTGTCTGATTTTGCTGCGCTTATTGTATTATAATATAATATTATTATAATCAGTGTTCGACAAACCTATACATTTGCTCGCCCCGGGCGAGTGGATTTAACCCCCGGGCGAGTAAATATTGGCCCAAGCAGCACACGTTTGGTACTAGGTGGCGAGTAGATTTTTTTGTGTGGCGAGTAGATTTTTTGGTGATTTGTCAACCACTGATTATAATTCCCTGTACTGTATTCTTTGTGAAGCGCTGAGTACACTTTTGGCGCTATATAAATGGATACATACATAACATACACACTCTCTGACGAAGCGCCAAACTAGGCGTGAAACGCATTAGAGTGAAGTTACCTTCTGTATGCCATGCTGTCTTTATCATTAAATTGGTTTTAAATCTAGTTCCAGTATTGTAGCCCTCTTTTGCTGCTTTTTTTGCTGTGCTCTGTTTTTCCTTTTTCCATTGGATTTCCAACATACATACATACATACATACATACATACTCGCAATGCAAGAGATTGTGGATTGTGTTCTGTATGCTGAAAACCAGTCCTGGTTGTCCTGGTCTATGCTACTGGTTCTCTAAATAAAGACAAGTTTAAAAGTTCTTGGCGCCCTCTTCTGTTCATTAACTCCTTTACACAAGCTGGCACGAACTCACCATCTACCCTGAGATGAACACGTAACTGTAACGCGTAGAGTGTGGCTTTGAGGCAGTCTGAGAGAGAGAGAGCTTTGGAGGCATCCCCGGCATCCATCACGTAAACCGCAGTGACTCGTCGACCGGAAGTGACGTAGAAGACGCCGACGGATGCAGAAGACATTGTCGGCACGCAAGTTGGAGCAACGGAGCGGTGAGATGGTGACCCACCTGTACCCCTTGCATACCTCCTACGTGCCTGTTGTTCATCTCCTTGATGTAAGCCTCCATTTGTGAGCTTGTTATTTTGGGATAAATTTTATTTGACCTGCACTATGGTTTGCCCTTTCTTCTTTCGAGATTGCTGAGACTTTCTACCCCTTCTACAAGTGCTACGTTTAGCACTTGTCTGCTACATCACCTATCCTGGTTACCTCTTCCCTGGTCACCCAGATACACCACCAGTATTCACTGGTATATTGCTCTTCTATATCCACTTTATTGTGAGTAGGCAATTGGGAGCCTCACTTATTTATTTAACTAGTTCATAGCATATTGCACTATATTGTATTTCTTTTGTCACATGACCTGTTTGCCCCCCCGAGTCTTGAAGCATCGATATCCGTTTAGACCTGAAACAGTCTACCTCCAAGGGCTGAGAGAAGTTTTCATATTATCACGTTTTTTCACTATTGCGTACTTATTATTATCACTCTGTCACGTTACTCTATATTGCACTGAGCACTTTTCTGGGTATAGATAGAGCGCCATCCAGTGTTTTTCTATTTTTGCCTGTGTATGCTGCTTTTTTCCATGTTGCTAATAAATTAGTCTTTTTTTTCACTTTGGGAAGGCTCTCCTTTTTTGATCATTTTTACCTGCTGGGAAGTAGTGCTGGGTCTTTTTTAGCTTTTGCTATTGTACCTGACTGAAGACGGAAGCACACCTGTACCTGACTGAAGACGGCCCAATCTCACATTGGCCCCTGTGGTCTAACCGAACCCCCTACAGTGTAGATATGCCTGATGGTGCACCTGGTGGCTAAGGACTCCTGAGTCTCCCGCATGATGGGGTGTGTGGGGGGACCCGTCCAGACAGGCAGCTGAGGTAGTGTGCTGAATCTCACCTAGTTCCAGTGCAGCGCCTCCCACCTATCAGGGTTCCTGCGTCCGCTAGGGGATGATCTGACGAGGAACTCCTCGGTGGTGCAACCTCCTGTGTAATAATTGGACTCACACACAGGGGTTTCTCTGATCAGCTCCATCTTTATTGTCACGGTGGGCATAGTGCCCTCCACAATGGGGTATATTAGCCGATCATCTCGCCCGTGCTCCCTTTGATAGGTATGTACCTAAATCAGGGATTCACTATCCCGCAGGAATCACTGCCTGTGCCAGGTCCCTGGACACAGTCCCATGGAGTTACTATAACATAACTAACACTCTAGCAGAAACTGTTCCTCAACTCAGACTTCAGGTAGAACTCTCCAGCAACTGTACGCCTTGAACTAGTACCTTTCAGCAACTAACTTTTAGACACAGTGCTGTGCCTTATGTAACTTCTGAGGCTGAACACACCTCTGACATCACTAACCATGGAGTCAGAGCATGTGGACCAGTCCCATCCATACACAGGGACACCACCAGGGTGTGAGGGGAAACCTCCATGATTACTGGCTGGCATGCCCACACTTACCAGGCCTTGCTGCCAGCAGGAGAGATGACTGTAGGTATTTACAATGACCGCTACATTAATAAAACAGTATATATTACATTTGCTTTGAAAATAATTGCAGCAGTATTGAAACGGATACAAGTTTTGTACATACGAAATACTGAAATTTGAAAAAATTTCTTAGTATAGGGATTCTAACCTTTCTATGGCTCGCGTTGCCCAAAACCCTACCGAAATGAGATTAATTAAGTTCGAAATGTGGGGGTTACGCAAGGCCATGCTGGGCCGCGTAGTAGGGATGCAGCAACGAGCATAGAGGACTAACATATAAAATGGCGTTGGTCCTGACATCTAACGGTGTGAAAGAATGAGGAAATGAGAATGATACAGATGTAACCTTCCCTAGTTAAGGCCCAGCGTCTGCAGGAAATTCTCGAGTAGCGCAGTCCATAGCAGGCTGTAATAGCCATCGGATTAACACAGCGGGGTGTCCTGGGTTTGAATGGGACTCGCACTTTGTGAATTCTACCAGGCTGCACCTGTCTAAGAGACGCGCACTTAGAGTGAGATCGAATTAGTCACTTTCCTGCAGGCCTCTAACAGGCGATCGCGGGGTCTTTTATTTTAATAACACAGTAGTATATAAGCTGGGGGTCTCTGGAGCTTAATCGCATTAATTTCAGATCCGGGACCCCTTGCTTCATGAATTACAGACCCTGTTATGGGTGCCGTGGCTGTGGGGGGCGGCTCTCCCTCAGTTGCGGACCTCTATCCCTCTACACGCGAGCTTTCCGACATCAGCGCGCCAGAAGCTGGGCACGCTTACTTCCGGCGTGCTGACATCAGAGAGGCCCGTCGCACAGCAGCATCAGAAGCCGGTGTGGGACAGAGGGATTGAGGTCTGCAGCTGAGGGATAGTCAGGACCAAGCCACGAGAGGACCAGTGGTCGGGCCTGTTTGCAGCGCTGGCCGGGCCCCCAGCCACGAGCCCGGGACACTGTCCCGGCTGTCGGGCCTGCCTTGGGTGATTACACTGGGTTCTATTCTAAGCCTTAAGTAGGGATCAAGGATGGACTTCACAAAATCAATCTTTTGGACCCACAAATCAAGCATCCCAAAAGCCCCTCATGGTACTGTCCCACACCCACAGTCACTCCTACCACCCATTGTGGCCAAGCACTGCCATCTACAGCACTTTTCCCTCACCTGCTGTCTTTTCAAGTCTTCCATCATACCTCTTAGATTGTAAGCTTTCGGGGCAGGGATTTCCTTTCCTTGTCTGATTTTGCTGCGCTTATTGTATTATAATATAATATTATTATAATCAGTGTTCGACAAACCTATACATTTGCTCGCCCGGGCGAGTGGATTTAACCCCCGGGCGAGTAAATATTGGCCCAAGCAGCACACGTTTGGTACTAGGTGGCGAGTAGATTTTTTTGTGTGGCGAGTAGATTTTTGGTGATTTGTCAACCACTGATTTAATTCCGTACTGTGATTCTTTGTGAAGCGCTGAGTACACTTTTGGCGCTATATAAATGGATACATACATACAACACTCTACTGACGAAGCGCCAAACTAGGCGTGAAAAGCATTAGAGTGAAGTTACCTTCTGTATGCCATGCTGTCTTTATCATTAAATTGGTTTTAAATCTAGTTCCCAGTATTGTAGCCCTCTTTTGCTGCTTTTTTGCTGTGTCTGTTTTTCCTTTTTCCATTGGATTTCCAACATACATACATACATACATACATAATACTCGCAATGCAAGAGATTGTGGATTGTGTTCTGTATGCTGAAAACCAGTCTGGTTGTCCTGGTTATGCTACTGGTTCTCTAAATAAAGACAAGTTTAAAAGTTCTTGGCGCCCTCTTGTTCATTAACTCCTTTACACAAGCTGGCACGAACTCACCATCTACCCTGAGATGAACACGTAACTGTAACGCGTAGGTAGAGTGTGGTTTGAGGCAGTCGGGAGAGAGAGAGTTTGGAGGCATCCCGGCATCCATCACGTAAACCGCAGTGACTCGTCGACCGGAAGTGACGTAGAAGACGCCGACGGATGCAGAAGACCTTGTCGGCACGCAAGTTGGAGCACGAGGGTGAGATGGTGACCCACCTGTACCCTTTCATACTCCTGTGCCGTTGTTCATCTCCTTGATGTAAGCCTCCATTTGTGAGCTTGTTTTTGGGATAAATTTTATTTGACCTGCACTATGGTTTGCCCTTTTCTTTCGAGATTGCTGAGACTTTCTACCCCTTCTACAAGTGCTACGTTTAGCACTTGTCTGCTACATCACCTATCCTGTTACCTCTTCCCTGGTCACCCAGATACACCACCAGTATTCACTGGTATATTGCTCTTCTATATCCACTTATTGTGAGTAGGCAATTGGGAGCCTACTTATTTATAACTAGTTCATAGCATATTGCACTATATTGTATTTTCTTTGTCACATGACCTGTTTGCCCCCCCGAGTCTTGAAGCATCGATATCCGTTTAGACCTGAAACAGTCTACCTCCAAGGGTGAGAGAAGTTTTCATATTATCACGTTTTTCACTATTGCGTATATTATTATTATCACTCTACGTTACTTATATTGCACTGAGCACTTTTCTGGGTATAGATAGAGCGCCATCCAGTGTTTTTCTATTTTTGCCTGTGTATGCTGCTTTTTCCATGTTGCTAATAATTAGTCTTTTTTTCACTTTGGAGCTCTTTTTTGTTTGTACTTTTACCTGCTGGGAAGTAGTGCTGGGTCTTTTTTAGCTTTTGCTATTGTACCTGACTGAAGCGGAAGCACACCTGTACCTGACGAAGAGGGAAGCACACACTGTACCTGACTGAAGACGGAAAGCACACCTGTACCTGACTGAAGACGGAAGCACACCTGTACCTGACTGAAGACGGAAGGCAAGCACCACCTGGACCTGACTGAAGACGGAAGCGCACCGTACCTGACTGAAGACGGAAGCACACCTGTACCTGACTGAAGACGGAAGGCACCTGTACCTGACTGAAGACGGAAGCACACCTGTACCTGACTGAAGACGAAGCAAACCTGTGACTGACTGAAGACGGAAGCACACCTGTACCTGAATGACAGAACGGAAGCGCACCTGTACCTGACTGAAGAGGAAGAAACTGTACCTGCTGAAGACGGAAGAACACCTGTACCTGTGAAGACGGACACACCTGTTTACCTGACTGAAGACGGAAGCACACACTCTTACCTGACTGAAGACGGAAGCACACCTTACTGACTGAAGACGGAAGAAGCACACCTGTACCTGACTGAAGACGGAAGCACACCTGTACCTGAGGACCTGGATCACCACCCAAGGATGCTGCACTACATGTGAGTCCTTGAGATATATCTCTATCATCATTCATCACACTATATATAGTTGTATATGTGTCTGGACACTTTATTGTGGGTATACCTTACTACAGTGCTAAGTGGGATACTGCCAGTTGAACGGACTATATATGAGCTACCTCATTATTTGATATGGGAAAGGTACTCCAGTTAAGGATTCTTATTCTTGATCTGAAGATACTTGCGTATGTGTTTAGAGCATTCCACAATTTGTTTGTAAACAGTGAAGCACACGATATCATCCAATACACCTGCATAAGATAAGAGCCAGCAAATCAGAATGAGATGAAGTCAAAGCGGAGGAGGGGGAAGAAGAAATGATGAAGTCAGCAGACCTGTATATAATGTCCGTACTACTCATCTACTACTCAATCCATAGTCGGGTTTAGTGTCCTCTGGTTCTCAGGCGTCCACAAGCTGTTACATCTGTATACTCCTAGATTGTTCTAGATAGGAGAAGGAGGAAGTGCCCAGCGGGACACACGCAATGTCTGTTTCGTTACGGGAGTATGTGTCATGTTAGGCAACAGTATTTAAATGAATCAAAGAGTGGCGTCAAATAACGGAAATACAAAAATGGAAAAACAGCAAATAACAGTTACTATTCAATCCTGCAGACACAATAGTCACTAGTACTAATCAGTAGTAGTTATTGTCCCAAAAAACCTGAAAAGTTGAACTCTTTATTAAGACCCCCGTGAAGCCACTGACTCAATATTAAAGATCCACCCACTTTCCCTGCGGAGCAGGTGCTTCTCAACACCGCCTCCCCTGCCTCCCAATTAAATCCTTTCAATACCAACTGCAATCATCCCAAATGGTTTTCCTTAATGTTTATTGAACAAATGTTTAGCTACACTTGCAATCATTTTTCCTTTCAGAAGGACTTTCTGTGCGTGTCCAGTGCAGGACGCATGTGCCCTTAAAACTTAGAATAAATAATGGGACCAGACAGTAGTATATGGAAATGGTGGTAAAGGCCACAGCTTTATTAATGTAACATTCGTCTTTAATAATCAAACAAACCAACCGTAGCCTTCTGGCCAAATGGTAACCAATGATATATGAATATTGTACCAAATATTTCTCTGCTTCCAGCCAACAGCTTAAATTTATCACATCGAGGCTTTATCATAATCACAACATACACCAACCTTAGCCTTCCAGCCATAAGGTATGTAACGATTATATGAACATCACACCAATTATTACTCTGCTTCCCAGCTAATACCTTAAGCTTATCACATTAAGGCTTTAAATAACCACCACCTCAAAGCCATCTGAAATATTAAATTGGCTTTGGAGCCCCGAATAGTAGAAAGCCCCACAATACTTCCTTCTAAACCAATATTAAAAATGTTCAGACCAATATCCGATAAATTAATGAAATCCCCTCCACCACCATTCTCCAAATCCATGTGACCAATGAAAAACTGTTCCAAGATTTAACAATTGAGAAACGCGTTTCTCCATGTACACTTTTTATCCCTGATAGCACCACGTCTAGATTTCTTTCTCGCAATCCAGTGGCTGAGCGGGGTTTATCCATCCTCTCTCCCCCTTTTCCCATTGATCAAAGATTTAACAAAACAGAAAAAGCCTTGTTTGGCCTCTCTCTCAAGAAAAAACAATCCAATTATAAAACGAGAGACTTCATGTCAAAGAAATTGCAAAACGCAAAACGCCAGAGGCACCTGCGCCAAATATCTTTTCATTTGATCCACTAATACCAGCATATGCATTTGCACCCTCTCCCTCCCCCCTGCAGGAATGACAGATATGGGGAGAAAGTCATCGCATTTTAAACCTTTATGACCCAACCAAACAACAGTACTTCTGTCCTTTATACCAGGGGTGCGCAAACTATTTGAGCTGTTCCCCCTTTGTCTTCTCCCCATGCTCGCGCCCCCTCACCTCCTTTGCCGTGGTCTTATGACGTCATGTCGTCGTCATGGCAACCGGCATCAAATGATGCTGCGGGTCATGTGACGTCACGTCATGGTAAATGACATTGCAGAGGTCTCACACGATCCCCTGGCATTTAATTTAAATGCCTTGGGGAAGAGTATTTTTATGAGTTCTGTTACTCATTCAAGTTGCCATTTTGTATATATTATTGGACTCAAATATTGTCAAGCATATCACATTTTTATTTACTTTATTTCTTTAAGAGTTAAGTTTTTCTTGCTTTTGTTTTCCTTTGAATGGAAATTTTCTCTTTCTTTTCTTCTTCTTTCTTCTTTTTTTCTTCCTCGCTTTTCTTTTCTTTCTGCAAGACAAGATTAATTAATTATTTAAAACAGCTGTCTTGTATGACGGGGAGTGTGTTAAATACCCAGGACCTCCCCTATCTCGTCACTCCTTGAGAAAGCGCCATAGTAGGCGTGAAACGCGTGGGAGAGTAATTTGTGCTGTCTGTTTTTCTGTTTTTTATGTAGTTTAATAAAGAAGTTTTTTAACCCCTTTACTGGTGAGTACCTACCATTTTTTCCACGGAGCGGATGGACAATTGATCCTTACCTTTTCCTGTCGTCACGTGAGAGGACCAGCTTTCACCACCGGATGTCTAAGGGAGGCGCTTCTGGTAGTAAGTGAGTAGTGAGTAGTGAGTAAAGTGTACTCCACACCGGGCATAGCCGGGGCTTGGGAGACTGAGTGAGTCAATTTCACACACGTATTGTCCCCACTGTGTTTAGCCCTCCTTGTTACCCCAATCATTCTGCAATTATACTGCCATTATACAGCCCTTTAACCCACATGTTCCGGTATCAACTCCTTTGAACTTATATTATTTATTATTTGTTAATCAAGGCATTACTGACCTTAACTCTTGGAGCTTGTACACGGTTGTTTTTCTATGTAGAGAGAGCGTGCCTGGAGTGTGGATTGGGTAGCGTGGCCAAGGCCAGGGGTACCAGGGCTGATAGTGTTACTTGCCAGATCCGGGCGTAGAGAAGGTGCCGTAGTAGGGTCTGAAGCAGGGTCCGAAGCCAAGGGACGAGGGTAACAGAGTTCCGGGTAGTAGAGATCAAAGTGCCGAGTTCGAGGTGTCCGAGAGGTAAACGTGGTCGAGTGGAAGCCGAGGTCGTGGAGCCGGAGTGGGTAGGAAGAAAAGCCGGTTCGGTAACAGAGCTGAAACAGAGAGAGAGCTAGGCACAGTATCCAACAGCACTAGGCAGACGAACTATGCAGAGCGAGGTTGGAGAGGAATCACAGGGGTAATAAAGTGAGGAGGACCAATCGGAGGAAGGGGCAGAGCACATGCGAGCCCAGGAGCCCTTTGTGATAGGGCAGGGGTTAATGGCCTGGTTTGCTGCAGGTGGACAGTAGAAGGGCGTGAGACAGAGCTGGGACGGCCGGGGGGCGAAGCTACACAGCCGGTGCAGTGAATAAATTAAGTTGTGAGGTGCGCGCCCTGTAAGGGAAGCGGGCGCGCGTCCAGCAGTAGCGTCGGCGGCGTGTGCGAGAGCCGCGGGGGGCGGAGGAACGGCCCGCGATGCTGAGCGGGGGCGGAGGAGACTGCAGCCAGCGGAACAGGTACGGAAGGGCAGCACCGAGGGCGGCGTGTGCACTGATTCCTGACATGGTCTGATTGTCTACTTTGTTGCGTTATAAATAAAGGTGTAGACATCTCTCCATTTAATAACGTCTGTTTATGTCTCTTTCGATGTATCGGTAGAAGATCCTTTCTGTCCATCGATTTAATAGCATTGAGTGTTTCACTGATATGTGATTCACTATAACCCCTGGCTGCAAATCTAGGGGCCAAATCTTTAGATTGTACCTCAAAGGCCTCGTCAGTAGAACAAAGTCATTTTAATCGTACAAACTGATGCCTTTTTTTGAAGTGAAACTTCTTTAGTGGCACCTAGTCAATTTTGATGGAACGAAACTCCTTCATGGAGACGAAAATGTGAAACGGAAATGACGTCACGCTCCTAACAGCCGCCGCTCCCCCCACACGCCCGCTGACATATGCCGCGCATGCGCAGAAGCGACTGGCAACGCTCAGTTCTCCGGCGCGCATGCACATAGGCTTCTGGAGCTCGGCAGTGCATCGCGCATGGGCAGCAGAGGAGAAGAGGACACGGAGCGCAGACCCCCACCCAAACCCCCTGTGTCACACACCCTGTCACACACACACACATGTTGCTGACAACACACAAAGAAGTTTCACTTACTATGCGCGTGCACAGCACACAAAGCTTTTTTTTTTAAATCTAGAATGATTACCATCAGCCATGAGAAATGAATTTCTTGCATTGGGCTTTCTTATATATCCATTTGGATATTTCCTTTTAAATCTACATACAACATTAAATCTAAAAAAATAAATGTGATTAATATTGTGTTGAAATGTAAATATAAGATTATAATCATTAATGCTAAGTTGGTGAATAAATGACTGAAGTGAAAAAGGATCACCATCCCAGATAAATAGAAGATCTATATATCGCTTATAAAATACAATATGGTGCCTAAAAGGATTAAAATGACTGTAAATAAAGATAGACTCCCACAATCCCATGAAAAGATAGCATATGAAGGTGCGAAAGATGTGCCCATAGCAGTGCCTCTAAGTTGTAAATAAAATTATGAATCAAAACTAAAGTAATTATGTGTAAGTAAAAAAGTAACTGAATCCAATAAAAAAGTACAAAGTGCTGGTGCCAAGTGAGATAATTTAAGAAACTGTTGTATTGCAGTAATATCCTGCTCGTGTTTTATGTTGTAAAGCGATGTAACATCCATAGTTACCCATCTGTAGCTGGTATGACATTCTATTCTCTGTATGTCCAACAATAATTGATCAGTATCTTTTTAAAATTATGGCAATGATTGTACCATCGGTTGTAAATATACATTAACAAATCGTGAAAGACCATCTCCGAAAGACCCAATACTCACCACAATGGGACATCCAGGCAGACTTGTGAGCGACTTGTGGATCTTTGGGAGATGATGGAAGATGGGCACCACAGGATGAGGAGAATACAGAAATTCCTTGGCATAGAGCATTTTCCACATATCAAGTAATGCACTAAATTCGTGTATAAACAAGGTGGTGGGATCTTTTTATAATGTACAATAGGCATTAACATCAGACAATTGTCTAATTGCCTCCTGTTTACACTTATCGGCAGACAGGACTACAATCGCACCTCCCTTATCCGCATTTTTTAGCAGTGATTTATCTTGTTTTAGATTTTTAAGTTCTTTAAGTTCGTGTTGTTAAATTGTTATGTGGTTGTAGTTTAAATGTGTAGCCCTCTGCTAAGATCTTGAGATCCCTTTCCACCAATTTCTCAAATGTAGTAATGTAGGTACCTTTAGGCTACGGCCCCAGTGCCTGCGCTGCACGCACGCCTGCGAGGCTGGCGGCGTGTGCAGCCAAGTTCCCCGGTCTGCAGAGAGCTGCAGGGGAAAAGACGGGGGGGTGTGATGGGGGTGCGGTCATGACGTCACCCGGCAGGTTCGCCCTCATTGGCTGAACCACCAGGGGCGTGGCCTAGCGCTCCGTCACTAGTTGTAATCTCAATTTTCAGGTCTGCAGCAGCCAGTGGGGACCAAGCCTTTGGTAAATTTTAACTATAATACTCACTAAACTCTGTTGTAATGCTCAGCTGTTAAAATGAGGTCTTATCCAATAGTCTTTCGTTCCTTACTTCTGTTTTATGTTTGCATAATTATCATTAGGGCGTGATCCTTCAACTGACCATTACTTAAGCAGTGTCTAAGTGAGAATGTGTTATTCTTTGAAAAAGTGCCTCCACGGCAGGAAACACGTCAGAGTATTTTATATGTGTGTCCTTATTTTTGGCTAATATGCCTAATAAATAGTTTCACCTTTTTTGCCTCCAGCCCTTACCTTTATCCATAGTGCTCTACCTTCCACTTCTATTTTCGTTTACCTATTAGTATTGAAGCACGCCTTCCGGTTTGTCTGGCATACAGCTGCCCATTCATTGTGCGTATACCCTCTATAGCAGCGTTCCTGTCTTTTCTTCACCAGTGTAGTCACGGCATTCCACTCACCAGCAGCGGCACCGCGGGAGGAGACACAGGCACCCAGTGAGGGGGGATGTGTTCATCGCAGGACTCTTCTCAAGGGGGCATGGATCATCTTGTTGTTCCCCAAGGTCTGCTACCTCCGGTTGGAGGTGGTGGCTTCATTACCCCACACACAATAGGCTTAGTGAATGGACTATTATTGCCTTAGTTATCAAGATACCAGGTTAATACTCATGACTATACCTCAACTGTTCTACGGACATTACTAGACACATTAGTGTTTGCAGCATCAATTTGGTTTTATCACATTTTTTCCTACTTGCTACAGTAGTGTAGGTTCATTCAAATACATGTCTTGTAAAAGTATAATTCTGCTGAACACAGGCCTCCCCTTATGAGAGCCTATACTGTCATATTTCCTTTATTCTAGGGAATACCAATCTATAGGGGTACTTCCCTGACTTATAAAATAATAGAAGAACTTACTTCCTTGAACTACTTACATGCGAGATTCCCTCCTCAAAACCTTGGGATCTGAGGGTCCCAGGGATCTAAGGGAAATCACGTGTGCCCCTTTTATAACCTAGGCTGGTGTAAAACCCCACCCCAATTATGGGGCAGATTAAAATGGATATATATGTTGCACAAGGATCACACCATATCATGTGACCCTTCTAGCAGTTTCTGGAAACCAATCAGTAACATATACTGACCTTTAATAGGCAACATAATAGTAACAACTTTGTGGAAATGGTGACTATTTGGATAGTAACCCCTACACTGCCTGCAGGGACCAGGACTGACATACAGAGATTCCAACTCACATTATTCCTTTTGGATCTATTGTCTAGATTCTCTTCCCTTTCGATTAATTCTGTTATAAGTGCTTTTGCTTCTAATAGTTCATGTCGCATGGCTTTCTGTGATTCTATCATGGTGTCCCCCTTGGTCTCCAGAGCATCAGTACGTCCCCCAGAGCATTTATTTCCCTGTTAGTCTCTATCAGAGATTCTTTCAAGCTTTGTTAGAAATAGTACCTTGATGTTCTGGTACATTTCATTCACCTCTGTGTATCTCTGGGTCTGCATCTCTCCATCCAAAGTCTGGGCGGGCTCTGCCTCCTGACCCTGTGAGGCACCACCATTTTCTTCCACCTCCATGAGCGGGCTATGCTTCCTAAAGAAGTCCATGGTGTTGCTCGTGGGGGGCTGCTTTTTTGATTTGGGCGGCATGTGCTTGGTCCCGTGTGGGTCCGGTGCTGTGTCAGCTGTTTGTGGAGGTTATTGGGCCATGACAGGGGCTTATCGGCTGTCTTTTGTGAGCGGTCTCGGACGGAGCTATTCCCTCATGCGACTGCTGCCATTTGTGCCACCCATGGGCCCCTTTCATTCATTAAAAAAAAAATAGTGTGACTGTTAATCATGAATTTGCAGAATCTCAGACCCCTTATCTTTGTAGGTGCAAATCATATTGATGTGGTACAGTTTATATGTTTTATAGAAAATTTCTATACTACATTGTTTATAACATTAATATAGAACACTTGATAACCTATTTAAATGATATAAAACGTCTTGAGTAAAATATGCCGCTTTCCAGTTTTTTTTTTACATCAAACGACTGGTAAACTCCTGTGGGACCCAATTACAAGTAGTTATTGAATCTATCTACAAACCGTTTCATGCTGGCCAGAGAAATGCCCTCCTTTCTGTAATTGCCAGTTTCGTTATCCTTGTTTAACTATATGAAGGCTGGTCAGTGGAACACATAGGTTTTCGTTTAAGGTGCATGAGGCCAAAACTGGGGAAGAAAGATAAAGACAAATATAGTCCAAAAATGTTGCCATTTACAGAGACAACTGCACCATGTGACTGGCAGCAGCCAATCACATAGCCCCTTGCTGCCAGTGTACAATTTTTGCTACAGCAACGGCGAAGTGTGACGTCAGGGGTAGCGTCGCCATCGCTGTAGCCAGTACTATAAACGCAGCCATAGGTATACTGGGATATGTTGTGTTATATGTGGGAACGATGTCACATGCCACATCTACATAGCCGTATTCTTATGTAGCCAGGAGTCGTTTCTGGCTACCAGTCTGCCCCCTCCTGGCAGTAAGCCCTGTTAAGAGTAGTCCTGCCAGGAGTTATTATGGGTTTTCCCCACTCACAGTAGCTTCTTGATTGACAGGGGAGGCGGTGGGACTAGGCCTGTATGTCCAATCACTGGATTCAGACCTGGTACCTACTTCCCATGTACTTAAGGAGCTGCACTGCTAAATTTAGTCAGTGCCTCTGCCTCCTTGAGAGAGGCTGGTGTAACCTAACAATTGTACAGGACTCTGCCAATCTGTATTCCCTCCCCTAGGGGAGTGGAGAGGGAGACTATACCCTTTACTCCACCAGGGAGTAAGGGAAGAGCATGGACTGCTTTGGATGCCCTTGGCCTGGAGTGGAGGTCCAGGGTACATCCTGAGGGTGAAACCCCACAAAGTTAAGTATGCTGTGTATGCTGTTCCATCTGCCAGTGTAATAAATAAAGTGATCGTGTTCAAAGATATCTTCCTGCCTGAGACTACAATATATCAGGGGGAGGGAAAGTAAGTTCTCCTGCAGGGATTGACCCCCACATCCCTGGGGCCTACAAGAGATGGAGGCGCTCACACAGAGAGAATCATATCCTACCCCAGAAGCCTGTCCTGTTTTCCTCCACAACACCAACAGGAGACTCAGATCTACTTTAAGCCAGCAGGTATGCACCACACCACACCACACCACATAGTAGTGAAATCTCCCAGGGGGTGGGGGAAACACTGCTACCATTGTAAAATGCAGTACTTTGTAGAGCAGTGAAGTAAGCAATGATGCTTGGCATGGCTGAATGTGAAGGTGGACGGGATCAATCTGTCCTCCTAGGAAGAAGCTCTTGTTTTGTTGGTTTATTTAATTCTGCACGTTTTTTAATTACCACAACCTGCCACTAGATAGCGCTGTTCAATTATATTCCTGACAGCTACATGTGATGTTGTTTCAATATTTAATGGTGACGTCCAGCATATCGGACAAAAATAAAGTACGTCTTAAAGAGCCAGTTTCCTAGGATAAAGGTGAATTAAGGGCAGAGGCATGAATAAAGGGTTAAATGTAGTTGTGCAACGAGGAGGTAGAAGCCTGAATGCTGCTGCTACCTGACTGAGAACTCACAACACAGATCAGAGCTGGAATAGGGGCAGTGTCAGACTGGGGCTTGAACGACCCATAGGGAGTAATCCAGTTGTAGAGGCCAAGAACAGGGGGGGATTTTATGAAGGGGAAGAGAGTGGGTGACATAGGCGGGGAAAGAGGGGGTGAAATCATGGGAGAGAGAGTGGGTGACATGGGTGGAGGAGAGTGGCATGTTAAGGGAAGACCGCATCATGGGAGGGGAGTGGTGCACAGGGAGCAGGGATGTTGTAGTCATGGTAAGTAGCTTTTTTCTGCAACACTTCGGTCATTTGCTTCATGTCAGTGTGCCGATGAATATTGCCACGCTCCTCTTCCTACCCTCGGAACAGGATTAACACAGTAGAGGAGCTGGGCAGTATTTATCAGTGCACTTTAAGTAGCCAATTGGACGGAGCAGGGAGAAGCTTCAATATGTCACAGCAATGTCCCTGCTTTTTCTGCACAGGGGGAGAGAGAGCGAGTGGGACAATGTGTTTAGGCCGGATACAGCTGCCCACATCATGGAAGTCCCTACCAGGGACTTTCCTGGGTTCCCTGGTAGGCCGATTCTAAATGAGGAAGAAATAGGTGCCTCCAATCCATTGGGCCCCTAACTGTGCGCTTAGTCTGCGTATATGGTAATGCTGCAACTCATTGATAGTAGAGGACATCTACCCTCCCTTACTGTGCAGTGTGGACAAAAACCACAGGCACACTGCATTATTTATTACACCCGCTTCTCCAGCCAACAGCAGCCAGGAACATTTTTCCATTATGCTCTGTAGCGAACGAGTGAAATTCAAATACAAATTGCATTACATAACTTGTGTTTTCAATGTTTTAGTGGCTTTTAAGAAGATCTAACTAATGACATCCTATCAATCAGGTAGTCCATTTGTAAAAACAAATGTATTCTTCAAAACAAAAGACACTTGGAAGAAAGGCCCTTAGAAGACATGTGCCCATAACAATCTAGTAGCCATAAATGAAGTATAAAAAAAGAACAACAAAAAAGCGTAAACCAAACACTATTGAAAATATATCATATAGTACGTCTATTTAGCCCAATATACGTAACAAAAGATGGCAAGTAAAATTACTGCCACAAATAATACGTGAATAAAGGGATGAATTCCAAAAATAAGTCCCCACACCTTGTGCTGCTAATACTCACGGTCACCAAAATTTTTATTTTTATTTATAAAAATGTTTTACCAGGAAGTAATACATTGAGAGATATCTCTCGTTTTCAAGTAAATACATGGTTACAATAAAAGAACAGAGGTCAAACAGTCACTTAACAGACATTTCATGGACAGATAGAGTAGGAAAATTGGGTACAGGGGATAGAGGGCTTGTGAGTTTCAGATAGAAATAGAGCAGCTTTAACATCAACTAACATCAGCGAAAGGCAGCAAACGGCTCACGCCCTTTGGCTGCGCCAAAGGCTGTGCGCCTTTGGGGCAATGCAGATGTGTAGATGTGAAATGGTATAAAAGGCACAGAACTAGGAAAGCAATACAAACAGATCAAATATAAAAGAAAGCATTTGTAAAAAGATTCCCTATCCCAAAGAGCTTACAATCTAATTGGTGTGTTGGGTGACTTATAGAGGTAATAGAAATGCATGGACCTGGGAGTGTGGGGACGCCCTGTATGCTTGTACTTGATGCTAATTAGGGTATGTGCACAGACCTATGAGCAGTTATTATGAGCTTTGACTTATCCCTGTTTAAATAAAAGCCTCTAGTGGTCTGAGAAATCCAGCAGAGAGCTGGTTAATTGCGAGTTGTCAATTAACCAGTTCCACCTGGGTAATCAGAGGAGGATAAAAACCTCCCTGCTGGGAACAGACCAAGAGAGACTCCTTAGGACAGTCACAACTGTGCTGATAGAGGAGAGAGACTTGAGCACACAGAAAGGCTGTGTGCTGACAGCAAGATACCAGGGGACCAGACCTATATTCCTGGACACAGAGCAGCCAGGAACCTGCCAGAGGCTGGGCCCTCAAGGGAGCAGCAGGACTGCAACGCCTGCATTTGACATTTCCCAAAAACTTAAATGCAATAAAGAGTATTAAGCGCAAACCGGATAGTGATAAGTGATTGTGAATAAAACCGTGAATACATATCAAAATCAGGGTCACAATACTCTCACATAGCAATATCCTTCGTGGAGGAACACACTGGGTGTGTGGATGTTCTCTCCGCAGCAAAGCCTCATGCGAAGAATAAAGAATAGAATAACATTGTATGATAACATTTTACTATGGTAAAAACATACAACACAGAGGGGAAAGGACACAAACTCACACTTTCCCTGCTGGACACAATGTTATCCTTCTTGTCTTGTTGGCTCTTCGTTTTTTTTATTTCTAATAAGTAAATAGGAGACAAGAGAAAGCCTAGGAGGAAGTGGGGGATGGAGAGACCTACAGCTGCAGCAAGACTTCCTGTTCCCAGCGGCCCGGACAAACAAGAAACGTCCATAGCGCTGGGCACAGTGTCTGCCGTGATCGCATTGCGGGGGGGATCCATGCTTCTCAATGGGATCCGCGCTATGTTAATCCTTTGGTGCCGCAAACGCGGCGGTCGTGTGAATGTGCGTCGAAGACGTTGAGGCTTGCTAAATCTGTATGCATGGATATTTAAAATGTGTGTTTCATTTATTTTTAAGTGATAGTTTAAAAAAAACTGAAACTTTGCTGTTTAAATCAAAACAATGTCAAATCGGGAGTGTGTACTCCTCTTCCTTAATGTTACTTTTATGTCTGAAGCACTTATTCCCATCATGTGTTATTTATATTATCTGTTATTTATTTGATTGCCACGTGTATTACTACTGTGAAGCGCTATGTACATTAATGGCGCTATATAAATAAAGACATACAATACAATACAATAAGGAGACAATACCAGTTAGAGCACTATCTATAGCACACCGCTGCTGCAGAAAACCGCACACAGCAGCATGACATGGGCCCGTTACTGATGAAACCTCATAGGTGAAACGCGTAGAGTGCGATCCAATACTGGGTAGCAGAGGGACACACTAGCTGAGACCGATCTGCGCACCCTCCCTGATTCTAAACTGTCGGAGGACGCCTCCTGGAGACGTGACGATATCGAGTGACGTGGGAAGAGGGCGTATCCAGAATCATCTGTCCGCTCACAGCTCGACCTCCAGTTACCTTCAGGTATTCCCTTCCAGACACGTCAGAACAGGCAATACATGCTACACAGATTGTGGGCGCTGAATTCTGTTGGCGTGGATACTATCATCAAAATTGCGTGATTATATTTTAGAAAATGTGTGTGCATTTTTAACCTTGTATTTTATGAAGATAAAGTTTGAACAGTCTGCGCTATGTCCTGTATTTGTGTTCTATTTCGATAGGTTCCAGTACATACTTTCATGTGTATATCCTGGTGAAAGCTGCTGTTTCGGGGCAAAGATACCTTTATGGACATGTTTATATTGGGAAATTTGTAAGTACAAATTTCTCTGGATTCTACTAAGAGCTCATTTAAGAATCAAGATTTTGAAAGACATATTTGCACTATATGCTTGTGTTTTTTCCTTCACATATACACCCGCGCTCCCCAACAATCTTGGATATCTGATATTCTTTGGATTCAGGAAAAGCAATCTACAGGAAGGGTTGAAGCCGCATCTTATATTTTCTTATTCACTTATAATAAGATTTGTCAGTAATATATTACACTTTTATATGTACTTATTATAAGTCATTAATTTCACTTAATCAAAAATAGATTTAAGTGCCACTATATAACTATTGTTTTGTTTGCCCTTTACGGAGAACCAGATGGGTGAGCTCAATATAAATACTGTACATGTTTAATTCAAAACAATCCATTTATAGCCTACCCAGTCCGAGGGCCATCTCTAGATATTGACTTGGTAAGGAATATGGGCCACCAGGCTGCATAGTTCTTGGGCAGCGTGGCGAGCAGAAAAGGATTGAAAACTTTTATTTAAAAAAAAAAACGTGCTTCAATGACAAAGCTTGAAAAAAACAACAATAAAAAAAAAACAATCAACTTAAACAACAAAACAGTAACTTCATCCACCAAGTAGCTCCCAGGTTCGGATGGGAGTACTGTCTTTAAGGGGTCAGGAGGGCTACCAATGGGGAGACATTTGCTATGGCTTGGACTAGGTGATCCTTTTAATTGACACAGAGTCCTGGAGTCCTGTCTAGCGGCTGCTTAACTAGTCTGCCGGCCACTTGCCTTTTTGACTACTACTGGCACCTGGCACCAGATTAGCTGCCAGCACCCTTGTCACCTTCCTAGGTCTACCTTTCTAGACTTGATCTTCTTACTCTCTCCTGATTATATATTTCTAACTTTTTCTAACGGGCTACTCACCATGAAAAATCCATACTAGACTTACATGCTTTCTTATCTCACTGCCTGACAGAAAATGACAATATAATCTCAATAAACACTAACGGTTTAAATACTCCTAGAAAAAGAAGGATCATCAAATAATAATTTTTAAAAATGGAGTAGTGATCTTTATTCATAAAGATCTCAATTTTACCTTGCAGTTATTTAAAATAGATGGATCAAGATAGATTCCTTATAGCGGTGGATACTTTGAACTCGGCTACAGTTACAATTGCGAATATTTATAAAATACCTGATCTAAGTGCACTAAATTAGGTACAATTATGCGTGGTGTAAATAAATCAAAATAAACTTTCAAGTCTTACAAACACACAAGAAAAAAATGTGTGAAAAGATGGTCAAGACTGAATGCAGCCTAAAGAAAAGTCAAATGGTCACCAGACACAAATAATGTGTTATGAGTACGTAGTCCATAATGTAGAGATTATGGTAAAGCAGAGTTAACTTGAAATGTTCCAGTCCAATCCTCCAGGAGGTGGTTAAACAGTCAGCACTGTGTCCTGCTGCTTACTCTTGGTAGCTCTAATCCTGCATAGAATGTGAAAGAAATGGAAAAAGCGCAAAAGACAACACAATAGTGCTTAACATTTTTACTCATAAGAACAGAAATAAAAGACAAAATTGCCCTTACAATGAAAATTGCTAAGCGATATCGCTGCTCTTTAAAACGATCCAGGCATCCAACGAAAGTATCTTCTGTTTCCTCCAATCGTGAGAACTTGGAACCAGGGCAAGTATGCAGTGTTGGCCTCCGATCCTGGGTCTAGTGTGTCTCCTCTATGAGCAGATTTCCTGATCGAGCCTCTTGCGTCTCACACCCACGAGAATTGGAATGTCAGTGGTCTGCTCCGATGTTCCCCAACCAGGTGGGGTATGCGCCAGGATTCTGAGTCACAGGGGTCAACTGATATCGAAAGTTCTGAGTCAGATATCATATCAGATAGTGATTATACTCCAATGTTTAGGTTAATGAGGAGGTAATTAAACGTTGATGAAACATCAGTAAAAACACTGAAAACTATAACTGCAAAGCCAGCCAGCTTAAGGACATAGTGAAACACTTGGCAGAACACATGGGTGAAACATGGCTGGTAAGGGTCTCCCCCAAGATAGCATTTTTGGGACACATGGGTGTTACTGTATTCATGTTTACTGGCTGGAGGGCCAGTTTTATGAATATAACTTGTAATGTAAATAACCAGTACATACAAACACGTATGCAATCCGTATTGACATCATCCCACCAAAAATTGCTTTAGCTGCCTACAATCAGGCGGGGAACAACGTCCCTTACAGGGGCCCCAACATCGGTCAGCCTTAGCTGCCTGTCCCCGTGGTTGCAAGCTTACACCGATTCCAAAAAAGCAATTTTTTCAGCATCCCCGCAATGCAAATTAATCGCAACTTAAAATCAGCTACAACCTACGCATATAATTGAACAAGGAGTTAAGTTTGTGGTGCATGGCAGACCCCTTCATCACACCTCCACTCACCAGTCTGATCATTTCCCCTCTAGCCTAAGGGCTCATGCACCTCTCCTATATAAAATGCAGCAAGGTATGCAGTGCCATAGACCAGGACCTATATCGAGTTAAGTACCAGTCATTTAACACAGCCATAGGTATCATAAAAACTTATGGGAAAGGAGCCCTGGTGACCAAAATTGACATAGAATCAGCTTTTCGGCAGTTGCTCCTGGCCCCAAGCAGTTTCAGATTCACGGGGCTGCAAATTCGAGGAGGAATATTACATTGACAAATGTCTCCCAAAGGCCTGCGCTATATCATGAGCATATTTCAAAACATTCAGCACCTTTTCGTATTGGTGCATAGTCAGCAAAACACAAACTAGTTTAATAACACACTGCTTAGATGTTTCCTGATAGTGGGTGCCTTCAATTCTCCGTTGTCCAAGAAGCTACTTGAAAGTACTGAGGGGCTCATCCAAGAGGTACAGTATGAGTGCCAATAGCTAAAGACAAAACCGAAGGCCCAGCAGAAATATTGTCATTTATATGTATTGAAATTGACACCGTGGATAAAAGAATTACGCTTTCCCACAGATAAAGTCAGGAAGCTAAGAATCTATGTCAGTTCATGGAGGCTGGAGACGTAACCCTAAAACAGAGGCAGTCACAGCTGATTTGCCTAAATTCCACCTATAGTCCATTCCCATGGGCAGAATCTTTAACCATAGGCAAGGGAGTGCTACCAAAGGGAAATAAAAGCACCCATGCTGCATTCTGAATTACTAAGAGTTGAGGGTAGGCCTAAAGGTATGGGAAGTGTTAACCAGCCGGTTCAATAGTAAAAGGTCATGGAGGAGCTCCAGACACAAATCATCTCCATATTTACCAGTAGAGAGTATGCCGAGAACCACTCTAGGCGTAACAATGCAAGGATTTGCAATTTTCCAGAAGAGATGAGCAATTACCTATTAGGGTCATATATTTCCTCCCTTGTTCCCATTCTGACAATAATTGAAACTCACTGATAGCGCCCACAGAGCCAAGAACCGGATAGGGGATAAACCCTGAGATGTTATAGTGAGTCTCCATTATTTGATTATGAAAGTTCCACTCTGAACTTTTCCTTGACTTAGCCCAGGCTACATTGGCCAAATGGAGAGAATTTACCATATCATTTTAGCCCTGCCAGAACACCAAGTCAAATACAGATGTGGTTTCCCCTGTAAGCTGTTGATCTCTTATAACAACTCTTTTCATACCTTCAACTCGCCTTTTAAAGATCTTTTGCTCCTGAAATCCCTGGTCTCCTGGTAGGGAGAGGCAGAAAACCCGGCTCGCAGTGCACCTGCAGCCTCTCCAAAATTTCAGAGTTTGACATGGACAATACATCATTAAAAAAATGCTCGCTTACCTGTTCTGGGTTTCCTCCATGGGTGGAAGGCTGCTCGCAGGTCAGGGGCTCCCAATTTTTGGCCTTCATTACCTGCCTATTCCAACGCTCTGGTCTCTGGCCCCTGATGGAGGCTTCATGGGTCATCCTCTCAATGGATTCACTGAATGGTGGCCAGAGATGACCAGATTTACTTGGCTGGCTCAGAATTACCTGGGAAATTGGATTCAATGTTTTTCACATTGAAGACGACAGAAGACGACAGAGTAGCCAATATGATGGTTTGAAATATTTCTGTGATTGCATTTACCTATCTTTGAAGTTGTCACCACTGATGTTGGGAAGATTGCAGGGACCTACCTGGAATGGATATGGGAGTAATTGTTCTTTTTGACCTTCCCTTGTTGTAAATGTTTATGCTCACCTGATCCTGCCGAAGTGAGACCTGACTGATCAACTCTGGGTGGTTTTTGGGGCGAGGAGCAGGCGATTGTCGGGGGCAGGGGTGTGTGGGCTCAACTGGGTGGCACTGAACCCGAATGCAGTTCCAAATCCATCCTCATGAGGGGGGTGGGTGGAGCCTCATGAAATGAGATTGGCTCCTGAAATCCATCCCTGTGAGGGGGGGAGCAGTGGTCTGGGAGTGCACACACTGGTACATGTAGGTCTGGGGTCATTGGTCACTGGATGTGGCTGTGGTGGGTTCTGGTCAATCCGCATGCCATGGAAACTTTGGTATGGTGGAGGGGGCTGGTGATGGTCATGGCAGGGGCAAGGGGGAGTATTCTGGACCCAGGCTCATATGTAGCATGTGAGTAAGTCCATGTAGCTTAACTCGTCCCCTTTAAAAAGCACACAAAGTCCTATTTTCTTCAACTTTATTAAGGGGAGGTAACAGAAATATAAAAGTTATATATGTGGATTGTGCTAGCAGATTTATCATGTCAGGAGAATAACCTATGAGATGGAGGTGTTCTGCTATGGGGAGTGCTTCTCAGAGGGGAAGGTAAAACAGAAGAAGTGTCTACTCACTTTGGCTGCTTGTTGGAAAAGAAAGCACACTTTCCTGTCAGACAGGAAGAGGCTAAGTGGCATAGCTATATGCAGATAAAGCAGGGGGAGAGGACTAAACCAATCTCAACTGTGAATATTGATAGGTTGCCAGGGCAACTGACTAGAGGCTGTGTAAAAGGGGATTACTTGTAACAACTATGTTGCAATATACACAGCTCTGGCTGCTTCAGAGCAGGGAAAAACATGTAACCTCCCTGGGGAGAGCTGGCAGTGTGAGAACAGAAAAAAATATACAGAAAATATGCAATCCTGTTCCAGGACAGAGAGTAATGAATCAGCAATTAGGGGGCAACTAGGGAAAAAATCCATCTGCTTGGGGGGTGGGGGCTGATCGGAGAGCAACATCACTGCCACGGGGGGGGGGGGGGGGGGGGAGGGGGGAGGGTAGAGAGCAAAATCCATTCCCCTGGGGGGGAGGTTAAAGAGCAAAAGTGGAAGGTCGGAGGGGTGAAATCCAGCCTCCTAGGGGGGATGGGGTGGGATAGAGGGGTAAAATCCATTCTCCTGGAGGTGGGCTGCGGTTGGTCCAAATGGATAGTGGAGTAAATGGGAACTGTAGGTGGCTAACAGGTGGGGCTGCTTCTGCTTGGAGCTGGCGTGCTTCAAAGTGAGTCCCCTCCGGGGTGGATCCGGGACATCAACTGGAGGCAAGAGAGGGAGGTAGGTGGCAGAAACTGGAGACAGGACACAAGAAGTGGGAGGGGGAAAGCGAGGGAAGCTGGGGACAGAGGGAAAGGCTTATCGTAAATGGAGGTGGACAAGCTGGTGTTGTATTCCAGGTTCCACTCTCTGTGCTGTCCACTGGAGCAGGAACCAGAGCTACCGGGCAAGATGGTAGCTGGATCCAGGGACGTCCTTTAGTCATGATACCTTGGTGCAGCAATGACAGCCAGGTAAGTCTATGTGGAAAGAGATTCAAGCAGTTAGTCATTTTTACTGCAAAACCAAGGGTATTTAAACGCTAATCCCCGCCTATTTTACACACCTGGCGTCAGATGCTCCCTTTCCCCTTCCTATCCCTTACTGGCCCACACGCCAATGTTAAATAGCCTCGTGGGAGGGAGGAGAGACTTTTTTGTGAGGCACTTAGCCCTTATGAGGGTGACGGACCCATTCTGCGGTCTATTACTCTTCTTTATCAGCAAATTATGGAGAATTAGATTTTTCTGCTTTCTTTCCGATCCTGGAACACATCTACATGGGATACTTAGTATGCATGTTTGCTACCCAAGCTACTGGAACAGGAATAAAATGAAAAGGAAGCATGGGTCAGAGGAAATGTGGAAAGTTTCACTTTTGCTAAAGAAAGCATACACCCCACTTTGTTAAACATTTTCCCTTAATTTAATCAAACTAATAACAGATAGCGCAAGAAAATAATTACACAAAGACTATAGAGGAGGGAATGGAGATAATGGTTGGGGGAAAGAAGTCACAAAAGCGAAAACAGGAGGTAATCAGCAGAGATATGAAGGATAGCCAAAGAGAGGTGGTTAAAGAGGAGCCTAGAAAGAAAGTAGAGAGGGTAGTGAAGGAAGGGGGGAGTGCTTTGAAAGAAAAGTTAGAGGAGTTTCAGAAGACAGTGGGGGAAGGAGAGTTTTGGATGACAATTTTTAGGAAACAACATAGAGGGAGCTCGGAACAGCAATTAATACAGAGGCTGGACAAACTAATGTTTAATAGGAAAAATCTCACTAAAGAAGAATATGAGGATTTGAAAAAAGCAAGTTTGCAGTGGGTGGAGATAAAGGAGGGTAGAGCAGTCCCAATCGAAGGAGAAGAGGAAAAGTTTCTATTGGGAGAAATTGAGGATATTAGTGAGGAGGAGGAGATTTGTAAGGAGGAGGAGATTCGGGAGAAGAAGGAAGTAGAAAATCAGGTAAGGTCCCCAGAGAAGACCCTTGTGAGCTCGGCAGAGGTGACAGTGGTGGAGGAGACCCCGGAAAGTGGTATGCCAGTTAAAAGGGAGAATGAGGATAGTGAAGATAAAGGATACTCAGGTGTTGTAGAGACACAAACCCTGGGAATTGCACCTGTAATAGCTGGGAGTAGTGGGAGTGATTGGGGACAGCTCTCCTCGTCAGAAAGTGAAGGAGGAGGGGTGCAGAAAGAGGAGATAGAAGGGGCGATGACAACAGGGATGCCAAAACGGAAGGTGGGAGGAACAAGTAGAAGTGAAAGTGAGGGAGGTGCTCTCTCTGTGGGAGAGAGCGGGGGAGAGGAATAAAAAAAAGGAGATTCTACAGGTATGGGAACAAGCACAAGAGCTGAGATTAGTGGGGGTACTCAACAGCAAAGAGCATTGTCAACGGGAGAGAGCGGGGGAGGGGATACACAAAAAAAACAACAACAAGTAACGGAGAGTAAAGGAGGGAGGGATAGGAGTCCACTGGGAAGACAGGGAAGGGAAAGCCTGCAATTACCATCAGGGGGAAGCCAGGAGAGGGGAAGTTTTCAAAAACAAGAAGGGTGGAGGCCGGGGAAAAAAAGGAAAGATAGTACTTTTTTTCTATGTAAAAAGGATAGAGAAAGGGCGACTAGGGAGCTGGCTATAGGGAGGGATCCAGAAGAGGAAATAAGATTGACAAAAATTGTAAAGAGAATGACAGACATACTAGCAGAATATGAGTAATAAACATAGCTACTATGTCTGTACATATGTAATGGTTTTGAAATGGAAGGGGGTTTGTTATGAACGGGTGGTTTTATTATTTTTTCAAAAGTATATGCTGTATGATAAAAACGTTGTACAAAGGAAGAAGAGGAGATTAGAAGTGAGAGAGAAAAAGAGGAGGTTTTGGGAATGGTTATAGGGTAAGGGTGGTATTTTAGAAGACCGAGAAGACGATGATTGGAGAAGAAGAAGAGAGGGGGAAAATAAAGAAGTTGTAGAGCTTAGGAAGAGTGGTGAGGAAAGGAGAGAGAATTTAAGCTAGTTGAGGTTCAGACAGGGAAAGTTGAAAGAAGATTAGTGGAATAAATGTTTTGGAAAAGAAATGTTTTTGAGATGAGGTTAGATCAATTTTGAAAGAGGAGTTTTTTTTGGGGGAAAGGTTATACGGTAAGGGTGGTATTTTTGAAGACCGAGAAGATGATGATTGGATAATTAAAAAATAAGTTTGGCTTTTGAGGGGAGGAAGGGAAAAAATAGAAATGTAAATGGTTGGTTTTTGAAATGGAAAGAATGTACGATAACTGATGGAATAACGATGGTTTTTTTTTGATGATGTGTCTAGTGGGGTATGGAAAAAATAGAAAGATAAACGGAATGGAAGGAATGAAAATAGAATTATATAATGTAGGGTGTTTTTTGTAAAGTATGGGGTGGTTGGAAGTAGAATGTATTTCGAAGGTTTTTGTGAAGTAACTGAGATAATATTTTGTATTGGAAAATTATGAAAGAATAATTTTAATTTCGCTTGTAAAGTTATTATTGATTGAAAAGTTTTCTAATTTACTGTTTGTAAAATATGTGAATGTGAATAAACATTTAAAAAAAAAAAAAAGCCATGATCCTGCGGGGGGCGCTGCTGGAGCAGGCATAGCCTTGTGCTTGAGGAGCAGAGCCTAGAAGTATCGTATTTGGGTGGAAGACCTTTTTTTGAGAAGCAGAATGGATAATCGTGAAAGTTTCGTTCAAAGCACCATCAGATTCAGATTGGATAAGGCTCCCAAATTTCTGGGGTTGGATGAGTTCTACAGTCAGATATTGGAAGACACACTGAAGATTGAACGTGGAGATATTTATTGCATCCAGGAATTTCCGAAACAGCGCTTTTATGATGTGGCCTTTGAAGAAGGTAACAAATGTGTAGGTGTGATGGAAAGAGCAAAGGAGGAAAAGGATGTGGACTGTATGCGAGGTGTAGAGCTGGTACCCTTGTTTGCAAGAGGAGAAATTGCTATAATTGTACACACGTATAACCCTTTTACACCAGAGGAAGATATTATGGTGTTCCTGTCACGGTACTGTGAGATTGTCAAGAAAGGACAGAAACTGAAAAATAGGATTGGCATTTATAATGGAAAGACCAGATATATGTGCAAGCTGAGGATGTCCCCACAGGGAGTGGGGGGAGTCTTGCACCCCCCGGGGACCTTTAACATTGGAGGAAACCGGGGGTACTTGTACTACCGGGACCAGCCGCAATATTGCAGGAGGTGCATGAAGTTTGGGCACACACAGCAGGGCTGTCCTAAGCAAGATGTAGAAATTTGTCGCAAATGCAGGAAGGAGGGACACCACGCTGCGCAGTGCCCGGAGCCCGCTACATGTGACTTGTGTCATGAAACAGGGCACATGGCGAGATTTTGTACAAAAAAAAAGTCGTTTGCAGACATTGTGAAGAGAAGGGAGACTGTAGAGCGCCCAGTGGGATGGGTTAATGCGGACAGTGAGTATGATATACAGCATGGAGTTGAAAGCAGTCAGACGACGCCCGTGGAACCAGCTGCTGGGGCTCCCATTGATGAGGCCTTAATGAGAGGTAACGCAGCAGCTGAGCAGGAGCTGCCAGATTCAGACTCAGAGCTGGGTGAGCGTATGGAGGAAACGCCCGTGGTTCCAGCTGAGAATGCTCTCCAGAACGATGGCCAAAGGGTATGGGAGGAGGAGGCGGAGCCGGACATAGGAGAGGGGGAGGAGCCTGACCTGATGCAAGGAGAAGGTGAGGGAACCCCAGGACTGCAGGCTATGGTTTCTGAGGTGGAAGACCTGGAGCAGCAAATTAATGATCAGTGTATGGAGACATCGGAAGGAGGGGAACGTCGGACAAAGAGGAAGATGGAGGGAGAATCTTTTGCCCCTTCAAAGACAAAATGCTTGGGAGGAGAAGAGGAAGAGAAGACCAGTGTCTTTTTTGATTCAGGGGAGGGGGTGGGGGGTGGTGGATTGGATGCTAGCCCCTTGCGCTCCCCGGCATATCCTTTGACGGGCGTGCCGGATGGGCAGGGGTCACCAGGAGGACAGAGCTTTCCCTATGCGGATAATGCTGCGGCAGAGAATATGGGGGGTGGATTTCAGTCTCCGGGGCCCCCCACGGAGGAAGGTGCTGGACAGAGCTAAGTATAATTTTTATAATTGTTACCTGGGATTGTGCCTTTTTCATGTTACGCTAGTATAAGAAGAAATGACTTTGACGCTGGCGTCGTTAAATGTACGAAGCTTAAAGAAGCGTACAAGAAGAGTAAGAATATTTGACTTACTGGCAAAAGAACGATGTGATATTTTTTGTTTACAAGAATGTACGATCACTGAACCCCCAATTAGTGAAAGCAAAAATACATCCAGAAACCCAACGTTTCGGTCCTACAGAATGGGACCTTCCTCAGGGGGATACATATATATATTGTGATGCCCACACCATGTTGCAGTCTCTTTTATCCCAATTTAAGGTAGGAAACACTGTATAAAGTTTAACTGCAGGGGTTTTATTTACAGGGATTAAATCATATACCAGGCCCACCCTGCCTTTAAGAAAACCAAATAATTGAAAATAGACACCTATTCCCTTTAGGGAAAGCTAACTACACCATAGCTTTCGCCCTCACTAACTGCATGGCCAGCTAAGCTGGTTTCCAAGCCAAAAACATGCCCTGGCATATGCAACCATGTAACACAGTCTCTGCATACAACAATAAAGTGTTTTTGCTTATCTGTCAGTCCTTTGGAGCAGATGTCCCTGCTTTAGCATGGCCTTGTCGTCCTTCTTCTTAGGGGAACTCAGCTCACACTTGAGCCCAGAGAAACTCCTCTCTAGGTTCCTCTGTAACCAGCTTCCGCAGCTGGGGAGCACTTCTATCTTCCCCCTTCTCTGGGGAAAACAGTCTCTAACTCTGTGACTCTCAGCATGGCTCTCTCACATAGCATCACTCTGTGTTTGACTTAAACACTTCCTTATTCACTGAGGGAGTCCATCCTGATTAATTAGTCAGCACCTGAAACAGCCATTCCATGGAGGATTAACTCTGTGTGAGCTGTAAAACACATTTACTGCACTGTTCCAGCAGCTAGAAATACCTGATGGTATCACAATATATATATATATATATATATATGTATGTGCAAAAACAAAAGAAAAACAGGCGCACTCCTAGTGTATTAAAGTATAAAAAAGTTTTATAGAACTGTAACATATAAAAAACTCACTCACAAACAGAGTTCAATAAAGAGCATGTATGAGATATACTCAATCGCCTGAGAACTGCAGGGGTCCACGCCAAAACGTCCCGTTGGTGCCACCTCTTGTGTATCCGGTGATCTAGCAGGATGTGTGAGTGCTCCAGGAACGGATGGTGTCATACTCAGTGTCCCATGCAGGGATCCCCTTACGAAGTCTTCAGTGACGAAACGCGTAGGCGTTTCCTAAAGCAGCGAGTATAGTAGCTGATTTTATTACCTACGAACAAAGAGCCTATTCTACAGCTGTTGAGATTTTGTATGGGGTTGCCGTTATTCCGATCACTACGGTTGTCTGCTGGTTCCTATGGTGAGCAGTACCAGTTGAAGGAGGTGTAGCCGGAGGAAGTCTCTGCATGGGACACTGAGTATTTTCTCAAACATCCAGGGGGAGCATAAGGGGAAAAAAACACAAATTTAAGTGCAGACGTTTGTGAAAAGTGGAATGAATGTGTCTTGGCTCGTATAAATGTACTACTCACAAGATATATGAGTTATTCAGGCAGTTGGCAAATTGGGTTGTCACCCATATAGATGGCTGCGATCTGGACCTCCCTTGTTGGAGATACCGTCAGCAGGATGATGTATGTAAAATAGAGAGAGAACTACATAGTGCGATCAAAAAGGTACAACTTTATATTTTAAAAAACGGGTCTATAAAATGCGCACTTACAATGTGCCAGTAAAAATCAAGCATGTATCTCACAAATGGAGAAAGTAGAAGCTCCCCGAACTGCTCACCGCCTCCCTCGGGTGTTTGGCTTTCTCCCACGGATCTGTGTACTGGTTCAGAGCCTCCCTCAAGGCGCCCGTCCAGGAAGATGACGTCACGGCTGCAGAGTTGGTCAGCTACGGGTCGCGTCTGAGCCCAAAATTGGTCCACTCAACGCGTTTCGCCCAGCTTGCTGTAGCTGTTGTCGGCTTCGTCACACAGCTTTGAGCACAGCCAAGGTTAAGGTGCATACCCAGAAAACCACCCACAGACAGCTATTATGGTATAGCCTATCCCATAGCCTCTCATGCATACCCAGTTAAAATCAACCCCACACTAATGAGACCCATCAAGGTCGAAACAGCTGTCTGTGGGTGGTTTTCTGGGTATGCACCTTCTAACCCTGCTGTGTCTCAAGCTGTGGACCATGCCGCAAAGCTTAGCCTATAGGGAACCATGTTAAAATGGTTTTGAGGCAAAAAGATGACACTGTGTGCTCATTGTCATTCATTTCCAGATCCCTGCTGCAGTGGAAGTGCTTCTCTGGGTGTGATGGGGAAAGGCGGGGGTTGCAGACCTGCCCTAAGACATGCAGATGAGCATACAGTTTTATTTGCATATTTGCTTTCCTGTGGAGAGTTTTTTGTCACTTTTTCTTACTCACCATAAAACTAACTCAGTATTTGGTATAGCCCTATCCCATAGCCTCTCATGCATACCCAGTTAAAATCAACCCCACACTGATGAGACCCATCAAGGTCGACAGCTGTCCTGTGGGTGGTTTTCTGGTTAGCACCTTAATCCTGCTGTGCTCACAAGCTGTGACCATGCAGCAAGCTTAAGCCTAAGGGAACCATGTTAAAAATGGTTTTTGAGGCAAAAGTTGACACTTGTGTCTCATTTGCATGTCATTTCCCAATATCCCTTGCTGGCAGTGGAAGTGCTGTCTATGCTGGTGTGATGATGGGGAAAGGCCGGGTTGCAGACCTGCCTAAGACTTGCAGATGAGCATACGTTGTAATTTGCATATATATATATATAATATAATATATATAATATATATATATATTTAAATAATATTATATATCACATATATATACATACATGTAGAGGTATCATTACACGTGTTAGCCGAGCTTCAATAATCAAAAAATAAATAGATGATACCGTTCTGTGGCTAACGAAATCTTTTATTTGGCGAGCTTTCGAGATCACTGATCTCTTCTTCCGGCGACTGTTACATGAATGAAGAGGGATTACTTAAAAACAGTGTCTAGTGTTATCTGTGCTGGTTCCTTCCCCCGTGTGGATGTGTTTATGGCTAGAGGTGTCAAGTAACTGAAGGCAGTGAAGAAAGAGTGTGTATTGTAGTATCATTGTGAATAAAAATGAATGAGGAGAGCCCACAGTAATAACAGTGGCTCACACAAGGTGTGTGTGGAGTGAGAGGATATAAATGGTGGGGTGGGTTGTGGAGGTGAGAGTTTGTAGCACAACTAAAAGTGTGTGTGGATACTATGTGGTCCCTATTGGTGTATAGGGAGGAAAGATAGGAGTATTAGTATGTGTGAGAGACAGCTGTGTGTGCATACATATAGCACACTATGTGCAGACATGGCCTAGCGCTCATGGGAAGAGAGTTCGCTAGTTCCAGAATGACTATAAATTTCGATCTCTGTTTAGGGCCACCGCTAAGTGTCCGAACAGTTGCATAATTTTGTATTCATGCAACCGTCTCTCTTTCGGGTTTTAAGATTACCTTTGTATGGCAACCCTCAGATCGTTCATCTTATGGCCAGAGTCAGAGAAATGTTCGCCAACAGACTGTCTCTTGTTCCGCGTGTGATGCTGTGGCGATGCAGGTTCATTTCTCTTTTTACACCCCTGTCCTATCTCACCTATGTAGTAGCAGCCCCCTGGGCATTTCATGCACATGATGAGGTACACGACCTTGCTGGAGGAACAGGTGAACCCTCCTCTGATTTTTGTATTCCGATTCGTGTGTGTATTTGTATTGTGTCCGCTGTGTAGAGCATTGCGCAGGTTTTGCATCTTGGGTCCTGGCATGGTTTTGTCCCGCATTCAGTTGTACTGCGGAATACTTTACTACTCCTCACCAATATTTATCTGAGATTATGGGGCTGTCTGTATGTAATAGGTGCTTCAGGGAAGACCTGTTGCAGTTCTGTTATCTTCCTGGAGGATGGTTGTAGTTTCCTGGCGATCTTGCGTAGGGCTCCTAGGTGTGGGTTATATGTGACCACCAAAAGGTACCCTGTCGCTTGTCTCCTTCTGTTTGTATTCAAGGAGATCACTTCTTGGTATTCTGTTCAATGGTATTGATAGTTCAATGCAGCAGCTGTGGCCCTAAGCTGGCTAACCACTAAAGTACAGGATCCCTAACTGAAGGGGCTTTCCCTAAAGCAGCCACAATCTAGGGTGAGTTGGGGCCTAATTGGGGGCCTAGGGGATCTCTGGCCTAGTGCACCTATACAACCTCCCCTAGCTGTGTCCCAGCTCCAACTGACAGAAAGCCCTCAGAGCGCCAACTGTAACAACTGCCTCAGCAGGGAATATCAACACTCCATTGGTCAGGCCTAACCACCTGACTCCGCAGCCCTGTGGCCTTCTGGGGGCTGTAGACCCCACGGAACCCTTTTATAATTGGCGCCACATGCGCAACCTGTAATGGCCGCCGCAATGCTCCCTGCTCACGCGCAAACCTTGTAATGGACGCCGCGACTCTCGGCAGCCACTGCGCATGCGTGCGCATATCTAACATTGCGGCGCCCTGCGAGCTCTCTTCTCCGGAGCTCCGGCGATGCTCTCGCCCAGCGTGACGGCCCCCGCAGCAACCCCCTTCTCCCAAGCTGCAGCGGAGGTAAAAGCCAAACCAGGGAACCCAGGCCACATATATATAATATATATATATATATTTATCTATATATCTATATCATCAAAATACAATCTAAATCATAGTCCAACATATTTATATATGTAATATAAAAATACAATAAACAGAAATAATTGTTAAATAAGCATGGTAAATTATTGTAATCAAGTTCTTAGACAAAAAAAATGTTTTCCCTTTTCAACAGATATACTGTATGCATACAATGTGTCTTTACAACACAGGCAAGATAGCATGAAATACTTGGCTGTCGTTGAATTGTTTTGCCATTGATTTGAATAGCGGTTTTGTTTCAGGAGCCTGTTATGGGTCACCAAGCTTTCCAGCCTTTTCTCTTTAAAGTTTAAAAGAATTCCACGGCAGCTTTGGAAAAAGATTCAACAAAGAAGTAAACAGTATCTACAATCCCTTTGTCTGCCATCCAAAGTATCTCAGTCAGGATTTAGTCAGTTTTACAAACAAATATAACAAGATTGTTTCTAACACAAGCTTCCTTGCACGCCTGTATGCAGTTATTTTACATACTAGAATTTCTTTAACCACCTCCCCACCTTTTTAAGATGTTTCTGTGCAGAGAACTAAAACTCCTTGAAACATTACAATAAAATTAGTTATGAAAATGAATTTGGCTAGACAGATATACAGTATACAGTAAGGAAGATGGTAAATCTAAGTTTTGTGCATTCCCTTATAAATGCACCTTGGAATTACTGCTGTATTCTCTCCATAGTTATTTATAAGTGTTACAGTGTTTCCTCCATCCTCCTTGAGATCTGCCTGTTACAGGGTGTGTAGTGCTGGGTACCTGCTGGTTCACAGGATGCTGAGCTTTCCGCCAGTGGTATGGGGAAGACAAGACTGGTTTTTGGGGTGATGTTTAGTTCAGCACCTCCATCTCCCGAAGGCTCCAGGGATCCTGCAGACAATCCCCGCAAGAGAACGCTCTGATACTCCCCCCTGATAGATTGTACTCAGAGGCAAGAGACATACAAGCAATGGGGGAGCGTGGGATTAGAAAAACATTTAAGAATTAAAAACAGTAAAATACAATAAAATTATTGTGGTTATAACAATATTGCTGGGGGTTGGTGAAAATATTAAATACACTTACACGGCCATGTGCAAGTAAACACGATGGTGTGGTTTCTTTAAGCAATTCCAGTCACTCCCAACAACAGGTAATGGTGGTATAGAGGGTTTAGAGATAAATATATAAATATATCTGTACTCACACGGCCGTGTGTGAGTCTTTGCAGGAAATTGGTAACTTTGGGGTTAAATTAACCCATCTGCATCTCCCCCCAGTGTGGACTTTTCTTTGTTTGCAACCAACGTGAGATTCTAACTTCAGTCTTGGGCATCAGATGGGGACTCTCCCCAGTGGTGATAGTAGGGGGGGGGGGAGTGGGTGGAGAAAGTGAGGCACGTTGTCAGTGGGGTTTAAAACACATTTATTAGTTTTAAAAGAAATTGGTACAACAAGGCTCACATACATACATAGTGGTTGGACCCCTGGCCTCCTCGTGCAGTCCAGGATACAGTTTCAGCAGCCGTTTTCGCCAATCACGCGTCCGTGATGCAGGAGGAAAAAAACTTTTTTCTCCTTGCTGGCAATGGCTGCCTGGTTGATCTGGCTACGGGAGCCACGTTGGGCCAAATTCAGCAGGAACTATAGAGCTACGCGTTTCGCCGAGTCATCGGCTTCCTCAGGCTCATATTCTGACGTAGAGGGGGTCTCTGAGTTTTATAGACCTCCTGTGTAATCAAAGTCTAATTGGGGCGGGCTGTGTTTAATAAAGCCCTAATTACATATTTCATGTTCTGTCATAGCACTGTCTTGCTTTTTAGAATTGGTTTAAGTTAAAACGTTCTTGTATACATAAATTAATATCCCTGACCATCAGGGGTTAATAGATGGCTACAGTAAAATACATACTTGTTAATTATTTAATTGAGATAATTTTATCAGAGTATTGCCAAATCTATTTTTAAACTTCATACACATTTAAACAATTTTATACAAATCCTACTAAAATTAAAATTCACAGGTGTTTTGGTTTTAAGACCTCCAATGGGGTCCATCTAGTTATTTGTCAGAATTGGTTATCTGGTGATAATGGTTCAAAGTGTACTTGCTCCTTGAACCTCAACATTTAGATAAAAAATTATTACCATGTAAATTTATAAACACATATAAATTAGTTAAAACATTTTGGCTATCAAAATGCCCAAATCCTTTAATATAAAAAGTAAATTACCCATCCCCGTCAGGGTTATGCATTAGTTAAAAACAATTATAAATGGATCATACGCAATATGTTCCATTTTTAAAAATTAATCACTTTTATAATCGCACAAAATATTATTATCATTCTAAATCTAAAAAATATGAAGAGAAATATTCTCAAAACTAAGACCTATTTCAAGGAAGTTGATGCTCTCTGTACTCATCTCTGATGTGAAACTCAGATTAACCTCATTGTCATTGATATAGGTCAAGAAGAGTTTAAGATTTTCCTCGCTCCCCTGCCAAATGATGAGCACATCATCGATGTATCTCCTCCAGGGGACCAGGTTTGCTCCAAGCTATGCCAACACCTTCATGGCACATTGGGAAGAGACCAACATCTGGTCGGAAAACCCATACGGAGCAAACCTGGTCCTCTGGAGGAGATACATCGATGATGTGCTCATCATTTGGCAGGGGAGCGAGGAAAATCTTAAACTCTTCTTGACCTATATCAATGACAATGAGGTTAATCTGAGTTTCACATCAGAGATGAGTACAGAGAGCATCAACTTCCTTGACCTAACCATCTACATTGAGAGAAATATTCTCAAAACTAAGACCTATTTCAAGGAAGTTGATGCTAATAACTTCTTACTAAACAGCAGTTGCCATCATCAAAAATGGCTAAAGAATATTCCGTTTGGACAATTCAGACGAATCAGACGGAACTGCTCAGAAGTTGAGATATATAGAGAACAAGCAGGAGTTCTGGAAACCAGATTCGAAGAAAGGCAGTATAAACAGGATTTAATTGCAGAAGCACATATGAGAGCTCTGAATCTAAATAAAGAAGAACTGATGGTACCCAAGCAAAAAAGAGATACCACCAATAACATCGTTCCATTTATAACAAGATATAACAACGAGGCCCATAATATTAAAAAGATTTTAATGAAACATTGGCACGTGCTGTGCAAAGATACACTATTAAAAGACAATCTGCCAGAAACACCCCGTGTCATCTTTAGAAGGGCGGAGAACATTAAAAACAAACTAGTGCCCAGCGTATACAGGAAGGAAACTGAGATTAAAGACAATAATTGGTTACCTAAACCGATGGGCTTTTTTAAATGTTTTGAATGCAAGGCCTGCAAGCATGCGATGACTGATAAAATAGAATTCAGCTCAAATGTTACAAACGAGGGGTTCAAGACCAAACATTTCATCACATGCAAAACCAAATACGTGGTATATATGCTCCAATGCCCATGTGGACTCCAGTATGTGGGCCGGACCATAAGAAGTCTTAGGACCCGCATACTGGAACACTTGGGCAATATAAGAAGGGGAATGACCACCCATAGTGTGCCCCTTCATTTTATCCAGAAACATGGGGGGGACCCCTCTGGACTACTTTATATGGGATTAGAAGTGGTCCCTGAGAATTGGAGGGGGGGTGATAGATTGAGACGTTTACGGCAGAGGGAGGCGTTTTGGATATACCGTTTGAAATCCATGTCCCCCTCAGGCCTCAACGTCGACCTCGACATCGCCGCTTTCAATTGAATAAATTAAATTAAATTTTATTGGGCTACTGAGGCATCCATGAAACTATATAGAGTTATGAGGGAGGAACCTTTTACCCCTATCTAGAACCATAAGAAAATTGGATTAGATGTGGGTTTGATTGTATTTCCCCTCTCCCCTTCTTCTTTTACAGTTCTTTTACAGTTCGTTTACAGTTCCATTCATTTACAGTTCCATTATGTTACAGCTCCCTAGATTTTCATTGTCCATCGTCTGTCCCCCCTTTTAGTTTTTAGTTGTCAGTCTTGTTTTTAGTTTTTTAGTTCATATTTTTTAGATTTAGAATGATAATAATATTTTGTGCGATTATAAAAGTGATTAATTTTTAAAAATGGAACATATTGCGTATGATCCATTTATAATTGTTTTTAACTAATGCATAACCCTGACGGGGATGGGTAATTTACTTTTTATATTAAAGGATTTGGGCATTTTGATAGCCAAAATGTTTTAACTAATTTATATGTGTTTATAAATTTACATGGTAATAATTTTTTATCTAAATGTTGAGGTTCAAGGAGCAAGTACACTTTGAACCATTATCACCAGATAACCAATTCTGACAAATAACTAGATGGACCCCATTGGAGGTCTTAAAACCAAAACACCTGTGAATTTTAATTTTAGTAGGATTTGTATAAAATTGTTTAAATGTGTATGAAGTTTAAAAATAGATTTGGCAATACTCTGATAAAATTATCTCAATTAAATAATTAACAAGTATGTATTTTACTGTAGCCATCTATTAACCCCTGATGGGCAGGGATATTAATTTATGTATACAAGAACGTTTTAACTTAAACCAATTCTAAAAAGCAAGACAGTGCTATGACAGAACATGAAATATGTAATTAGGGCTTTATTAAACACAGCCCGCCCCAATTAGACTTTGATTACACAGGAGGTCTATAAAACTCAGAGACCCCCTCTACGTCAGAATATGAGCCTGAGGAAGCCGATGACTCGGCGAAACGCGTAGCTCTATAGTTCCTGCTGAATTTGGCCCAACGTGGCTCCCGTAGCCAGATCAACCAGGCAGCCATTGCCAGCAAGGAGAAAAAAGTTTTTTTCCTCCTGCATCACGGACGCGTGATTGGCGAAAACGGCTGCTGAAACTGTATCCTGGACTGCACGAGGAGGCCAGGGGTCCAACCACTATGTATGTATGTGAGCCTTGTTGTACCAATTTCTTTTAAAACTAATAAATGTGTTTTAAACCCCACTGACAACGTGCCTCACTTTCTCCACCCACTCCCCCCCCTACTATCACCACTGGGGAGAGTCCCCATCTGATGCCCAAGACTGAAGTTAGAATCTCACGTTGGTTGCAAACAAAGAAAAGTCCACACTGGGGGGAGATGCAGATGGGTTAATTTAACCCCAAAGTTACCAATTTCCTGCAAAGACTCACACACGGCCGTGTGAGTACAGATATATTTATATATTTATCTCTAAACCCTCTATACCACCATTACCTGTTGTTGGGAGTGACTGGAATTGCTTAAAGAAACCACACCATCGTGTTTACTTGCACATGGCCGTGTAAGTGTATTTAATATTTTCACCAACCCCCAGCAATATTGTTATAACCACAATAATTTTATTGTATTTTACTGTTTTTAATTCTTAAATGTTTTTCTAATCCCACGCTCCCCCATTGCTTGTATGTCTCTATATTTTTGAAAGGGTTCCGGATTAACCCTTCCCTGGGGTTGCAGCAGAGGGGAATTCCATGCTGGCTCAAAGCATCTGTCATAGAGCCGTGGTTTAACTTACTGCCACATTGTAAGCACACCTCATATATTAAGCTTAAGGTAAGCGCCAGGTTTTTTCCTATTTTGACTCAGAGGCAAGAGTATGGTTTATAAACTGACACACTCTTTATTCTTCAACTTCAGAATACAGTCATCTTACACTTGGCCTCCAGCCTTTAGATAGTCCCTGGACTCAAACTCTGGGGCCAGAGGTCTCCAGAGCCGGTCCTATGTTCTTCCCTCACCCCCTAATGGGATGATGGATATAGTCCTCACTCCTACTCCCCTATGGGAGGGGATGGAAGGTGGCCAGAGCCCTGCGCACACTCTTCCGTGGGACAGTCTCTCTCTGGAGAGGCAATGGACTAAATTTAGGCAGTGCAGCCCCTTAAGTACCCTGGGGGAGAGTCCAAGGTCTGAGCCCAGGATTGGGCAGAACACAGGCCTTGTCCCGAACCCCCTCTCACTAAAGGGAGCTGCTCACTGCAGGGGAAAACCCGGACTGGTCCTAACACTCCATGCACTGATACCAGGATTTACATGCTAGGCAGGGCAGATAGTAGCCAAAACCAGACATGGCTACATAAGAATAGAACTAAACCAATGTAGCTAAATAAACAGGTAAGGGGAGAAATGGAAGGCATTTGGATTATTGAAGACAGAAGGGACAAATGAATCATATCAAAATGATAAGGAATGTAACAAAAAGGTGACAAAGGGCAATCAGATTAGCAAAAATTGAAAACGAAAAAAAGATTTCAATAGAAAGTAATATCAACCTTCAAGTAAATTAATAACACAAAGATTAGAAAAGAGACTATAAAACCCTTTCAGTGTGAGATAGGCAGGCAAATTATTAAAGACAAGGAGAAGGCGAAGGTAATAAATAAAACATATTGTAACAGGAGGAAGCCACAACTTCACTACTAACAACCAATTAGTTAACAGACGAAGAAGTGCAAGGACGGCTTGATAAAATTAAAGTAAATAAAGCGCCTGGCCACAATGGCATACACCCAAGGGTTCTTAAGGAATTAAGTTCTGTAATAGCCAAAACGTTATATTTAATATTCAAGGACTCTGTGACAGGGTAGTTCCCCTTCATAATTACTTTGCATATTGTAAGAATTCCATTTCGGTTACATTATTATTTTGCAATTAGGTTTGAATATGGTCTATGAAGACAAAATGCCATGTATGATATTATGATTTGCAATGATTATTTTATATGCATATTATATCATACAATATGATATTCTAATGATGGTTAATTAGTATATTTGATAGATTCAGTCACATTAGGAAGTATTCAGAGTTATAATGGGATTGCAGCTGTGTTGGGTTATCAGAGCAAGGGAGGCCCTGTGGGTGACATTTGAGTGACTATCGACAACTGTGATTGGGGCTGCTGCAATCGTGGGACAGTATGGCATCAGGTTGGATTAAGGAGTTTTGAGATCTTTCCAGAAGACATGCCATATTAGGTAATAAACTTGTATGGAGGGTGGGCAGTTCCTTATCAGATATGACATCAGTTTTAAGCTGTAGGACCTTATCTGGTAATAGTTAGTAGTAGAAAGGGCTGACTAAGGGTTATTATCTGGATAAATACTAATAGTGTGTAACTAGTGGGGGAACAGAGGGATTACACCAGAAGGATGTGAGAAGGGTTAAAACCAAAATAGAAAGAAGGAATCAGGTTTAACATCATGATATTAAGATGAGAAACAGAAGGATTAACTCAGGAACCAAATAATATGCAACCATCTTTGACGATATCATATCTTCTTTGAACGTTACTGCCATTTTGTACTATTTTTGTATGTGAGTATTTATCTTCAAAATAAAGGTTTAATTTCATGTGCTAAGACCAGAATGCTGAGTACTGTTATGCTGGGGTAATCGATCAAAAGAGACTGAAGGACATTTTACACATATATAGCTGTTAGGTTCTGCACTCAGCTGGTTAAATCTCAGCCTGAGGTAATTAGCCAGCTCTCCGCTGGATCATTAGCGGGTTTAAAGGCCTGGAACTTGTTGCAGTCTGTGTCTTACTCTAGAACCCTGCAGGATCATGCTACTACTGCAATCACAGACCCATCTTCTTGCTTAAAGACTGTGCCTTGCGAACCAAGGGCTCAGCCATGTTATGGACTGTTTGAGTGTACTATTCTAAACCCTGCTGAAAGTAAGCTGCTTTATGTTATGTTTCCCATATGCTGAATGTAAGCTCTTTTTGTGTTCCACGTTTTAAAGGCAAAATAAAAAACCTATTCTCAGAACCCCCACATGTCATTGCCTACTCACTGCAACAGACTCAATTTCCACAGGTCCAGCACCACAAGATTGGCATAAAACAGATACGATGCCTATATTTTAAAAGGGAGTGACGAAGTTGAGACATTAGGGGTTCTGACGTAACAGCATTAGGGTCAAAGCAGCCATTTTGTTTGATTATTTTAGTCCGCCATCTTGTCTTTGTGAGTTTTAATGACATCTTTCTATGTGAAGAAATCTGTGTGAAAGAGAAAATGGAATGTTTTCGCTCCTAGCTGACTTTATTGATCTTTCCTCATCCAATCAGCTTCCAAATGAAAGTGTAAACAGGCCAGATATTATGAGAAGCATGTAAGATAAGCTCAGATTCTTACAGGGAAAATGATTCTCATACAATGTGCCAAGTGGCAGAACTGACATCACATTTAACCCCATAATGATTTTTAGCTTACATACAGTTATTCAGTATTATTACGTATTACAAAATGACATCAGCTTTAATATTGTTATGTATTACAAAATGAGGTAATATTTAGTGACGTGCAAGCCCCCCCATAAAGGGGTGGAGCTTAGGTTTTAGGGTATAAATATATGGCATACCGTGTTATCTGGGAGAGAGCTTTTTGTTTTGAAGCTGTCTCCGCTGTGTGCACCTGAAATAAACTCATTTGATAACTGAATCTTTGTTGTAACATTTTTACAGCTTTTACAGGAGCTTCATCACAACCAGGGAATTACAGACCTGTAAGCCTTATATTAATAGTGGGGAAGCTACTTGAAGGTTTAGTAAGGGATAATATTCAGGAATACCTATTGTATTGTATGTCTTTATTTATATAGCGCCATTAATGTACATAGCGCTTCACAGTAGTAAAACATGTAGTAATCAAATAAATAACAGATAATATAAATAACAGATCATGGGAATAAGTGCTTCAGACATAAAAGTAACATTAAGGAATAGGAGTCCATGCTCCGAGGAGCTTACAGTCTAATTGGTAGGTAGGGAGAACGTACAGAGACAGTAGGAGGGAGTTCTGGTAAGTGCATCTGCAGGGGGCTAAGTTTATATCGTGTCAGTATTATCCACAGTGCTATTCATATGCTTGTTTAAGCAAGTGTGTCTTAAGGTGGGTCTTAAAGGTGGATAGAGAGGGTGCTAGTCGGGTACTGAGGGGAACGGCATTCCAGAGGTGCGGGGCAGTCAGTGAAAAAGGTTTAAGGTGGGAGAGGGCTTTATATACAAAGGGGGTAGAAAGAAGACATCCTTGAGAAGAACGCAAGAGTTGGGATGGTGTATAACGAGAAATTAGGGCTGAGATGTAAGGCGGGGCAGAAGAGTGTAAAGCAGGCCTGCACAACACACGGCCCGCGGGCCGCATGCGGCCCGCCTGGCCTCTCTGTGTGGCCCGCGATGACTCCGGCCGGGTGCCAGCTAATTAATTAAATTAATTTAAAAAAAAGTTTTTTAAAAAATGGCGGCGATTCATTCCTCCCTCTCCCTCCCTCCCCGCCCCCAGGTTTTGCGGTGCACGGGGGCAGCATGAGGAGGATGGGCTGCTGACATGTGAGGGGGGGTGGGCTGCTGACATGTGAGGGGGTGGCTCTGACACGTGAGGGGGGTGGGGGGCTGCTGACATGTGAGGGGGGGGTGGCTGCTGACATGTGAGGGGGGGTGGGCCTGCTGAATGTGAGGGGGGGTGGGCGCTGACATGTGAGGGGGGCGCCTTGGCCTGCTGGCATGTGAGGGGGGCTTGGGCTGCTGGGCATGTAGGGGGGGTGGGGCTTGACATGTGAGGTGCAGGGGGGAAGTGATGTGAGTGCAGGGGGGGATGGGTGCAGCGGGTGGAGAGAGTGATTAGTGAGTTGCGGGGAGGGAAGATTCTTGGAGGGGGGAAGAAGTGTCATATTGAGGGGAGGTGAGAGTGTCATATTGAGGAGGAGGGGAGAAGTGTCATGATTGAGGTGGGGGAGGAGTGGAGAGTTGTCATATTGAGGAGAGGAGAAGTGTCATATTGAGGGGGAGGGGAGAAGAGTGTCTATTGAGGGAGGGGGAGGTGTGTTATTGAGGGGAGGGGGAGAGTGTGTCATATGAGGGGAGGGGGAGTGTGTCATATGAGGGGAGGGGGAGAGGTGTCATTGAGTGGAGGGGAAGGTGTCATATTGAGGGGAGTGGGAGATGTCAATTGAGGGGAGGGGGAGAGAGTGTCATATTGAGGGGAGGGGGAGAGATGTCATTTGAGGTAGTATAGAGGCATTGAGGGGAGGGGAGAGGGTGTCATTTAGGGGAGGGGGAGAGTGTGTCATATTGAGGGGAGGGGAGTGTGGTTCATTGGGAGGGGGGGGAGTGTGTCATATTGAGGGGAGGGGGATGGAGAGTGTCATATTGAGGGGAGGGGGAGAGGTGTGTCATATTTGAGGGGAGGGGGGATAGTAGTGTCATATTGAGGGGAGGGGAAGAGAGGTGTATATGAGGGGAGGGGGAGAGAGTGTCATATTGAGGGGAGGGGGAGAGGGTGTCATTTAGGGGAGGGGGAGAGAGTATTATATTGAGGGAAGAGAGACATGGGGGGATGCTGACTCGGGGGGGGGATGCTGACATGGGATGCTTACTCTGGGGGCGGGGGGGGGCTGCTGACATGGAATGGGCTGGGGGGATGGGGAGGGGGTATTGTGTGATTGATGTGGAGGGGGGTATTGTGTGGGTGAGGGGGAGAGATGGGGGGATGAGAGATAGATGGGCAGTATCGTAAAGGTTGATAGTGAGGGGTTCTGGGGGAGATATGATGATGATGATGATGATGATGATGATGATGATGATGATGATGAGAGGTGCTCGAGGAGAGATGATGATGACGATTTAACCCGTGCGGTCCAAATTTTTTTTCCTTGGAGCAGTTGCGGCCCTTCTCACTTTACCAGTTGGGCAGGCCTGGTGTAAAGCTTTAAAAGTGAGGAGGAGGATTTGATCGGAAGCCAGGAGAGGGATTTCAGGAGGTGAGACGCAGAGACAGATTTAGGAAAGAGCAGAGCGATTCTGGCAGCAGCATTTAGGATAGATTGTAGGGGAGACAGGTGAGAGCAGGAAGGCCGACAGCAGGAGGTACAGTAATCAAGACGGGAGAGGATGAGGGCCTGAGTCAGAGTTTTAGCAGTCGAGCAGTCGAATACCTAATGGATAACAAAATTATTAGTAATAGTTTGACCCCGCGTTGCCTTGGTAACGTTGTTTAAGCAAGTGTGTCTTAAGGTGGGTCTTAAGGTGGATAGAGAGGGTGCTAGTTCGGGTACTGAGGGGAACGGCATTCCAGAGGTGCGGGGCAGTCAGTGAAAAAGGTTTAAGGTGGAGAGGGGCTTTAGATACAAAGGGGGTAGAAAGAAGACATCCTTGAGAAGAACGCAAGAGTTGGGATGGTGTATAACGAGAAATTAGGGCTGAGATGTAAGGCGGGGCAGAAGAGTGTACAGGCCTGCACAACACACGGCCCGCGCCGCATGCGGCCCGCCTGGCCTCTCTGTGTCCCGCGATGACTCCGGCCGGGTGCCAGCTAATTAATTAAATTAATTTAAAAAAAGTTTTAAAAAAAGTTAAAAAATGGCGGCGATTATTCCTCCTCTCCCTCCTCCCCCCCCCCAGGTTTTGCGGTGCACGGGGGCACGCATGAGGAGAGGGGCTGCTGACATGTGATGGGGGGTGGGCTGCTGACATGAGGGGGGGTGGGCTTCTGACATATGAGGGGGTGGCTGCTGACACGTGAGGGGGGTGTGCTGCTGACATTTGAGGGGGGTTGGGCTGCTGACATGTGAGGGGGGGTGGGCTGCTGACATGTGAGGGGGGGCTGGGCTGGCTGGGCTGGGCATGTGGGGGGCTGGGCTGCTGGCATGTGAGGGGGGTGGGCTGCTGACATGTGAGGTGCAGGGGGGAAGTGATGATGAGGTGCAGGGGGGGAGATGAGTGTGAGTTTGCAGGGGAGGGATAGATGTTGCAGGGGGGGAGAGAGTGTTCATATTGAGGGGAGGGGAAAGAGTGTCATATTGAGAGGAGGGGGGAGTGTCATATTGAGGGGGGGGAGAGTCATTTAGGGGAGGGGAGATTGCATATTGAGGAGAGGGAGAGAGTGTCATATTAGGGAGGAGGAGAGTGTCATATTGAGGGGAGGGGGAGATGGTGTCATATTGAGGGGAGGGGGAGAGTTGTGTCATATTGAGGGGGGAGAGTGTCATATTGGGGAGGGAGAGTGTGTGTCATATTGAGGGGAGGGGAGATGTGTCATATGAGAGGGAGTGGTAGAGTGCTAGGAAGGGAGGGGGAGGAGAGTGTCATATTGAGGGGAGGGGAGAGAGTGTCATTTGAGGAGAGGGAGAGGGTCATTTAGGGGAGGGGGGAGTGTGGTCATATTGAGGGGAGGGAGTTGTGTCATATTGAGGGGAGGGGAGAGTGTGTCATATTGAGGGGGAGGTGGAGAGTGTCATATTGAGGGGAGGGGGAGAGGGTCATTTGAGGGAGGAGATGTGTCATATTGAGGGGAGGGGAGAGGTGTATTGAGGGGGGGAGTGTCATATTGAGGGGAGGGGGAGAGAGTGTCATATGAGGGGAGGGAGAGGGTGTCCGGGGAGGGAGAGTGTTATTTGAGAAGAGAGACATGGGGGATGCTGACTCGGGTGGGGGGATGCTGACAGGGGATGCTTACTCTCTGGGGAGGGGTCTGCTGACATGGAATGGGCTGGGGGATTGGAGGGGGTATTGTGTGTTATTGTTAGGGAGGTTTGTGTGGGTGAGGGGGAGAGATGGGTGGGGATAGATAATGGGCATTATCGTAAAGGTTTGATAGTGAGGGTTCTGGGGGAGATATGATGAGATAGATGATGATGATGATGGAGGTGCTCGAGGAGAGAATGATGATGACTATTTTACCCCGTCGTCCAATTTTTTTTCCTTGGAGCGTTCGGCGGCGCCTTCTCACTTTACCAGTTGGGCAGGCCTGGTGTAAATTTAAAAGTGAGGAGGAGGATTTGATCGGAAGCCAGGAAGGGTTTCAGGAGGGTGAGACGCAAGAAGATTAGGAAGAGCAGAGCGATTCTGGCACAGCATTTAGGATAGATTGTAGGGAGACAGGGAGAGTGAAGGCCGGACAGCAGGAGGTTACCAGTAATCAAGACGGAGAGGATGAGGGCCTGATCAGAGTTTAAAGCAGCGAGCAGTCGAATACCTAATGTAACAAAATTATTATATATGTTGACCCCGCGTTTGCCTTGGTAACGTGTCCTGGAGCCAGCTGAACCTCGGTAAGTAGAGGTTGCAGAGGCCCCGCGCGGTCCCCTGGCATTTAATTTAAAGGCCTGGGGGGAGAGCGCGGCACCTCTGCAACTGCCTGCGTCCCCCAAAAAAGTCTCGTGCCCCCCAGTTTGCGCACCGCTGGTGTAAGGTAGAAGAATCGGAGCAGAATGCAATTTCTCTCCAGAGGACATGGATAAACTGGAAATGTGGGCACATAAATGGCAGAGGAGGTTTAATACAGATAAATGTAAGGTTATGCATTTCAGAAACAAGAACAACATTAGGTCAATCATTGATATATTACACCCCATTTAAAACTTGTATTTTATTGTAAACTGATTAAAATAAACTGTCTGGAGAAAACCACATACACAAAACAAACAAAAAATATTAAAAGACGGAGAGGTGTGGAAGGGTGTTTAATAGAGGTGTTTATAATATATACCTCTTAATTAAGCCTTAAGCAGACAAGTCTGCATCTAACTGCTTATACCCCACTATTTCAAAGGGTTTTTTTGATAAGAGACTACCAAGATCATAGGGTTCATTAAGGCTTAATTAAGAGGTATATATTATAAACACCTCTATTAAACACCCCTCCACACCTCTCCGTCTTTTAATATTTTTTGTTTGTTTTGTGTATGTGGTTTTCTCCAGACAGTTTATTTTAATCAGTTTACAATAAAATACAAGTTTTAATTAGGGTGTAATCTCTCTAGTGCCACACAATAGGGATTCTTTCTTTCCACTTACCAATTATTCCACTCCCTGTGAGCACCACCCTCCTATCCACTGTTTGGTAACCTTTCCCTCCCAGTGTTTGAGCAGAGTTAATTCTGCAGCTCCTCATCTAGCTGCAGATCCCTGTGTGCTATCAATCATTGATATAGAAAGATTTAGGAGTGCTTGTAGAAAGCAGGCTTATCAATCGCGCTCAATGTCAGGCAAAGGCAAATAATATATTATCTGGCATAAAGCGAGGCATGGCTGGAAGGGAAGCAAGCATAATTTTGCCACTGTATAAATCCTTAGTAAGACTACACCTTGAATATGGAGTACAGTTTTGGTCAAAACTTCATAAAAAAGGCATTATGGAACTAGAAAAAGTGCAGAGAAGAGCCATCAAATGAATAAAGGGGATGAATAATCTGATGTATGCGGAGAGGCTAGCTAATTTAGATTTGTTTACATTAGAAAAGAGGCGTCTAAGAGGGGATATAAATAACTACATACAAATATATTTGGGGACAATACAAGGAGCTTTCAAAAGAACTATTCATACCAAGGGCCGTACAAACGACACAGGGTCATCCCTTAAGCTGGGAGGAGAGGAGACTCCACTAGCAACAAACAAAATAATTATTTACAGTAAGGGCAGTTAAAATGTGCAATTCATTACCCATGGAGACTGTGATGTTAGATACAATAAATATCTTTAAAAAAAAGGTTATAAATCTTTTTGGAAAGGTATACAGGGATATACCTGTAACCCATGGACCCCCACCCAATCGCAGATCAGGTCCCCTAAGGTGTTCTGTGGTCTGGCTACATGTCTCTGTGTGGTGCATACCTGCTGGCAACAGGAGGGCCGGAGTCTCCCGCGATGACATGGGGGACAACAGGACAGGTTTCTGGGGTAAATGCCTTCATTCTCCTAATGGTGCAGTGCCTCCATCTGTAGTAGGCCCCAGGGATATGGGGTGGAATCCCTACCACAGAATCCCCTCCCAGGTATGAGAGATTCCAGTCTCACACAATAGGTGTTTTTCTATAGCAACAGCTCTTTATTTCTCTCTCTTAGCAGCAGCAGACAGGTACAATCAGTATACACAGCCAGCTAGATGTTCTCCTTTAGGATGTCCCTGCCTCCACTCTGGACCTAGGGCCATCCAGAGTGGGGCTAGCTCTTCCCTTACCCCCTAGGCAGGGTAAGCGGTATTTGGTCCACTCACTATCAGCTCTACTCATAGGCTGCTCACTCTACTCTTCTCTCTAGCTAACTAGACATAACTTGTCTTCTACACTTATGTCACTAAATAGGAAGGACACTGCTCTTTGTAGCTTCCAGTAGGCACCGCCCCTGTGTCTCTTGATTGGACACAGGGTCAGGTGACCTACCTTCACTGACTCAGTACAGTGTCAGAAGTAGGGAAAATCCATGATTATAAATACACAGTAAAATACTTATATATTCTCTTGAAAAAGGGTCATTTAGTTTAATCCTTTGGCCAAAGTTGTTTGTTGTATACATATGCCACGCTCAATAGCTCTCCTTTTTGACACATATGTTGTAACGGCTGGACCCCCCTTGTCTGACCCACCCAATCTCACATTGGCCCGTGTGGTCTAACCGGTCCCCATTACAAGGTCGTGTGTGGTGGTGCACCTGCAAGTAACAGGACTCCTGAGTCTCCCGCTTGGTGTTATAAGAGGATATCATCAGGACAGGTAGCTGAGGTAGTGGTTACGAGTCCAACTTACTTCACGTGCAGCACCTCCACCTCATCAGGATCTATGCTTCCGCAGGGAGATTGTCCTGGTGAGGAATTCCTTCTCGGTGGTGACTGCCCCTGCAGAGTAATCTCACACTCACACAGTGGGGATTTCTTTGAACATGGCATCTTTATTGTAGGTTGGGATGTAGCAGACTGCCCCATGCAGCTGCCGGCTCTAGCCGCACATCTCTCCGTGCTGTCCATTGGCCAGGTACGCCCTCCCGTATTGAAGTGGGATTCCCTTTCTCCTAGGGAGATCACCACTGCGCCAGGTCCCTGGACACAGTGTGGCTTAGACAGACTCGATCGGTCACTCTGCCACCGCTAGTTACAGCACTAGGGTCACAAAAGTATTCCTCCAATCCCTTATGCCGGAGCATACATTTTACCAGCTGCTTCACACAACTGCTGGCTAACACTTGCAACAACTTTAACTGACAGTGCTGTGCCCTTTATACCTCAGGGGGCAGGCGCATCTCTGATGTCACTATCCAGGGACTCAGAGCATACAGCCACTCCCTTCCTTACACAGGGCACCACACCAGGGTGTGAGGGAAAACCTCCATAACTACTGTTGGCAGGCCTGTACTTACCAGGACTTACTGCCAACAGGGAAGATGTACGCAGTCATTATTATGCATGGCTACATACATATATATTTTATGGGGGCTCAGGGGTTCACAAAAAGAGCTTGCTGGGGTTTTGTGTGTTTTGTTATCACAACGTGAACAGAAGTGATAAATACATAAACTAGTAAAACCACAAATGGGCATTTAAATATATAAATGAACAGTTCACTCCTTGTTTGCTACATCCCAAAAACGTTTTCTCCGCAACACAGAACTACAGGAAAGAAATAAAGAGAGCGTATAACCACTTATAGTGCCGTACATTTATAGATTGAATTGGCAGTATAAAAAGGTAAGTATTGCACCTACAAAAAATACAATTAAAAGTGCATATGACAATGGCACTCAACCTGCTCGCCATGTGTTCCAAGGTCTTCCGATCTGTAGCTTACATCTGGATCAGCCGCTCTGTGTTGGGAATCCATCGAGACAACCATCAGGAAAGTTTCTTGCATTTTATAAAGTCCCAAGCGTAGGCACTGTTGGTCACAGTATTTAAGGCGCTAACGCACCTGAGTGAAGTCATTCTTACCCTATGGTTAACTTTAAGTTCTCAGCTAAGTGATCACTGAACACTAAAAGAGGGAATTGTGAGGCTATATATATATATATATATATATACAGTGGTTGACAAATCACCAAAAAATCTACTCGCCACACAAAAAAATCTACTCGCCACCTAGTACCAAACGTGTGCTGCTTGGGCCAATATTTACTCGCCCGGGGGTTAAATCCACTCGCCTGGGGCGAGCAAATGTATAGGTTTGTCGAACACTGTAATAGAAAATATAGATATATATATATATATGATATAATATATATATATATAGATATCTAATATATATATATATAGTATGATATATATATATATATCTATAGTATACTATATATATATATATATATACAGTGATCGACAAAATCGGCCAAAAAATCTACTCGCCGAACCAAAAAAAAATCTACTCGCCACCTAGTCCCGCCCCCAACCCCGCCCCTAGTCTCACCCCCAACCCCACTTTTAAAAAAAAATACATAAATTGAATAAATTCCTAGTAAGAACAACACATTCTTTTTGACATAAGCTATTTATTGTATTACATTATACTACAATAGTCCTTGGTACGGTGTGTGTGTATATAAATGTCGGATCTAGAAAAAAAAAGCCAGATGTGAGTGACTAGTTCCCGAACCCCATAACCAGTGTCTGGACGTCCCCGCTTCACAATATCTAAAGCAGCAATCCCGCCTGGGGACTTACCTGATCGCAGTCCCTCAATGTCCAGGTACCTCATTCCTGCAATGCTATTTTTTTGAGGGGACGTGTTCCCTACTGTCTTCTGGGTTAGGGGGGATTCCTATGTCTCCCATGTGAAGCTTGAGTCGATCTGGAAGACGCAGGATAGGTTATTTCGGTGTAGGTATAGGGCAGTTAAAGATATACAGGGTAATAAAATCCAAGTGTGAGAAAGAGTGATTAGCAGAGTGAGTCAGGTGTGGAGGAGAGACAGAGGTGAGAGAGTGGGTGAGAGGACAGGACGGTGAAAGAGTCTGGGTGAGAGAGTGTGGGGGTGAGAGACAGAGGGTGAGGACAGATGGGGACGAGGTGAGGGTGACAGAGAGTGAGGTGAGAGACGGGTGAGCAGAGAGACAGGGGTGAGTGGGTGGTGGGGTGAGGGTGAGTGGGGGGATGGGTGAGGGGGTGAGGGGATGGACTGGGTGAAGGGGTGTGGGGGGACTGGGTGAGGGGGGTGAACTGGTGATGGGGTGACTGGGTATGGGGTTGACGGGTAAGGGGGGTGGAGGGGGTGATTGGGTAAGGGGGGCGAGAGGGTGACTGGGTAAGGGGGCCTAGGGTTGACGGTAAGGGGGTGAGGGGGTGAGGTTAAGGGGGTGAGGGGGGGACTGGGTTAGGGGGTAACTGGTGGAGGGGGGGTGGGATGTGGTGGGGGTTGAATGATTGGGGTGGAAGGGGTACTTCTGGTGTCCTGCACACACGCTCTCTACTCCATACACCTCCTCTCTACCATACACAGACACACGAGACACACACACAGCACATAACACACACACTGAGACATTCACTCACTCACTCAAACACACACACACACTGAGGCACACACATATACAGGCAGGTACACAGACAGAAAGACAGACACACTGAGACACACACATACCCTCACACACAGAGACACACACACAGATACACACACATACACACACACTGAGAAACACACACACATATACAGACAGAACACAGATAGACAGACACACACTGAGACACACAGACACACCTCTCTGCTGCATGCTTTTCCTCCACTCTTTGGCCCCACCCCCCAGGCTCCTGCCACCTCCTGATTGGCTGAATTACACAGCAGCAACCAATCAGAAGCTGCCCAGCCCCCTAGCAGCAGCAGCCCTGCTCTATCCCATGTCCGGTATTATCTCTCATATTTTACCTGACAGGGTAACCAAATACCGGACACCTGGCAACCCTAAGAGCGAGCTAGGGTGCTGGGTGGGGGGGAGAGCATTGGTGGGCATGCATGGGCCGAGCGCATGGGGCCCCCCTATGCTGTGGAGCCTCCGGGCAACTGCCCAGCGTGCCCATACGTTAAGATGGCGCTGACACGATTGCGTACCACCACCCCACCCCCCCCCCAAGCGGCCATCTCCCACCCCGCGCGGGCAACCAAGGGAGCACCGCGGGCAAGGAGACTGGAGGGAAGGGAGCGCCGGGGAGGGAAGGGAGCGCCGGGGAGGAAAGGGAGTGCCGAGGGGAAGGAGGAACCAGGAATGAACCCCCCCCTGCCGGGTAGGGTATCGTGAAGCCGCAGCAACTTTCTAGATAAACAAAAATGGAATGAACGTACCAGCCAGCCACAGGGACCGAGGGCAGAGGAGGGGCACCGCGCTCGAGCAGCGCACACGCACGCTCGTACACGTCCTGGCAGCTCCAAGATGCGTCACGCCCAATCAGCCAATCAGGGAGGGGGATTTTTTTTGCAGAGCAGGGGAACTCTAACTGGCCACGAGCCAATTTCCACTCGCCCCAGGCGACCGGGCGATCGGGTTTGTCGAACACAATATATACATTGGTATCCTCTTGTATGGTTGAAATTTAGAAGCATTAGGTTATCCAGAATCATCCTGATCAGATATACCCCTTGTCTGCAGCCTATGAATTGAATGTTTGGGGAGATCTTATCTTACAGCTCACAAAATACAAGAAGCTTATCTTATCAAATGAAATCTACTAACTGGTGCTTCTGTCCTTATTGGAATAGTCCTCAGAATAGGCCAGTGAACAAAAGCCCTGTAGAAACACAATGAGTTAAGAGGAAAAAATACACCTTAAACAAATTGACATGTCAGTAATCAGCAAATAACACAAGAGATGGAGGCAATCCAGTAGTCTCAATACAAAAAAAGCAATTTATTCGTTAAAAAATTATCAACGTTTAAATCCAATCTAGGACATTTGTCAAGGGTCCTAGATTGGACCTAAACATTAATATTTTTTTAATGAATACATTTCTTTTTTGTATGGGGACAACTGGAGTGCCTTCATCTCTTGTGTTATATGGATGTTTCTGATTCTCCTTTGCATGTGGATATCGCTGGTCGTGCACCCGTGGCCAAGTAAACTTCAGTATCGAGAGTGCTCCTATTACAGCTCAACCCCCTTATAACGCTGTGCTTGGGGTCCAAAGAATCACAACGCATTAGAAATAATGTACAATTGTATGCATTGAACAATGCAGTATTTAAGATACCAATAATCGTGTTGTAAAGTATTCATAAATACGAAAATTGTGAGCCACGCTTGCATCGCGTTATAAGCAGATTCACGTTGTAACGGATCGCGTTATAACGGGGTTGAGCTGTATATAGCACAGTAATCAGAAAATTACATCTGATAATGTGTGCCCGCTTCACATATTTTTTTACTTCTACTGATCGATTTTGCAGTTTGTTGCCCCTTCTTGTAATATCTGTGACTGTTTATTGTGACAAAAGGGTTAGTCATTGATAATATGCAGTAAATTCCTTTGGATGATGGATTTAGTCATTATGAGTGTATTAGTGAAAATCTGTTAAAAATGATGAGATACTTAATAGGTAAGGTTACTAAATTTAGGCCAACCAACATGGTGCTGTAACAACGTGATATAGCAAAACAATTTGCACTTATGTAGTCTTTTCTGACCTCTCAGCAAAGTACTCGCTATGAATTCTTGATGAGCATTGCCGTCTTTTGAGGACCTGCTCAATCATCTGTGCTAATGCTCAGCAAGTTATCACACATGGTGAGATCTCTACTGGTAGCAACTCACAGATGCATGTCTGCTTCATTAACAGATACTCAAGAATATTGCCTTGATTTTGTCCGTAAAATTTGAAGTGATACAGTAGTCTCCAACTCATGCACACTGGCTGCTGTTCATTCTTTAGATGTGCAGATAAAGAAATGCCCCAAATGCAACCTCCCTAAAGCTAACCTCAAACACTGTCTCTGGACATGCGTAAAAATTAACGAGTTCTGGACACAGGTCCTACAATTTATTAAAGAAGTTACGAAAATTAGCTGGGTAAGACACCCCCTCCCCATGATATTTGCCAATACTGAACCTTGGACAATTAAGATCAACCAAAATAGGGGGGGGGGGCATTCTCCCAACAGTGATGATTCTCCTGGTAGCCAGAAAAGCCATTATGACCAAATGGTTAGATTCACAAGCACCAAACATAGAACTTATAAAATCCCTCTTGGTCAAACTGATCAAGATAGACAGAATACCTACCGATCAAGGAGGAAATAACCAGTATGACAAATTTGATCGAAAATGGGGGATGATTATAAACTCTTTCCCCCAGCTAGAACAGAATAAATTCAGATGACACCCAAGATAAGATGGTAAACTAAACTGGACGAAAAACCCGGATAAAGGAAATATAAAATAAGGAGAAGGTCCTGCATCACAACATAACATAATAACATGACAGAACAGAGTAAAAACAAAGAGCCTGGTCTAAACAAATTCGATAACTAAATGAAAGAACGGGAGTCACAAGCAAGCTATGATACAAGGTTTTAAGTTAAATGGTGGAGATATTAGATCAAGATCAGTTAAAATTTCGAAAAAAGAAAAAAAAAATAGTATAGCAAATATGTATTGAACTATGTAACATTATACGATAACCTATGTACATGTAAATACAATATGCTACAATGTAATATTTTGAAATGTATCTGTAAAGACTCTAATAAAAAGATACTTTAAAAAAAATGTGCAGATTAAAAAAATATATATATCAGAGCTGGCATAGAGTCCTATATTCTCTGGAAGCAATGATTCTATGAGAATTGTCAGTGTAATCCTTTTAATGCTCTGCTTTATTCAGTTCATTTAAAGCAGCAGTCTATTCTGATCAACATTTTGTTTTTTTGCATAATTTTTTTTACTTGCTTTAATAGTTCTTTTCTTGCCCTTTCCAACGTGGTTGTAATTTTACAATCCGATGTTTTGTTCAGAAGATATAAGCTTTTCAAACATTAAGGGGTCTATGCACTAAGCAGCGAAAAAAAGCATTTGCCAGTTTTTGAACTAGCCATGTTTTTGGCGTGTTACACTCGCTGTATGCAGGAATGGGCGAATCCGCGGCGAATGAATGCGCCACCACGATTTGATAAAATAGCGAGTAACCGGTGGCGAGACGTCTGCCTGGCGAGAAGCTGCCGAGAAGCCGTCCCCTGCCGAGATATGTCTGCAGCAGAGGGAGATCCGCCGCTCTCTCTGCGCAAACATCGGCACATTAAAAATTATTTAATAAACCATTTTTATTCATAGTGTAATGTGCAGGGGGTCTCCGGAGCTGAACCGCATTGGTTTCAGGTCCGGGGACCCCCTGGTTCCCGAGATACAGGCCCCTTTATGAGGTGCCGGTATCCCTCTGCATTTAAAGGTCCCGATCACGTGACCGCGGAATGTAAACAAAGCAGAGGGATACCGGCACCCCCTAAAGGGGTCTGTATCTCGGGAAGCAGGGGGTCCCCGGACCTAAAATCAAAGCGGTTCAGCTCCGAAGACCCTCTGCACATCTACAGTATGAATAAAACACACATATCAATACACAATCATTCCTTACCTTTGCGGCTATCTGCTATGGTAACGAAGCAGCATGAATATATTTTTAATAATACTGTACAGTGAGCAGGGGGTCCCCTGAGCTGAACCGCATTGCTTTGTGGACCAGGGACCCCCTGCTTCCCGAGTTACAGGCCCCGGTATGTGTGATCGTGTGGGCAGTGTCGCCGCCATGTTTATAGCATCCCATACGCTACGTGCCAGCTATAAAGATGGCGTCGACACTGTAACCGATGCCCCAAACCGGGGCCTGTAACTCGGGAAGCAGGGGGTCTCTGAGCCACAAATCAATGCGGTTCAGCTCAGGGGACCCCCTGCTTCCGCACAATATTATTAAAATACATTAATGCTGCTTCATTACCATAGCGGATAGCCGCTAAGGCAATGAAGGGGTTAACGCATAATAGCATGTTTATTGGGGACAATTGCCCCCAATAAACATTGCAATACACAACATACAATACATTAATGGGCAAAATTACTATTATCCACAAATGGATAATAGTGCAGTTGTCCATTTAAAATACATAAAGAACAATAAATACATTAAATACATATAGCACTCACCCATGTCCGGCTGCCACGATGAAGGCCATCCTCATTTTCATCTTGCTATTGCCCCATCCTCTTCTGCAAAACAGAAACAAGAATAAAAACATCCAATGTAATGTCCCCTAACCCCTTAATCACTATAGCGGTTATTAACCGCTACAGTCATTAAGGGGTTAACCCACCCTCACCCACCACTCGGGAGGCCTACATACCCTCCCCCAATAACCCCCCACCCTCACCCACTACCCAAAAGGGAGGCCTACCCACATACCCTTGGTCCAATACCCCCTCCCCCCACCCAACACATACAGTAAAATAATGTGCCAAATAACTATTATCCAGATAGGGATAATAGATTATTTGGCCATTATTAAAAACATTAACTAGCATAGTAAAATAAAGAAACTTCTACTGACCTCATCAATAAGAAGGCCCCGTCGCCAGCATAATCCTTGTAGTCCGTTGCCAAAATAATACATAGCCAATACATTCCAATTACATTCACATATCAATGAACCCCTTAATCACCTTATCGGATACTAACCGCAAAGGTAATTAAGGGGTTAAGCCACCCTGGCCCGATACCCACCCTTCACACATTCCATGGCTTCATCATGCAAAAATTTTTTTTAAAACAAAATACAATATATATATATATATATATACCAAACACACAAAAAGGGGGTGTTGCTCTCACTATATATAAGTGGCTGAACCAGAACCTAAATATCACTGATTTATTGGGTATCAAAAATAAACCCAAAAGAAAATCAGAAATAAAGTAATATAGGTAAACTGTTGGTGCTTGGGGATAAGGAATAATATAAAACACACAAGAAAAGACTAAGACAATCCCCTAATGTAGCACTCTAAAATATGCCACAAAAATAATCAAATTAAACTTTTGCAAAAAGAACCGGATGCTCTGTCAGAGTAGAAAATGAAAAAGATTTTATTAATTGAACAGCAATAAACACTAACTTATAAACATAAACACACTAATGGCAGCTCAAAATATACAGGCTATGACTCACTAAACAAAAAAAAATGAAATAAATGCTTACTAATGATCCAATAACTAAGATGTGTTTAAATAATAAATTAACACAAAAAAAGCTAATTGGTACAAAGAGAAACCCTTGTAGTAAAAAACCTTGCAACATAATGTGAACTGCAACTACAGGCATAAAGAAAAATATAACATTTAATAAACCTATATACATAAAGGTGTATATAAGACAAAAATATAACTTTTACCAAGGGAAAAACACAGGGGAGAAAAAAAGATATTAACAAGACTCATACCCTGGTCAGCAAATACAAAAAATGATAGGTGAATGAACAGCATGAATGCATATAGTATCTATGGTCCTAGCACATAGGCAAACAAAGTGCAACAGTATGAAAAAATGCAGAGTGCCAATGTGCTTGAATAAATCAAACACACATGAGCATAGATCCCACGAGGAACCCTGACTCCAAACAGGAGAGAGAATGATACTCAGCTGTCATGTCGTAGCAGAGGGGGTCAGTTCCTGGTAGTTTTAGCTCCAATGCGTGCTTGTGATGAAAAAAATAAGAGTCCATAGAAACCGCATCATGCAGTAAGAGTCATGCCAGGAAATAATAATATAAAGCTGCCAAAAGAAAACACTCTACGCGTTTCGCCCGTAGGTGGGCTTCATCCCGGAGTGATACAAACAAGTCGAGGTGAGCTAATCTTTAAAGGATATCCTGTAATAGTCTGCACTGCCTTCCGATCATCACGGCCAATCACAGACACATGGCTTAATGGCTGACGTCACATACACCGGTGCCTGCAGTAAGGTAATCGCTGCTGATACACCAGAAGAAGGGAAATCCCAGCCGGTATGATTACTCCAAATGCCCACGCAAATGCGAATGAGCTACTCGAGCTGTCATCTTGCTGTTTGTGCCACGAGTGACGTCATCGGACCGCGATAGACTTATATAAGCAGCATACCAAATTCGCAATCTATGCATTGGAAGGCAGCAGAAGAGAGGCACAAATGTTAAACATAGAGATGCTAGTACAGCATACAGAGGTTCCGACACATAAAACATAAGGAGAAAGCAAGAAGGAAACTGCAATAATTGTTATGATAAGCAAATATACAACAATAACCTAAAGATTAAAAAGATAAATAGTAAAACAGAATAGAGAAAACAGAGAGTCCAAAAAGAGACAGCAGAGAAAGTATATCAGCTCAAGACATATAAGTAGAGATAAGGGAAAGGAGAGGCTTTTAGATTCTATTTATCTGCAAGACATATTATATAGCAGTATTAAAAAATGTAAAAGGGACAGTAAGATACTATAAAAACATAGCAAAACCAAGGGAATCATTCATTCCCTTGGGTTGCATAGTGTTGAGAAGGACAATCCAACGGCATTCCTTTTTGAGAAGGGCTTTCTCCAAATCCCCACCTCTGATACCCAAAGATACTTTGTCAAAGGCAAATGCAGAACTACAAGTACTATCTGAGGCATGGCACTGTAAAAAGTGTCTTGCCACAGAGGTAATCTTTTTAAAATTATCCAAATCCCGCTGGGCTGATCTGATGTTTCTAGAATGTTCTAAGATCCTGAACCGAAGTTCGCGGGTGGTCATTCCTATGTATTTAGATTTGCAGGGACATGTTAAGCAGTAAATGACTCCCTTTGATTTACAATTGATTTACACTGCACACACTGCACACTCTCACTGCACACTCTCTCACTGCACACTGGTCACACTCCCAGAACACACACTCTCACTGCACACACTCTCACTGCACACTGCACACACTCTCACTGCACACTGCTCACAGCACACTGCACACACTCCCAGCACACACTCTCACTGCACACACTCTCACTGCACACACTCTCACTGCACACACTCTCACTGCACACTGCACACACTGCTCACAGCACACTGCTCACAGCACACTGCACACACTTCCAGCACACACTCTCACTGCACACACTCTCACTGCACACACTCACTGCACAAACTCTCACTGCACACTGCACACACTCTCACAGCACACTGCACACACTCTCACTGCACACACTCTCACTGCACACGCTCTCACTGCACACGCTCTCACTGCACACGCACTCACTGCACACTGCACACACTCTCACTGCACACGCACTCACTGCACACGCACTCACTGCACACTGCACTCACTGCACACTGCACACACTCTCACTGCACAAACTCTCACTGCACACTGCTCACAGCACACTGCACACACTTCCAGCACTCACTGCACACACTTCCAGCACACACTCTCACTGCACACACTCTCACTGCACACTGCTCACACTCCCAGCACACACACTC